>CM045890.1:1306147-1443776 GCA_025169545.1 Anguilla japonica | reverse complement strand
AGACTGAACAGCTGTAAACTCACACAGAAGTGCTGTAATATTGTGGCCTCAGCTCTCCAGTCATCAAACTCACCCCTGAGAGATCTGGACCTCAGCTGCAATAACCTGGGAGATTCAGGAGTGGAACTGCTCTGTGCTGGACTGATGAGTCCAAACTGTGAACTACAGAGACTGGGGTGAGTAGTGCTGTGTATTGTGTGATCTTAACTAAATAGTATGGTTCTATTCAGTGAAATATTAAAACCCTCTTTCTCTCTCAGTTTACTCCTCTGTCCACCAGCATTGTTTCGTTGCCCATATATACCTTACTCCTCGATCACAACAAGCAAATAAAAGCAGGATAAAACCTTTTGAGGGTTGCCAGGTTTGTGGTTCCTGAGCAGAATGTAAGGTTTCAGTGAAGTCTGTAGTATCAGGTCACAGGTGATGACTGGATGCTGAGTGTCTGATTGACAGGGTAAAAGATTGACCACCTGTATAGTAAAATGTTTCAGGTCTGTCACACATTGCAGTCTACATCCATCTCTATTATTCACTACCTGCTATGAACTCTAATGAAATCCATACATTTACCCCACTCTCTTTCACACCCTGACCTTTTGATGAAGGTGAGTTTTACTCCTTCATCACACATCTGTGTGTGCTGCAGGATTGTGGTGTTTCTGAAAGGATTGTGAATAAAATGGTATTTTATTCTACTGGTAAAGCCGGGCATTAACTATTGGCCGGTAGGGTGTGTGTGTACATCTTGGTGGGAGAGTGTCCATCTGAACAACATATGAGCTGCTGTTTAGATGCAGTGTTATATCGTTTAGTTTAGTCACTCTTCTGTGGTTCCAGTCCGAAGTAATAGTCTGGATATTATACCACTGTAAGCAGACATGTTGTGTGGAATAGCCTTATTCAGAGATCAATGTTCTGGCTCTAGCCACTATCATCTAACGGATGACTTCATTTACAGGAGTATTTCTTAGATAAGTATTCTAATTATTTCAAATGTCCTGACTTATTAAATTTTTTGTGCAGTTTATATTACTCCACAAGGTCTACCAAACATGTTGATAAGGGGTTTTAAAAGAAAAACACAACTTAATATATCAGGCTTTTATTATCATTGTTATTATCATTGTTACAATAATTAAATGCAATGCAATAATTACCTTGTTATATTCGCAATAGTGTGCGCGAATAAAATGAATGGATGGATTATAGGGCAAGGACACACAGAAAATAGGTGCAATGTGTGGAATTTTCAAAAGACACCACGTTTTTAAAAATCTAGTGTCTACCTGCAGTAAAAGTTAGTGGCAATAATCAGTTGTGGTGTTCTCATACAGCCACTAGATGGCGATGCTGTGTAATTCCAGTTTCTGGCGTAGTTCAGTGGTACTCACTAATTTTCTTAGGAGAGTCACTTATGAGTCAGACCATTACTCAAAGAGCCACAGAGATTGCAGATATAACTCAGACGTTTTTTTTTTTATCATCACTCTCAAGATATTTACCATCTTTGTGTATGTTTAAAAAAATACAGTACCATGCTTTCCATCCTTACATCTCTTTTTATTCTCAATTCATAATTACATTGCATTATTAAAAGGTATAATACTTGTGTGTGAGTGTGTAAGGCTGGGAGTGGAACTCATCTTATGTATGTATGTATGTACATATGCAATTATACATAAGCATTATCAATATGAAATTTTAAAAAAAGTTCACAAAAATGTATATATTGGCCTACTAATAGAGATGAAAAACTTCTTTTTCTGTTATATTTGTATCAATATGTATTTTAGCTGTCCCTTGACTTTCTCCATGCAAAACTTGTAGTGGTTGCAATCCTAGTCAAACAATCACATCTGTAAGCCTACTTCTATCTTTTCTTTTGACAATGCTCATTATAGAAAATGTTGCCTCACATGAGTAAGTGCTCACAAAAAAGCTCATTACCTTCTGCACACAAAGCTTTAAATGTGGATAATCTGAGGCTGGGACCATGCTCCAGAAATGAGCAACACCTGATCTGAGCTCAGTTTTCAGGACATCTTTGACCTGCAGCTCAAGAATCTCACTCTGTATTACAGCAAGGTCTGGACAAAGGTTTTTCAGAGCAGGCGTAAGGCTTGACAATGGCACATTGAAAGGGTTCTCAGACATAACAGCTCCTCCCGAAATTCGTCCTTTTGAATAAAGCGAACCCACACACACAATTGCGCCATGTCACTTATATCCGTGCTCTCATCGAGTGCAATGCTGTAACATGGTGTCGCTGCAAGATCTGCAATTCGCTGTTCCTGGATATCTTTCCCAATAAACTTGATCCTCCTCTTTAATGTCGAATCTGAAAGCTGCAGTGCATGTATTTGCTTTATTATTATTATTATTATTATTATTATTATTATTATTATTATTATTATTATTATTATTATTATTATTATTATTATTGTTAGGGGCCAAGCACCGAAGGTGCAGGGCACCTATTGTAATCGTTAGTATTATTATTATACTTTCTGCAATGGGAGACTATGACAGCCCATAGAACCCATTGGTGGTTTTTTATGAAATTTGGCACATTGATAAAGGACAGTCCAATGTATCCAGGCATCACATTTGGGGTCAATCCATCCATCTCTGTAGCGCCACCAACAGGCCAAACTTCAAGGTACATTTTTGCTTATAACTTTTGAACCGTTTGTCCTAGGATTGTGATCTTGTTTCCCCCTGAATCCTTGGGTCATGACTATTTCAATACACCCATTGGCGTTAATTTCCGCCATATGCGATTGTCCGCCATTTTGAATTTTTCAAAAAACCTACTTCTGCGAACTAGTCCTAGAGCGTTGATCTGATCACCACCAAATTCGAGACATATCATCTACAGATGGTGCTGACCAAAAGTTAGTCACAGAATTTTGATTGACCAAATGATATGGCCACTATGAGCCAATGAGTATGTTGGAGGGCGTGGCTTTTAGCATAAAGGTGTACAAATTCTGAACGGTTTGACCAAACACCACGAAACTTCGTAGGCATATCAGTACCCATAAGTGGAGGCTAACCTTCTATTTTTGGCCCGATCAAACAAAAATGGTGGCGCTAGAGAGCTCATTTTTTGTTTAGGCATAACCACTATGCTTATTTTTTCAAAACTCCGCACATTGGTATAGGGCAATTCCAAATGGACAGGGAGCTAATATGAAGCCGATTGGCCATAAGGTGGCGATATCATGAGCTAAAAGGTGTTTTTTTGGATAACTTTGAACAAGCATATCTCCGGCCCCATTTGAGCTACATTCATGAAATGTTGGACATATAGGACCCATAAGCTCCGCCCATTAGATCTTCCGCAAATTAGACTTTTTTGAAAAATGCTTTAAATGCTTTCTGCCATGGAAGTCTAGACTTTTTAATGTCATTATACATTAACAACAGCAGATGGCGCCATTTATCTATAAAATGGTTGCTGTTCACAAGGAGATGGTTCAATGGTATTAGAAATCCCAGTAGACTATTTTTTTTGAATATTCATTTAATTTAAATAACTTATTCATTTGAAAACGTGATTGTGTTTTATTTTCTTTTAAATGTAACAATTTCATGTAAAACGTAGAAAATATATCAGCATACCCTATTTTATTCATTGTATCAAGTGGCTTCAAGTTCAGGGTGCGTCCACTTTCAGTTTGTACCTTGTCCCTGTATTCATGCGGGTTTCCTCTGGGTATTCTGGATTTCTACGGCCGTCCAAATGCATTCAGGTAATGTCAATTGGACATGATGTATTGCCCATAGGTGTAAGTGTAAGAGTGCGTGTCAATGTGCCTGTTCACCCTGTGATGGACTGGTGTCTTGTTCAGGGGTTGTTCTGGTTGCTTGTCTACCTGGTGCCCCTGTAGTGCTTGGCCCCTTCATTGCTGCTCGCAGCTATATTTATTATTATTATTATTATTATTATTATTATTATTATTATTATTATTATTATTATTATGCACGGTACATTATCTCTGCTGAGGTCAAAAAGCATTGTTTAACAATTTCAGCGTCCGTGAAAGCCTTTTTTTCTGCCTAGCTAAAATCCATACGATCTCCTAAGTGGCCTCGGTCGATTTCTCGGCAACAGAGACTGATCTCGCCATCATTTTTTGCTGCTCAGTCAGAGTCTGTGTCAACTATTTAATTTTATTAGTCCTCAGGTTGCTACCTGGCGGGTACAACATGTACTTGGCGTGAAAAGCACTAAAGTGGCGTTCAAGGTTATACCATTTACAATTGGCACTAGTCTTCTGGCAAATTAGGAAGAATTGAGTGGATTCGTATTGCACAAAGAAAAACTCATCAGTTCATGTATCCTGAAATTTTCAGTGTTCGTCCTGAATTGATCGCACCTTTTTCTTTGCTGGTGCAGCATCGGTGTCTTGGGCTTCTCGGCCAAACCGATCTGCATTTTCCCCCGTTCTTTCCTCACGTTGCTCTTTCTCCTCGGGCCTGTTTCTAACTCCGTCACCGTCAGCTAATGAAGAATCACTTTTCTCATTCTGCTTTTTTCTAATCATAAATCTGTCCATTTTGAGTGGGCAGAGGCCGAGACAATATTTGATATAACCTTATATCAAACGGCATTATGGAATATTGAATTTAGGCTTACGTGCTAAACTTGCAAAACCATTTGCAAATGCAAAGCTACACACATAGGCTATACGACTACCCATGATCCCTCGCTGTTACGTAGCCTACGTTCTTTGACGTATTTTCAGTATGCTGCCATCTGCTGGATAATTCATTTCAATGTGCTAAAACAGGACATACACGGAACATATAGAAGTAAGTTATAGCTATATTCTTATTGTTATCAGTATATATATTATATATGAGCTGCAAAACAAAGTCTCACGAGCCGCGTAATGAGTAACAATGTGCTACAGGAATAAGGTAGAAGGGTACAAGTGATAAGTGATCCTAGATTGGGAGTGCCCTGCAGAGAGTGCCCTGGGAGTGGTGGCAGTGTAGCACAGTGGGTAAGGAACTGGGCTTGTAACCGAAAGGTCGCAGGTTCGATTCCTGGGTAGGACACTACCGTTGTACCAAGGTACTTAACCTGAATTGCTTCAGTACATATCCAGCTGTATAAATGGATACAATGTAAAATGCTATGTGTAAAATGCTATGTGCAAGTCGATCTGGATTAGAGTGTCTGCTAAATGCCTGTAATGTAATGTGATGTAATGAGTAGTGATAGTTAGTCCAGGTACAGACTGAAGAGATGCGTTTTCAGATTACGGCAGAAGATGGGCAATGACTGAGTGGTTTGCAGAGGAACAGGGAGTTCATTCCAATACTGGGGAGCTAGTGTGGAGAAGATTTGTGGTAGGGAGAACCATTCACCCAGAGGGAGTGCAAGTCACCCTGCTGCCGCAGAGTAGAGTGGTCAAGCTGCCGTGTAGGATTGAATCGTGTCCTATAGGTAGACGGGAGCTGTTCTTTTGGCTGCAGTGCAGGCAAGGGTCAGGACTTTGAACCTGATCCTAGCGGCGATCGGTAGCCAGTGGAGTGACCGACCGACCAACAGGGGAGTGATGGGAGAGAACGTAGGAAGGTTGAAGATGAACAGCATTCTGAATCATCTGTAGTGGCTGTATGGCATAAGCTGCTGGGCTTGCAAGGAGAGAGTTGCAGTAATCAAGACGGGAGGTCTGGTATGGTCAAATCATCCTGATGTTATACAGGAGAAATCTGCAGGACTATGATGTTGCCTTGACGTGCTCCTTGAGGTCCTGCTGGTCATCCAGGACCACCCCCAGGCTCTTTGCGGAGTGAGAGGCAGTCACTGTGGTGCCGCCAGCAGTGATTAAAGCTTCCGCAGTAGGGAGGTCTTGTGATGGATGAACAGCAGCTCAGTCTTTTTGAGGCTGAGCTTCAGGTGATGGCTGGCCAACCAAGTTGAGATGTCAGCCAGGTTGGAAGATATTCTCTCATTAACTGTAATGGAAGAGGGAGGGAAAGAGAAGAGTTGTGTATCATCAGCATAGCAGTGATAAGATAAGCCATGTAAATTAATGACCGAACCAAGAGATTTGGTGTAAATGGAGAACAGCAGAGGCCCCAGTACAGATCCCTGTGGGCCTCCTGTGAAAAGGGGATGAGGTGTAGAGACAGACCCCATCCAGGTGATCTGGTAGGACCTATCTGAAAGATAGGAAGCAAACCAAGACAGGGCAGTTCCAGAAATGGCTATCTCAGCCAAGGTGGAGATGGGTAGTTTGTGGTCAACCGTGTTGAATGCTTCAGACAGTTCTAGTAGGATCAGGCAGTGGCAAGTGCCTCCGTCACAGCCAGGAGGGCAGTCTCTGTTGAGTGCTCGGATCAAAAGTCAGACTGGTAAAGGTCAAACAGGTTAACCAGCATTTATTACAGTAAAGACGACAAAGTTATTACATGAAGGACAAAGTTATTAGATTAACTATTTTTATTATATTAAGTGTTGCTACACTTGTTCATGTGACTCTGGTTTGTTTGATTTTTACCTTAAATAAGATATAGCCCTGCATTCAAATGTGAAATCAATCCGTTTCTGTCAGGACTACTGTCATCAAAGTAGATCGTTATTGACAATAAAGGCAATACAGTTATGTTTGGTGGTATGGCTCTGTTCTGGAGCTCTCCCGCCAAACACGCAGCCCGCATGGATAAGGCCGGGAGGCCAGCAGCCAAACCCCAAAACAACCATATGCCAACATGCTATTAATAAGTGTCTCCGGCTGATGTGATGACTATGTGTATGATTTCCTGGAGGAAGCCCTTCGTCCAGTCAGCTTGAGGCCGTCTATTTTTTACGTGGATCAGTGGTTATATGTACCAACAGCATGTTGGACGTTCCCCTGAGGCCAATAATTAGATGTATTATTAATTAATAAACCAGAGGAACATACTATGTGTGATATGATATTAGGCTATGTGTACCGACAGCTTGTCAGTATTTCCCCTCGAGCACCGAGATTTAAACTAAACCGGAGGAAATATACCACTACCTGCATCAGTGTAAATGAATCCTCACTCATTGCCATCCATACAAGCATGCATGGATAAGACTGGGAGGGGGCAGCAGCAAAAACCCCCAAAACAACCATACGCCGACATGTTGTTAGTAGTTAGTCTCCGGCTGAAGTGATGACTATGTGAAACGCCATTCGGCTACCGGAAGGGCCCTTCATCCGGTCAGCTCGAGGCCATTCTAACATTGTGGGTCAGTGGCTATGTGTACCAAGCTTTTTTGGTCTTTCCCCTGAAGCAAGAGTAAAATTAAACAAGGGGAAAATAATATTTGTGATGTTGAAGGCTATGCCTATGTGTATGGCCTTGGCTTCAATCAATCAAATTTATTTGTATAGCGTATTTTACGGCAGTCGTCACAATGCGCTTACCGAAAACCCTGGCCTGAACCCCCACAGGAGCAAGCCTAAGGCGACAGTGGCAAAGAAAACTCCCTGTGGCAGATAGGAAGGAACCTCGGAAGGAACCAGGCTCAAGGGGGGAACCCATCCTCCTCTGATCGGCTCAGGGTGTTGATTGTGACAAGCATGTCAGTCAGTGGCTTAGCTACCTCGTAAGCACAAGGCCATTCAAACTAATCACCAAATATTATTAGGCTATGTGTACCAACAGCTTGTTGGTATTTCCCCCCAGCACCGAAATTTAAACCAATTAGAGGGAAATATACTACTCATATCAGTGTAATGAATCCTTGTTCGGTAGTAGTAGCAGCAGCAGCAGCAATAAACAGCAGCAGCAGTAGGAGCAGTAGCATCAGCAGCAGCAACAGCAGTAGCAGTAACATCAGCAGTAGTGGCAGCAGTAACGCAGCAGCAGCAGTAGCACCCAGCAGCAGTAACAGCAGCAGCAGCAACAGAAACAGCAGCAGCAGCAGTAGCGGTAGCAGCAGCAGGAAACTGATTATAGAGGAAACATTGGCAGCTGCGACACCGGTACTTGCCATTAGACAGTAGCAGCCGTGCTCCTATACTGCAAAGCTCATAGCTTTTGAACAGAAATTATGTCAATGCCAACGGATGAAAGAAGCACATGTCCAAAGCCCCGTAGCTTCACTGAGGATGCTGGGAACCATCATTGCTGTCGTTGCCGCACTGGAGCAGGAGTGGTGGTGTAGAACTCCGGAATGGGGACCACATTGCCAATGAGACGGAGGCGGATGGCAACCAGATTTCGTCATGGCATTTCCCAATAAAGGCTCCTCAGGGCTCGCATGGGGGCGCCACCACAGGTACCGGGTCATGGAGGATGGAAAACAGTGCTAGTATGCCATAATGACACGAGTTTATTTTCTCAGATTAAAATCTTGAGGTATATACAAAATATAGCTAATTTAAGCATATTTGCCATGGTGAGATCACAAAGAACCATGAAGCATAAGGAAATGCAGTTTCCAACAGTGGGTACTTTGGGGTTGAAACTCTTGCCTTAAAAGAAAGACCAGTTTGTGAACAGAGTTATATGAGGCTGAAGAGTCTATGCATCTTTTAAAAATTGGGGGGAAATGCATTCTACAGAGATTGGATGAACATATTACTGCTTCTGCCCGTCAGGCGTCATGCTGAGGCTAATCTTGCGTTGCGCTATCGGAAGCGACTCCTGCCAAATGGATACGCTGGAAAAGATGCATAGCCCGGTCCCGAAAGCCGAGACGATTGGCGATCGCGTTTTTGAGTTTCGCTTAATTCGCTGACATAAGGGCCACTCCGGGCGAAGGCAGGCATCGAAGCAATAAGGTTCGAAGAATTATTTCTCAATACATCACTATTTAAATATTATTTAACAGTTGGGCGCAGTGGGCTGCTTTAAAGCGCCACATTGCATTACTAGTATGCTTACCGAATGAGTATATTAGGAGAGGAATTGGAACCAGTCTCTTATTTTTATTTTTTAACCATCGTATTGTATTCTTTATTTAAGACGAAAATGCAATGTATGATTAAAGAAAACTATGACAAAGTTGTGATAGCACATGCTACAAAGCTGCCTGGAACCAGCCATAACCGGGAGCAGATCCAATGGATGACGCGCAACGCCATTCGCGTGAGCATGCAATTGTAGAGACAGCGAGGCCAATACCTAGGCTATGCAGAGCATGTCCGTACCAGGAGGAATAATTTTTCCTCAACATATGTGCTCAGTCGTGTAGTCACATGCCTGCTCACATGCACGGTGAAGAAGTCAGAGCAGTGACGTGGAGGAGGCTACATCAAATCCCTTCTCCACTGTGATAAGCCTAAACGCCCGTTTAAGTGTCATGGAATACAACCATACACTTATGAATGCGGAACGTACGCATTTGTGTCTTGCAACAGCATGATATTGAGAGAACTAGTTGGACGAGTCAACATTAAGCCCAATTTGTCTCGTTAAAATGGACATTAGCAATCCATAAACATTCAGTATCGTGATCTGACAGCTAAATTAGATAGCCAACCAAATTGTATCCTCGCATATTTAACACCAATATGAATTTAAAGTTTTCATTTTTCTGTCGCGATGATTGGGTCCCGATAGGGAACCGGCTTTTTACGCGCAAATCGTGAATCAGTGGAGAAAACTTTAGCTGGTTCTGAAGTTAAAAGGCGAAAGCTGGTTTGCATTTTACAACATTGGCTGTAGCCTACTTGCCGGTAACAGTCTAACACTCCTTGTAGTGTAGCGATTCAGCAAAGGGTAGAATGCAGCTTTGAACAATTTAGATGACTCTGCATCTCTGCTCTTGCAACACGACCTGCCGCCCATGTTCAATCTGCCAAACCTATAACAGCCGGAGTTTAACTGGCCATCTCGCAGCCCAATCCTCCCGGAATAACTGTTTACACCAGGAAGTAGGCCATTAGCCTACAAATACACAAACTATAGCCTAGGCCTGTGTGAGACATGGGGGCTATCTAGTAGCTGCGTAGTAGCAACTGCCCATAATCTATTAGCCGTTCACAATGAACAGAGATCGATACGCCTACTTTTCCAGCTCAGCCAAGCGTGAGAACTTTGGCGTTTCCCAATTCAGACATTTCCGCTTAGATTTACGTGCACGAATCCCAAATTCGCGTAAAACAATTGATTGGAAGACCCCGCTCTGATCTACTAAGGGATGTGCCTACGACCCGATTCTACTGCGTTCCGGAAGGTAGCCGAAAGCATTCACGCCAGGGATTCTTTAGCAGTGAGAGCATCTAGCGTTGACTCTGATGGTGAGCAACTCAACAATAAGCATGCCATTAACTTGTGCCCGCATACGTTGGAACGTTTCCGCTTTTAGCGAAAGGCTTGCGATATTTGTGAAACCAGCCCCTCTGTGAGACGTCCCCGCAATCAAATATGTATATTCGGTGCCGTCAATTTAGCGACTTTTAGAGGAGGCCATAGCTACTTTCCATAGAAAATAGTTGGCAACACTGTGTATATTATGCGTTTACTGCTAGACTCGAAGCTCAACAGAATTTAAATAAGGTTGATGACATTACCCGGCTAGAATCTGCAGCTAGCAGATATGGACATGGCAGCAGCTTCCAGGCTTGAACATGGCGTCCTCCGTGGAGGTGCGGCGGCCTCTGCAAAGCAGCACTCCTTGAATGAAGCTCCCTGGCCAGTTAGCAGTGAAGACAGTGCACCGGAATCCTCGATATCTGGAATATTGTCGCTAAAAACAACGCTTTTCGTGGCTGGCCCCAAATGGATCGCCTGCCTGCTGCAGCTATAGAGCTTAGAGGTAAGGAGCAATGCAAATAAATAGCAAGACTTCCTCATAGAGCCTAGGCTGTGAGTTTAGACTAGCAGCAAACATGTAGCAGGCAGACATGGTTTAGACTGGCAGCATGCCGTAGCTGGATTACAGGAAGAACCGCCGATTTACAAAGCAACGTGCAGCAGCTTGCATGCAGGAGGAGCAGCCGAATGAGTAGAGGGAGGCTGTTTAAGTAGACTGCCCTGTTAGGTGAATGTACTGTGATAGGCGAACATCACTCAGCTGAGCCATCAGCTGATTCAGCCGGAGCGCTTGACTCTCGTGGCCTGCCAGAACTACGGGATGCTCCATATTTGCCAGAAAAATAAGATAAAATTCCCTGTTTTGCATGAGGGTGCAGCCATCTTGGAACAAGCATGTTTCTCTCATAGCGATCTGGTTGGGCTTGCCCCTGGGTCGACGGTACTGCTGCCCCCGGTGCCGGACGGTCAGGCAGAGAGTAACGTTTGTGCCTGAGGACATCAGGCTGATTCCTGATCACCTCTCCCCTGCACTCTCTAAGCCTGAATGGCACAAGTGAATTTGCACATGTGCGTGTGTTTTTACATGTACATATATACTCCATAACTTTTTATTGCACTTTTTTTTACTGCATTTTTAAAAAATTTGTTTATTTGAATTTCAGTTGTATGTGACGTCAGGTCATTGAGTATATTATCTCCCATCTGTTTTTGATGTTGATTGACAATATGCCCAGAAATTAATTGTTCCTCGGGAATAAATAAAGTTTATTGAATTGAACATCATTGGCATTAATTGTGGCTGCACAGTTCTTATTGCTAGATGGCTGACTTTCAATGAGCTCAACAATGAATTGGGAGGAAAGAAACAAAACAGAAAAAAAGGAACAAAGGGTCCTGTTGTATTGCCCCAGGGTGCTCGCAAATACCTATTCATTTTCACAAACTGCCTCTGACGAGACCGCAACCACTGAGCTGCTGACTGCTCTGAAATGGAAGAGTCCACCTGTGGGACGGGGCGACGAGTCTGCAGTGATGCTTTATTCTTCAGACCACGAACCGACTGAAGCCAGAAGCTGTGGTTGGGCAGGAGGGCAAAATTAGCAATTAACTTATCTACAGTATGTCAGATATCAAGTGTTTATATTATTGGCCTCAGAGAGAGAAACAGTGAACTGGATACAATATTGGCTTGAAGAATGCTGCCTACCCTCCACTCCACGAACATTAAAGGAAACGTCCTTTACGCCACTCTGATACCCTAATCTAGGCAGGCGATCTATGGGTCCCACCTCCTGCAGAGTTTGTCTCTGGAGAGACAAACCAGAAGACAAAGCTATTTCCGAGGCCAGAGGCCCAGTGTGGCTACAGGACAAATAAAGATCCGGTTCTGTTTGATCTTAAGTTTCAATGCAATTTGTGGCATTTAATTGAAATCATTGATTGGAAAATCTTTATGTCTATGTTAGAAGAAGAAGAAGTAAACTTTCATGCTTTTTATAGGTATACAGTAGCTGAACAGAATTAGGCCTACCTCTTATACTACCTATTATATTCCTGTTTGGTCTTGTTAGAATCGGACTAAATTTATGAATAGTTTGGTAATAATTCATGAATATTTAGCCCTGCTTTCAACAACATAAGGTCACTTTAATGAAATAAGTACACTGTCAGCTTTTAGATAGACCAGTCCTTGTGTTAAATGTGCCTGCCTCCCCGCCCACCCCCCAACTTTCCACACCTCAACTTGGCATCTCTCAGTCAGGGCAAACATGCTCAAGCCATGCTGCGTTAAGTGTTTATGATGACCTCAGGAAAAAAGTTGTCTTGTATTTGGTCTTTATTTTGGTGGTGGTTTCTTGGTTGTGCATTTTAGCTCATTTCATTTGTTCCTATGGCACTGAAACAGGAAGAGGGTAATACTTTGGTATGGTCTGGCTTATCAGTCTCTCTCTCTTTTCTTGTAATCCCAAATTAGCATATTGTTTAATTTCTTCTGTTTTGTTTTGTACCTTAGATGTAGTGAGCCTGCATTCAATAAGTGCATGATTTCAAGAGTGTATCATTTCAATTCACTATTTTAATTGACTCCTTATTTAATAAAATTATTTAGTCTTCTTACCTGATACATAATTTGTTTTGGCTTGTCACTTGATTCTACCAGGTTACTGTCGACTGACCTATCAAAGAATTTGTCTATTTAATTTATCTCATAAAAAAACACATTTTCATATACATACAGACACCTATTCAATCAATCTTGACTGCGAGAAAGCCATCCACACATATGTTTGGCCTGTCCATGTACTGCATGCCTATACACACAGGGCCAAGTGACTTGAAAGAATTGAGGAAATATTGGATAGCATTGCTTTGGAATACATCTTATTTAATTTTGGTGAGGCAAGATAGCCTATATTGTTTGTAGTACCGTAACTTGGCGTCATTTTGATATCAATACTTTCAATGGCAGGCCTGGATTTTGGCAGTCTGAATGAATGAGTTATAGACGATGTATGTCTTGTATGTGTGAGTAACTTGGCATTTTTGTACGTTGAAAACGTGTTTTTTATGAGATATCATTTCTTTTTGCAAAGCGTTTTATTATGAGAGTGAGAAATGTGAAGTGACCCTGTAAGAAACGGTTGTGGATTATGGCTATCCTTGCGTGAATTGTACAGTCTGATGAGTGTGTACCGTTTAGCAGTTTCGATTTGCTATATATGTAAAACAGTGGCTGTGACAAAGGGTGCGGTGGCGTAAGTGTAAAAACGCATCAGAAACGCAGGTGACATATGGCCAGTGTGTGTACTCACGGATTTGACGGCCATCCAACGAGCCTTGATTGACAAAAGAATCAGCAAGGCCGTAGAATTAGAGCTCCCTAGGTCACAACTTGTGTACCCTTCTGTCCTGCTCCGTTGTCTGTTATTTCGTGGAGATGCACTTTTAGTGTTTGTAAGGTTTATAAGGCATTTTGATAGGCTTATCTGCAGGTAGGAGTCCTCTTCGCTGTTTTGCTGAACTAGAACCGGAAAACTTGATAGTGGAGAATAGGAGCAGACGCATATGTCCCAGCAGGCTTTGCATATGAGAAAATAACAACAGTGTGAGAGAAATTAGGAGAAATGATGAAATTGCGTAGTTGAAACAATATGTTTTTAGCAGAATGGACATGTAGGTGAAACACAAACGAAAAACCTTCGCTCATCACCCTCACGGGATCTGGGCAAAAACAATAAACTAAAATAACAAAGACAAAATAAATGAAATTAAATGAGCGCTTTTCAGCCTTTTCTCTGGTCTGTACGTGCTCTCTCACCGTCGTGGGCGATCCCGGTCTCAGACGCCTACTGTGGAAAGAAGCACACTTTTAAATCCTGGACTGATTCGTAATATCATCCAGGTGTGTGCCTGCTTAACCAGTAGGTGTGGTCCTCTAATTGCCCTGAATTCCTCCCGCAATCCGAGCCCTGCCACATCCGGCCTGGACCTTTCTGTGTGGAGAATGGCCTTTATTTTGCATGTTCTCCCCGTGTCCGCGTGGGTTTCCTCCGGGTACTCCGGTTTCCTCCCACAGTCCAAAGACATGCAGGTAGGCTAATTGAAGACAGTAAAGTGCCCATAGGTATGAATGTGTGAGTGCATGGTGTGTGTGTCCTGCAATAGATTGGCAGCCTGTCCGGCCCAATGCACACTGGGATAGGCTCCAGCACCCCTCGCGACCCTGTCCCGGATTAGCGGGTATAGATAATCGATGGATGATGGATGGATGTCGGTTGTCTGACAGTGCTTCCTGGAGTTTTACATCCAATATTGAAATGGAGTGATCTTTGTCTGCAACATGTTACGTGTGCATGTAAATACACTGCTGTCTGAGTTTTAATCACAATATAGACCGCTGCTGGGTCCGTACAGCCTGCTCACTGCTTATTCCTGTATTTTAATGTATAAACACAGCGTGCAGATGTTCCTCTGTCATACAGTACTGCACTGCTGCCCTGCTCTCCCTGGGAGTATCGGGGCTCCCCCACTCCCTGCCCACTGATCCCTTAGCAGTGTGCAGCACCAGGGGGTCCTGAGACGGCCTCAGCACAGGGGCTCAGCTGATCCCTTAGCAGTGTGCAGCACCAGGGAGTCCTGAGACGGCCTCAGCATAGGGGCTCAGCTGATCCCTTAGCAGTGTGCAGGATAAGGGGATCCTGACTGGCTGGCTGGTAGCTGTCGGCTGCCTAGCACAAGGAACCGACTGCACACAAACCAGATTTGTGTCAACAACCATCTGTCTCTTCTGAGTTGAAAGCTCTTTGGTTTTCCCCATGGTCATAGATGACAAAGGGATTTTGTATGTGTGCAACCTCATATTGATACGCCAGTGATACAAGGAATGGTGAAAGGCAGCTATACAGTTTCTATGGGCAGTTCTGGAGATCAAATAAAATAAAAAATGTCTTCAGATGCCACTTTGTTTAGTTTTATTTAAAATATTCTTTAGGGGTGCCAATAATTTTGACCTCTATGCTTTTGAGAAAACTGCTATTACTCAAGTTTTTTTTTTAAAGAATATTTTTTTATTATACTTAAAGTAAATAGTTTCTCCAAATGTTTGAGCAGACAATTTGCATCATTGAGTATATTGATTGTCTTACACAATAATTTTTGCTAATTTTCATAAAGAGTGCCAGTAATTCCTGAGTTGAATGTATAAACTCTTCTTTGCAGACTGAACAGCTGTGACCTTACAACAAAGTCCTGTAATATTGTGGCCTCAGCTCTCCAGTCATCAAACTCACTCCTGATAGATCTGGACCTCAGCTACAATAACCTGGGAGATTCAGGAGTGGAGCTGCTCTGTGCTGGACTGATGGGTCCAAACTGTAAACTGCAGAGACTGGGGTGAGTAGTGCTGTGTACTGTGTGACTTTAAATTAGTAGAATTTGTGATGTGTGTAAGAGTGTGAATTTTATCACCGGGTGGAAAAAAACCTCACTAATATTCAGAACCTGTAACCTGAATGTTTACGCGTGAATAGGAGCGTATAAGCACATTAACAGGGGTGTGCTCATATGAAATGATGGGCGGCAAGACATTGTACCCTGGAGAGACTATCTACTGCTGCCAGGCATTCGTTCAAGTGTTCTGTGACATCAATACCTTCAATCATAGGAATCCAGGAATCTAAAAATAACAACTAATTAAGACTTACCCCATCTGGGCGAAGAGACTAATCTAAATCTAAATATCCCAGGACATTACCTCTGTATTATTTTATTGAATGACATTCAGATCCATCTGGGCTCTGACTCTAACAGCAACCACAGAGTAGCTGCACATCCTGCTAGTGAAACTAAAAATATGCCCAGTGAGTAACCCAGTTAAGGTATTACCTCAAAACTTTAAGTTACTGTTGTAACCCCAGTTCTCTGATACACAGAGTGGAGAGATCCACCTATGGGAAATAACAACCGGTCATGACTTGTGTAGAAGCATCCAATTGCACCAAGTCTGGCTCTGACAGACAGTAACGTGTCCAATGCTAAAGGAGGCTACCGCCCTCCTGGAACAGCACATAGGACCCTGCAGTGTTACTACTCCTCAGTGAACGTATTCACTTCACATGAGTGGCAGGCAGGGCAGTCTTGGTGGATCTCTCCACCGGGGTTACGACAGTAACCTGAAGTGCTCTTTCATCATGTTGTGTTTGAGATCCACCAACGGGGAGATATGGACAACTCCCAGATTGCCCTATGCTCACAGCTGTGGCTCGATTGCTTGAGCCTGACTTGCACTTCCTGTTTGTGGCAGAGAGAGAGGAAGGAGTCTTGTGGAGTTTGGAAAAGTTTGTTACAGGATTGTATTGTGCTTTGAATTGTGTATTTGTTATTTCATTTTAGTTTTTAAAACCCATATTAAAAGTAAAGTAAGATTGTTTTGCTCCTAAGGTGAAAGTCTTTGTTGCCATCAGGGGACAGGGAGGGAATTTCCCCCTTTTTTTTCTCCGTTAAGCACTCAGCTAGCAAACTAGTCGTTACCTAATTTGGCCACCGTCTTGCCGACGGGAGGTTTTTTGGTTGTTTGCTTTCCCAGGAGCAAAATTTAACTGTTGTTAGATAGTTTGCCTTTATTGTTATGTGCTAATGTTAGCAGTAGTTTATTATAATCTGGTTCTGGATGAATTTTGGTTTTATTTTGCCCTGAGATATATGAATAAAATATTACCTAGTACATGGGTTCCTTCAGTTATTGCTATTTAGTAATTGCTATTTAGTAAAAGTTAAGTTAGTTCATTTAACCCAATTAATTCTGCACCTGGTCATTCTTATTTAAACACTTAATATTAGTTAGTTTAAAGTGCCTCATTTTTATAGTTTAAAGTGCCTCCCCAGTTTCTGCTGTTAGTTGTCCGGAGCCACTTAAAGCGTTTTTAAGTTGTGGTCTTGGTGTCTCCTCCTCAGCAGGTAGGAGATCTCCTAGAGCGTACAGACAAACTCCTTGAGTTCTGTATGTAGAACGAGGGGCCATAAATATAAATTAGCTAAATATCAGTCACTGTGTGGAATGGCCTGCCAGGTCATGTAGTAGGGGTAGAAACTCCAGGGATTTTTAAGACAAGGCTTGATACAGTGTTAGATTCTGTCTAGTCTGTAGGTAATCAGAGCAATAGGTACAATTTAGTTTGAAATTGGCAAGTATTGTTGGGCTGAATGGCCTCTTCTCAGCGTATGTTATGTTTTGTTATGTTATGTTGTTATGTTATGTTTTGTTAGTTGAGACGCTGTCAGGTCTTGGGAATGAAGTCTGTTGGGAATCTTCTCCTTTTGTGGAACCATGTTGGGACCAGTGAGTAACACACTGATGACCACTTTCCAGTTGAAAAGGTTTTATTACGATGCACAAAGGGAGACTCACCACGGTGCCTCAACAAGCGCTCCGTCTGAATCTCAACGAGACAGCCACAAGTGAGGGTTTAACTATTCTGGTCAGTGATTATTGCCAAATGAGAACATTCCCAGGAAGGAATAAACATTGCACCAGACTCCCCGGGGGCCACCCATTTGATCTGCAGGTGTTGTATTGCCTTACAATGATTGAACTCTATATGTGGCCATCTGTCGCTAACAGTGGGAAGTTGTTGCAGAGTGTGTGTTGGTGTGTGTGAATGTGAATGGGGAGGGTGTTGTCTGGCACATCTTGTGTAGGGCAGTACTAAAGACATTCCACTGCCCAAAGCTATAGCCAGGGTACAGGAACAATGTGAAGTACTGAAACCCATAGCAGATGAGGGGAGATGTGTTCACCTCACACAGAGCTCACCCCCAGAACTGAGTGGGCTACTGGCCTCCTGGTGAGGTTCAGGTGGTAGAACCTCACTAAAGTATCTGGAGAAACCCAGCCTGTGGCTGAATAAATTTCCTGTGAGGAGACCCCATGGAATAAGGCCCACGGTGCAGCCATGCCCCTTGTAGAATGTGCGTGTGGAGAACACACACAGGACACAGCATATGCAGCCCATGCTGCTCTTCAGAGGAGAAAGGTGGTGGGTGAAAAGCGGCAAGCTCCAACACCTCACATGTGGAAGCTGGGAAGCTTTTAGGCATAAAGGCTGGATTGGGCTTAGGAAAAACCGTATCCATTTTAGGGGAGAATATTGCGCACAAGAGGTGCACTGAGAGCGCATGGAGGTCACTTATCTGAGGCTAGTGCAAGCATCAACGCTGTGTGGAGAGACAACAATTTTAATCTAATTTATAAACTCAAACGGCCTTACAGACCGAGCCTCCAGCACCTGTGATAAATCTCAAGCTTTTTAGCAACAGGCAGAGAACAGTGAGCCCACTTCATGAACCTGTGAATGAGGGGGTGCTGCCCCACTGCATGGTCTTGCAACCCAACATGACAAGCAGTGATAGCTGCCCGGTAGATCTTCTTGGTAGATAAGGATTTCTCTTTATCCATAAGGTTCTGTGAAAAGCACAGCACGTCAGAAACAGAGCACTGGTAAGGCACTGACTGACGAGAGGCACACCATCTTTAAAACACCTGACACTTATTGTCATAAAGTGACCTGGTAGAGGGCGCTCTCGTGCTCTGGATGGTTGCACCCATGTGAGGGGGAAGCCCTAATGCGTTGAGGTTATGCCTCTCACGGGCCAAGCCCATAGAGCTACTCGCTCAGGGCAGGGGTGGTGTATTTCCCCGTTCACCTGAGACAGGAGGTCCGTGCGTAGCGGGAGTGTGCATGGCTATACATAAAGGAGAGGGATAATCACTGCAGTAACATTTCCAGAGTCTGGGGATGGAGACACCATTCCCCGTACAGTGGCTTTCCCCTTGACAGCAGATCAGCGCTCGTGTTCAGAATTCCTGGAACATAAATCAGTCAATCAAATTTTATTTGTATAGCGTATTTCACAGTAATTGTCACAATACGCTTCACAGACAACCCTGGCCTAGACCCCCACAGGAGCAAGCCTAAAGCAACCTGGGTCACGCGTAACCACAGAAAGTGACGGCTGCTCCAGACCAACAGTCTGTGGGCTAGAGCATGGAGCTGGAGGGAGCGCATGCCACCTTGGTGATTGACATATGCTACCGCAGTCATTATCGCAGCATACGAGCACATGATGTTGCCTTAGACGGGAAGAAAATATCTGAGAGCTGTCCATATAGTTAATAGCTAAAAGAAAATTGATTCACCATGTAACCCTCCTGAGACCCCCCAGCCCAGAAAGGGATGTGTCTGTCCTTTTTTCCCGTATGAAATCGATCCTGAGAGGGGTTCCCTGAGTGTAAAAGTCTGTGTTTTCCCGGTGACGCACAGTTGCTGAGTGCTTGTGTGATACTGTGAGACAGCGATGGAGATTGCACACGGGGCTGAGGTAGAGGGATGAAATCCACCTCATAAAGCCCCTCATTCTTAACAGCCCCAGTGGCAAAACCTGGATGGGGAGAGATTGCACTGAAACCAAGAGACAACAGATGTGTCAGAACTCGCTGAGTGTCCTGCACAACTCTGGGTTTTGAATTGGCAATAATCAGCTAATCGTCTGTGTAAGTCAGTATTCTGAGCCTCATTAGTCTCAATGGAGCCAGACCCGCCTCTACACAAATACAGAACACCCGTGGACTCAGGGAAAGGCCGAAGAGTAGAACTGTGTATTTGTAGCAAACACCGCGATGGGCAAAGCGGAGGAATTTTGTGTGAGGGGGATAAATGCTTACGTGGAAGAAGGCATCTTTCAGATTTACTGATGTGAAATAGTGATGTTAAATTAATCAATTAACTGTTAATTCTTAATGCTGATTGATGAATTTCTATAGATTAAACAGTTACATTTCAATAAACCATTTCAATGAATAACCTAATGTTGGTGATTAGATTTCAAATTAAAGAGACGTTTCTTAATGTTAAATTAGAGAGTCACGGTTCCCTTGACTGGCAGCATTAGTGAAACGTTATTGGTCCATTCCTGGAACATCAGTGCCATCTGAGCGCATCTTCTCAGGTGCTGGTCTCACCTTCAGCAGACTGCACACCAGACTGACCCCAAAGCACATAGACATGCTCATATTCATATAACAAAAAAAAAGAGTATTAAGTTAAACATATTTTAAGTCATTCTTTTTATAGGCCATGGAGTAGATTTTAATCTAATCAGTTAATCATTATTAACTGGGTGTCTCAATTATTGGGTGTCGACGATTGATTAAAAGAATTGCACAAAATTTTCCAATCTTTCTGACATATTGAACATGAAAGAGTGCTGTATGTTAACATTTTGAAATTATATTGCCTCAAATGTTTGTTTAACACTGAGATCCAAAATAGGAAGTTGAGAACCGTCCTTCTTTGGGAGCTGGAAACAATGAAAATTAAAACTACGTTGGGTTTGATCTCTGGGAACCACACGTATTTCCCACTTTTTGTAAGAAGGAAGGAATTTATTCCTCTTAAACATGGGAGCGCTCTCTTGTGTTTGAGAGTAAATGACTCTGTTGAAATGGAGGGTTTCTCTCTGAACTGGAGTCTGTAGCCCTTGGCTATTGTCTGTAGCCCTTGGCTATATTAGCGCTGCAGTGTTCTATGTGCTCTTCCAGGAGGGCAGTAGCCTCCTTTAGCATTGGACGCGCTACTGTCTGTCAGAGCCACACTTGGTGCAATTGGATGCTTCTATGGAGGTCTGGACCGGATGTCATTCCCTAGAGTTGGCTTTCAAACACAAGATGATGAAAGAGGAGCTTATTTATGGCACCAATGCAGTGATTTGTTCTAGCAGACATGCACACTTCAGTCAGTGTATAAGTAAGCCACGTACTTTATATGCGCTGTAAGAGAAAGAGCACTTTATGACACAATATGAGAGTTGCCAATAGCCATGAATAGAAAGCTTTAACAGTGTTAAGAGGCAATCATTTTATTTACAAGACATGGCAAGATGGACTGGACACTGCTATAAGAGAGGAAAGGACATGCACCTGAAGAGATTTTAAGATAAAGAAAAGGAACACAAAGAAATTGTGATGCATACCAAAATTGCTTTTTATGAAAGGACTTTGGATAATGAAGTAAATTGTTTGAGCTTCCTTTAAATGCTATCCAGAGATCTCTCACAATCCACACTAGTTTACGTTTGACAAAATAGAGTCTGACCTGACCAAAACTACCGCCTACCGCTATCCCCAGGAGCTACAGGGACAGGAGTGCTGCATGGTAATTATACTGACAGTAAATAAGGGGCATTGTACTACTGGTGTGCCCTAATGATTGAATCTATCATGCCTGTATGTGTTGTATACTCCTCCTGCAAGGGTTTACAGAGACGGTCCTTCTAAGGACTGTTTTATACTTCTGTGTAGCCTGCATAGTTCGCATGATTTGCATTGTGTGCGACATTTGCAAACGAGCAGAGCATTTATATGACATGTTGTACAGGTACAGGTTGTGATTTTCCACCCACTTACAGATACCTTGAATTCCATATCTTTCATCTCCTTTAATAAACTTTTATCACATCCATATTGTATGCTGTGGGAATGAGGCACAGACGAGGTAGACAGTGCTGGCAACATGCCTGCAGAGGACTTTTATTGTTCATAACGAGAAATCACTGCGCTCACCCGTTTTAATTTGTTTGATGCGTAGAAACCGAAGAAATGTTGTCAATTGAAAATAAATTGGTTCGCACTCAAAAAAATGGCTACAAAGCTTCAAAAACAATGTAATTATTTATTTTTTATTAGTTTTCTTTAATGCAGATTCATGCAGAAACGTTTTGGCGTGTTGCCTTCTTCAGTGTGCAGGTACAGTGATTAAGACATTCCACATTCTTATAAACAGGTAACAGCTGTCTTTCATTAGGACTGCTGGCCAATTATTGTGAGACAATTATTTATTAAGGCTGCTAGACAATCATAGTCTCCGGCGCTGTCCAGGTCTGAGTGTGGAGTGGAGGTGCTGAAACACAGCCCTGTCCCTCCGGCGCTGTCCATGGGGCAGCAGGCTGGGCCGGTGAGACACAGGTGAAGTGGAGCTGAGTGGCGGCTGATGGCAGGGAGGGCGGGGCTCCAGAGGCCCACACCACAGTACATATATATGAGCATGTGCATTATTTCCAGTTACAGTGAATCTGCCTTTAGCTGTGTTAGCTTGCAGTGTTGTCTGAAGTTTGTCACAGAAAACTAAAAGGAAATGAGCAAATTCACTGTCCACACATGAAAAATGTGTGTTGTCTTTACTTTTGGTGGTGGCCAAACATCCTACAGCACTGAAAACTAACTCACTGTCCACTCTGAAAGGTGGCAGCAGCCCAGAGAAAAGATCATAGAAAAGGTACCTGAGCCCATTGCCCCAATTCAGAGAATTTACAGTATAGGAAAAGGGCCCATTTGGGTCAGAATTACATCTATAGAACTGTCAGAGTTCAGTCCAGCAGGATGTTTAATTTTCAGGATTGTGGTGTTTCTGAAAGGATTATGAATAAATTGGTATTTTATTCTGCTGGTAAAGCCGGGCATTAACTCACCGGCACGTTATGTGTGTACATCTTGGTGGGAGAGTGTCCATCTGAACAACATGTGAGCTGCTGTTTAGATGCAGTGTTACATCGTTTAGTTTAGTCACTTTTCTGTGGTTCCAGTCCCAAGTCATAGCCTGGATATTACGCTATACCTTTGTAAGCAGTCATGCTGTGTGGAATAGTCTGATTCAGATATCAATATTTTGGCTCTAGCTCCTATCATCTAAAGAATAGCATCATTTACCGGAGTATTCTAATAATCTTCAAATGCCCCCACTTTTTTTTTTTTTTTGTGCAGTTTATATTACTCCACAAGGGCTACCAAACATGTTGATAAGGGGTTTTAAAAGAAAGAAATGACCTAGTAACTCAGGCTTTTATTTTCATTATTATTATTATCATTGATACAACAATAATTAAATGTAACGCAATAATTATATTTGCAAAAGCGTGCGAGAATAAAATGATTGGATGGATTATAGCGTAAAGACATGGAGAACATAGGTGCAATGTGTGGAAGTTTCAAAAGACACCACATTTTTGAAAATCTGGTGTCTACCAGCAATTAAAGTTAGTGGCAGTAATCAGTTGTGCTGTTCTGATACAGCCACTAGATGGCGATGCAGTGTAATTCCAGTTGATTGCCGTAGTTGCATTGTTGTAAGATCGTGGCAGATGAACTGAAGTGTAGCACAGCTCGTACACGACTCCGGCACTGCTTCAGCTGTTAGCAGGTACAATATTGCAGGTCAGACCAATAATATCATGACTGGTTAGATAAAACCTTCATGTTATTTTATATACTGGTGTGTATATTTAAGTTGTCTGTGACAGTTAGCTGCTTAGTTCCTCACTGGCTCCGCTAGCTAGGTTGGGTCATGAAGTAACGTTAAGGTAGGTTGGGCTGGCTAGCTAGCTAACTCGTGCCTTTGACTGTGTGAGTCAAAGCGAAAGCTGTACTTAGAACAAGGGCAACAAGTGTCAACTTGAGGGTCATGTTGTTTGATGTAAATGGTAAACAAATGATATTTGCAAAGTGGTAATAGTTATTATCAAATAATTGTGTTATGTAACTGTAGTTCTGTATTTTCAAAGAATGAACTAGCTGAGGTAACAGTTCAGAGCGAGCTCAGAGCGAGCTGGCATCGCCATGGTAACCAACCGACCCTCCTAACGGCCACATTTTAAACAGCGTCGTCATGGTAACCTTCACGTTACTTTGGCCAGAGGTAAATAAGGAAGAGCGCAATTTTGTATTGAATGCGGTTTCATTTCACCTTGCTGGATATTTTAAAATTAATGTCAAAAACCCTGACAGACTGTATAATTTGTTAAACTTAAATTGTTTGACAACTTGATGGTTACAAGATTAGGAAGAAAATATTATCATGATGACAGTAATGTATTTAGCTAATGGGTTATACGAGGAGTTATACATTAACAGTTATATTTATCTATTCATAGTGATGATTATTCAGCGTCTTTGAAATGTATAAATGTTTATGAACTGAAGAACATGTCAGGTGAGGTAAAGTGCATCACAAAAATGCTGTTTTTTGTGTTTGCAGATGAAATTAATATGTTTGCACATCAGATAAGTTCATCACACGGAAAGGGTTATTAGAGCCCAGTAATTGCCTTAGACTATTGTGGATTAGTCAGAATACTTCATGAACTTAATTTCACACACCCCCCTCCCTGTTTTTGTGCGTACATCTCAGGAATGCGTAGGTACATATGTATCAACTGTCAAGGTGTACAATGTCACAAAGAATTTGTGCGTGTGTTTGTGTGCGTGCGTGTTTGTGTGTGTGTGGTCTCTCCACAGGCTGGGTTGGTGTAATCTCACAGAGGGCTGCTGTGATGTTCTGGCCTCAGTCCTGCATTCTTCTCACTCAGAGCTGAGATATCTGGAGCTCAGAGACAACAAGCTGCAGGATTCAGGAGTGAGAGCGTTGTCTGCTGGACTGGAGGATCCACACTGTAAACTGCAGAGAATGGGGTGAGTACAAACACAAACCCCTTCAATAAATTAGGGCTACAATGTGACTAAATACAACACTGATGTCAATGTTTCTAATGTGAAAACAGACACTCCACAGAACTGAAACAGCATGTTCCTGTTCTTCCTCTTGGTAGAATTTGACTACACAAATGAATGAAGAAAATGAATTAGTCCTGTTTACTGAACTGTAGTGGGGTGTAAACTCAAATGTGTTTGATAATGACTCATTCCACATTCATGTTATTTTAGTTTAACACACACAGCCCTGTTAGTTTATATTATGTTACATTACATTTATTTGCCAGACGCTTTTATCCAAAGTGACGTACAATAAGTGCATACAAAAGGTAATTGAAACAACTACAAAACACAGGTCCGATAAGGTACAATACTTTTCACAGTTATTCATAGCCATGAACACCTTAAGTCCAGTTCACACAGTGAACATTACTCTGACCTAACCTATACTAAGTCAAACTAGGAGGCATTACAAGCAACGTCTAGACAATGATAAAAGGCACAATAAGTGCTGGATGGAGGTACATGTAAGATGAGTGGCACAGGAGGTACATGTGTAGAAATAGGGGGATTTAAGTGATAGAAATGATCTACAGAGTGGTGATAGTTGGTCCAGGTATAGTCTGAAGAGATGCATCTTCAGACCACGGCGGAAGATGGGCAGTGAGGGAGAGGTTCGTAGAGGAACAGGGAGTTTGTTCCACCACTGGCTAGGGTGGAGAAGCTCCGTGGTAGAGACAAGATTGAACCCTTTACCCGGATGGCAGGGGGTGCAAGGCAGTGGTCAAGTGGGCGTATAGGATTTAATCATGTGCTGTAAGTAGACGGGGGCCGGCCTGTTGGCTGCAGTGTAGGTGAGGGTCAGGACATTGAACCTGCAGTGACTGGTAGCCAGTGGAGTGACCTCAGCAGGGGAGAACTTGGGAAGCTTGAAGACAATTAACCCTCTGGGGTCTAAGGGTAAAATGAGGCACACTGGTGATTGTGCGATGCTCTGACATTTGTGTAAATTTCGTCAACTTTATATACAGTGATTCCAAAGTGTTTCACATCTTTGTTTTCAGCACAAACTTCTCTTCTTTCAAAGTTAAGTAATTTTGTTGATCTAACAATATTAAGACAGATTAAATTAATGTAATTCACTGTGGTAACTACAATCTAATGTGATCAAGTTAGAGGAACTTGATTTATTTGAGTAGGTTGAACTGATTTCATCCATGTTGTTCCAAATTCTTTTACAAGGGTTTATTTGACTTATTGAAGAAATGTTAATGTAACTTAATGTAGTGGTGTGACTTCGGTTACTACAGCTTTCAGTGATCCAATTTGATTATGTGGATTAAACAAATGAATCTAATATAGCATTAACTCAAAACTGCTAAAACTGAAGACTTAACTGAAACCATATACAAGCTACTTGGTCTAAGTTAGGAAAGCACATGACAACCAGTGTTTGCTGCAGAAAACTTGTATTTTCAAAAATCACAGAATAAATGGACACACGTAACTGCTTCAAGGCATAAGTGGTTCATTCAATAAACATGTAAAAACCTAATGACACATTCTTTGTCATTTAAATGGGAAACATTATCTGTAAACATGGAATTTGAAACATTTTAAAAGCAAAACTAAATCTCAATCTGCTTCGCATTAAATTAAATTAAATTAAACAAAGTGCATTGCATGTCCTTCAACATTCCACAGAAAAAAATGCACATATTTGGAAAGTGTCTCTCTTACACATCAATATTACAAAATTTTACAAGCTTAAAAAGTGCAAAAAAAAAAAAAAAATCACCCCCCCCCCCTCATATTTGAGCTAAACTGAGAATGATGCCTGAATGACAGAAAATAAAACAGAAATTACATGGTCATTGCCATAGTGTTTCAGTATGCCTATCACTAATGTGATTGCAAGGAAAGCTTGTTTTTTAGTGTCTGCACTTTTGTTGATAGTTTTTTGTCATCTGTTTGCATGACAACCTTTTGAAGAGCTTCAAAGGTGTATCTGTGCTCTGATGGGTAGCTCAGGTTAAGTGTATATGTGAGACCCAGCAACATGGCTACTGCTAAAGGCACGCTGCTCAACTCACTAAGGACCTCCACCCCCTCCATGAAGATTCTAATGTTCTCTGGGTTATGTCAGGGCTCTGCACCCTCGTGTGTAATGACAAAAATGGCCATGGCCATTTCCGCCATCTCCCCTGGAAAGTCTTCTTCACTAGTAGCCTGAAGCAAAACATAATTATTTTGTTTAAGATATGTGACCAATCAAATGCAGTTTTTAGCAACACTTGCCAATTAGGTGGACTTGAATCTATAGTAAATATCACAAAATAATACATTTTCCTTATTTTCTACCATATGACTATTTGAGACTAGCACAATTCGTTTCTTGACACAGGAAACTCAATTTCTACAAAGACCATTGCATGATTGCATGTTATATTTTATGAAGAACATGACAACCAATGCAATGTGAAAATGGTTATATTATTGTGGTAACACAAAAGGAAATGGATGCATTAAATTAGAGAATAATTTAAAATTAATTTGGTAAACACACCTTGTATTCTTTCACAAGGTGTTCTGGATCCTCGTTCAAGTAAACACAAAGACCACGGAGGACGCATTCACGTTTGATGTTAATGGTCTCATTCTAGGAAAGAGCAGTGAAAAGACAACATGAAACAAACATAAGGGACACAATGTCAATCAAGTCAACAATTGGTTTCATTTCATGACATTCCAAATGCTTTTTACAAACACAAGATTCTGATATCAGGGCAGAAAGATTTGAGCAGCCATATCCTTGGATTTTCATTTCAACTTCTCGTTTATTTTTGAGATTCAGTTAGATAAAAACCAACATAACTAGGAGGGAATCCAGTGAAATCCTCCTGCAAACTTACTGAACTTAAATGAAAACACCAGTGTTCTGTAATGTACAGCAACCAACTATGTACATTATGATGATCAGGATTAGCAAAAACATCTTTTACATTCTTTTTCTTAATTTCAATTGGATTATTTCTCATGTTGACAGTCACTGCTTCTTTAACCAAACACAAGGAAAATGTTAGTTTAGTTTTGCAACCGTTTCACAGCCATACCTGGGTCATGCGTGCCATAATGGATCTTATTTTTCTTCCAGAAACACCACCTTTCTTAGCATACAGCCTCGTCAGGCTGTCGGCAAGCAAGTCCAGCCTCGAAAAGAATTGGGACTGCAGATGGACTGTGGTTATTCGTTTGAACTCCGCTTCCACCTACAAGCACATATTAAAGAAAGACAATTACACAAAATATATTTTCATTCAATCTTTTTCAGTAATTACAAACATGGGATGGTCCTATACTTATGCTCCACTGACCTCATTCACTTGAAATAGAGCTGGCCACCTCAAATTAAAATCCGCAACCATAGGAGAGTCTTGAAGAATCTCCCATCTTCTCAGAGCAAAAGTCTTGTCCATCATTTTTTTTACATTCTCCTCATTGTCTTTTATTCACTTCTGCAAGCAGAAGCACTCTCATCTGCTCCAGTGTCTCTGTTGTTTCACCTGATGGGTAATTGGGGCAGTAATTGACTTCAGCCCGTCTTGGTTTTTTAACTCTGTAGGCAGGACTGCATTTGCCATCAGGTTTGTTTTTGAGGGCATTGACAGTAACCTCTGGAGTTTCAAGCTCCCGCAGTTGTCTCCTGAAGTTTCCAAGCTTCCACTGTAGGCTCACCTTCCATCCATCATAACCACTGGCTGACCCTGGCTCTCTTAAACAAGGATGGGCTTTTACAAGGGCTGAGGCGACATCAGCAAAGTCAGAGGCATTAGGGTATATTTTAAACTTTATGATCTCCTCTTTTAAGCCATCAAGGATGGCACATTTAAGTTTATGCCTAGGATTAAGCAATGTACCATCCTTCTGGAAAGCAGCATTTGCCTTTTCCAACTCCAGCTCTGCATCATAAGAAAAACGTGGCACTGGGAAGATGCCACTAGGCCATCCAGCGGACCTTGAAGATGTGGAGTGTGATGATAAGGTGAATTCAGGAGAAGACAGTATATTTGTGTCACACTCAGACACCGATGGGGAGCTGTTCAAAAAATAGAATGTGGTGCTTGCTTGGGAAGGAGGTAACAGGGATAGGGTTACGATGTCATCAGGCTCTCCAAGTGCAACAGGACTATCAGAGCTGGTGGTAGAAGTAAGAATTACTTTGAGGGTCCCCTTGTCCTCCACATCTGATGTCATGAGCAAGTTGATGAATTCATTCTCGGAATCACCATCCATATATTGAAGCCTGAAGTCCCCATCTACTCCACACTGTTTCTTTACTTCGTCTGAAAGTTCACCAACAGACAGAGGCATCCCATTGGGAAGGACCAATTTTTGGGAGTTGTTTGGTCCCAGAATCACCCTGAGCTTCATTGGAGCAGCCATTTTATAATGGGTGTGTCTGTGAAAATTAAGGAAATAGTGTAATAGAGCAAGGTGCAATCTGAAATTATTCACAACAATGGTAAAGGAGAACTCTAAATTGGTGCTAATCTGGAAAGTCAAATAGAATAATCACTAATCTTTAAGGGGGTGTTTTGCAATATTCAGCTTAAATGATTTATGACATTATATGTGAATGTATCTTTGTCACCATTCGTTGTGAGCCAACAAAGTAGTCTGCCAAAGGGTATTCATCTGCCAAATCACTGTGTTCAATTAAAAGTGTTTCCCTAGTCGGGCATGTCCTTAGCTCAAAAGAACGGAAATGCTCCCAGTACCACCCACATAATCTTTTCACTATGAAACACAGTTTCTCCTGTACTACACAAATCTGAACAATTTGTTCGAAGTCAGGCAGTCCACCTGTAGATCCGTGGGTAACTATCATTCCCTCTCTGTATTTTACACCATTGCTTGACACACATTTGGTGAGGTGAACTTCAGTTACACCAGGGAATTTCTCAGATACCATTTGAGCGATTTGATCATTCAAAACTACAACAGGGACATTCGAGACATTTGTTGTAGTCAAGCAAGAGTTTGCAAGGGTAGATTGCAAATGATATGAACTCATAAGCTGATGCTTCTTTGCTAATGTTAGAGGCACATTTTTAAAGCATTTGGAGTGTCTCACAACTTGCTTAAAAAAGCTATGCTTAGCCTCGAAACGCATTGTCCAGACACCTACAAGAGGACCAAACACTCTAATCTTTTCAGGGTAATGCTCCAAAAAATGATGTTTGGGCAGAAGTCTCACTCCTGGAAAGAGTTCTTGATAGATCTGTCTATGCTCTGAAATTTTTGTCTCAAGATAGGCAATAGACTCTTCAGTGTGTGTCTGAGCAACCACAAGCTCAGCAATGTCCTTCAAGACCAGCATCACCTGCCATGCCATTTCTCCCTCAGGAACCATGTGCCCAATTATAAGTGGGAGTGATCTTAAGAGAGCCCAATTTTCATGGGCATTCCCACCAATTGTTTCTTGGTTGAAAACGTCCGAGGGATTACGTGTGGCCTATTTGTCCAGTCTCCCCACTTGTAAGGGAAATTCAGAATTGCATTATTGAGACATTCAAGAGAGAAATATTTCTTAGATATCAGCAGTTCCAAACAACGGGCAAGCTCAACTGGCACAATGCCCTCAAACAGATCATGGACTATGTCTGGGGGATAGCCAGTGCAAACACTGAAATGAGCAAGGTTTTTGGTGAAAATACAGTCTCTTCACCCCACAACAGCTTTCACCTCTCTCTATTGCAGTTTTAACATGAGACTCATGTTGTTCTGTTGTCCTGACATTAAAACAACCTGACCTAACCTCCTTTGTTTGAATGTCTGATTTTGTTGCTGTACAAAATCGGCAAATGTATTCGCCAGAAAAGCTCTCTATGAAACCTCCCATACTATGAGCAGCAAGGTTATCTGCTACCACAGCCTGAATTGTACCTTTGCGAAATGTGCCAAGCAATGGCACAAAAACTCCATTTTGCTCAAGAGTTTTTAAATCTTGAACAAGAGGATCCAAGACAGTGTCGTACCCATACCTCTTTACATCCTCAGTCTTACACAAGACTGCCAAGTATATAGAGGATAAAGATGAGTGTGACCCTGGGGGAAGGTTGGCCAAAGTCCAGTAAACTGCACAAAGTTTATGCTTTGTACGAGATGTACCAAGAGGATTACAAACCTCAAAGTCATCTACATAAAAAGTTAGCAAAGTTCTCAATTCACTGCCTGATAGGAAATTATTTTTCAGGAAGCTTGCTCCATCCTCAAAAGATCTGTAAGTATTTAAGTGACTCATCAGCCTACTACTCTGCTGGACTCTGTGGTTGTCAACGATCTTATCCACAACATCTCTTCTATCAAGAAGATTCTGCAAAAGCTTCAACACAGGGACTGAAAAGTTCTATTTTCCCTGGCATTAAGAATACACAGGCTCATCGATGTTAAAGCTTTCCTTGTAGTACTGCTGACGTAGATATGTTGTGCTTAGGGAACCACCCTTCCCAATGGCTTTCATTATGGGATTGGATGTGAAGAGAGCTGAGGTCAGTTCTGGTAATACTGACTTATCTGGGCTGTCTTGTCTGATTCTGATTAGGAAATTGATTTCAGTGCTAGTTTGTACTTGGCAGGATTGTTTGCCGAACAGGTTACTCTACAGGGTTGGAGTCCTGATCTATGTGGTCACTTCTGGCACTACGATCTTTACTTTGCTCTAGTATGTTTCTTTTGCACCTCTGCACCTGGAACTAATGCACTTGTTGTACGTCGCTCTGGATAAGAGCGTCTGCTAAATGCCTGTAATGTAATGTAATGTAATGAGACTGTGTTTACACAACACATCTGCAAGAATATTAATAGACAGAGGCAGTGTAGCTGAGCTTCACATGTAATGCAGCTCCCCTAAGAACTCATCAACTGATTTACCAGGAACATTTGTAATATGCTCCAACTTCAGCAACGATGCTGCAAAATTTTGCACTACTACTTTGTGCAGGTTGTTATTTGCATCTGCATCACCACTATCGGTTTCCATGGCGGCATCAACTTGACTGCTCGTACCTTCATCAAAATTACTACAAGACTGTTTAGATACTTCAGCGGTTGTAACAACACCTCTCTTGAAATCTGTCAATGTGTGAGGGTTGTGTTTCCTATTCCTGTGAGTTTGAAATGTTCCGTATACATTAGTCTGAAAATTGCAACCTTCAAACACACAATTTACAGTTTCATTATTTTTAAGATGCGTGCTAATGTGACCAAAAAAATCTTTCTCTGTTGACAAGTTGTTACATGAGCACAACTGACAACTAAAGGTTGACAATGCCAGCAGCTCCTGAGTACTTTGGTTAGCATGAACTCTATTTAAATGAACATGCAAGGCATTCCATGACTTAAAAGTGCATGGACAGCATAGGTAAGCACATGGGTAACGCTCACTACATCCATAGTTTCTATGATGCAGTCTAAAATGTTTCAACAACTCTGGCCTACCAGATACAAGGACACCACAGCTCTTATACTTCCACATTTGCTCACAACAAACTGCTAAATATCTGAAAAATGAAACACTGTCTTTGTGTGGACTTAAAGGTGTAGACGAATCATTAAAAAAAAAAAACATCCACAGAGCTCTTAGAAAGGTGTGGAATAAAAGTATCGCTTTTGCCCCAAAAAAATTATTGATTATGAATTTATCATTATAAAAATTTTTGTCAGGTCCGAAATTAATGTTTTTGTTTATCTCTGTCTAAGAGGTCTGAGGCTCGTAAGCCAATAGTATTACGACGTTGGTATCACATGGTCTGTTTGTGTTGGGACTGATCAGGACTCTTCAGTGGTTGCCAGTGTGGACCAGCTTCTACGACCAGCTTCACCACCAGAGCGCTTAACCACAAATATTGTCACCAAGAAACCGAATTTCAGTTCAGGTGAAACAGATATCTCTCGCTAGGTAGTCTAGTTAAACGCCATTCGCTAGCTAGTCAAGATGGTTTGTTGTACGTAGCAGCTACACTAGCTGGTAGCCACAAGCTATTAAAACATAGCTTACGTGATGATAGATTCAGTTTTATGTTGTTAGCTAGCTAGGTGTATCTTACCTCAATCCTACTAATCTATCTACTGTACTTCTGCTTGGCTCTAACTAAGCAGCGAACTGTTAACGTTTGCTAGCTCCGAGTTCCAACCCATTAGCTCCATTTTAATGTTTCAATGGCATGGTGCAACTCGGCTGATTTTCCCTTGTGTGGGATGCAATTGTTTGAATGTCATCTTTTCAAAATAGACTGCACTGCTTTTCCAAACGAGTCGCTGTAGCATCAGATTAGGAGTTTCCGGTTGATTTCACTTTGTTCCAGCACGGGCATATCCTTTTGAAATGACAGAATGGCGTGATTTAATTAAGACTATTTACAAATCCGCGTCATGAAAATATGAACGATGACAGTAAGCTAAGTTATTAAACACAGTTACGTGTTTTTTAAACAAGTCTTTGGGACTAAAATATGAAATCGTTGCTCACAATGACACAACTGAGTTGATGCGGTAGAATTATGAGTAATTTCCACTCGACCATGAAATATGCAGGCAGGTGGTGCAACGTACTGGCAACCATTGAAGACGTGTGTGCTTCGAGCCACAGAGCTGTTGCAATTCTCCCTATGAGACACAAGATGGGGTAAATGTGGAATGTTATCTATAGCACCGTTAATCATTAGAATCTGACAAAATGTTTCTGTAAATCTTAAATGACATCTAAGACTGTCAGCTCTGCAAGGAAAGCCTAATGTCTGATAAATGGAACTTGTACCATAGGGTCTTGGAGATGTTCGTAGATGCAGGCACGCAGACAGCACAGCCTCGAGACAGTGGGCAGCACGCAGTCCGTTTCTGCAGGAAAAAGTCATATTAGCCTACACCTTCATACAGCAAAAAACTGTGGATGAATGTTAATTACATACTTGTCCTGTACATGTGATAATTAATGATTGTCTGACGTTGTATTAAAATGTGAAATTTGAATAGGCTAGTTTACGCCAACACAGCTAAACACATTTTCCATTAAACTAACACTTTGTTCAGTTCATGTACTACTGCATTAATTAATCCCCATTCTGTCCCTCGATAGAATTAGTATTCCCGTTTACTTAACTAAATAAAAGAAACATTGATTTTCAATGCAGATTTTCTCAGGTCCTCACATATTCCCTTAAATTATCGCCAAATGAAAAAACTAGCACATTGCTATCATTACTAGCATAGGATTGCATGAGCTGAAGGCTTATAAAATCGTTTGTACAATTTTCAACCGTCCACCACGCTGTGGCAATGTTCCAACACTCTCGTCATCACTGTTGCATGCATCACAAAAACTATTATACTACAAACTAACGCTTACATTACAGTGTAAAATATCCACATTATATAATACCACTAACCTATTTAAAGACACTCAATTTAAAAAATAACGTATAACCGAAATATTTTGAGCAGTAATACACAGCAATGATGAAATTTTATCTGTGTTCAGTAGATAGAGACAGCAGTAAATCAATGACAGTTCTATCCGCTTCTGTTTTGTTCTAGAAAACGATGTCAGATAGGTCTATCAGCAAACATATGGTTTAGCTATGCTCAGAAGTCCTCAATAATAATAGTATTTTCCAAGAAATTACAAAAAATTGTTGATAACATTTCGTTAGGTGCAGCGTCTTTTTCTGCTACCCAAAGTGTATGCGATAAGAAAATGTTAGGTTACACTGACGTATAAAACGCTATTCCAAAAGCAAAATTAGACATGTTATACATCGTTAGAAAGCTTATACTCTCACCTACTGAATAAATGAATTGTCAATTAAGACAGACTGTACTACAGAGGTCGACAACGTCGTCAACAATACGTGTGGTATTACGCACAGCTATTTTGGAAGGTGCCCAGGCATCACAAATGGTTTTGAAAGCGCATTTAGGCAGAAGTATTTAGAAAATTTTACATTTTTATTTTAAGAATTTTATTATATATATATATATATTTTTTTTTTTATTTTTTTATTTATTTAATGTATGGTGTGGAGGCAAGGGGCGCCACGGCAAAATGAAAAAAGAATACGGACTTTTACCAAGACAAGTTTTTCAAAACCAAAATGAAATGTTCTAGAGCCAAAAACGTAAACAAACATTTTCTTTCATACTGGTAGTTTGGGTTTTGCTGTAACTTCAGCTCCGGAGAGTTATTTTAGGAGCTTCACATCTGCACACAAGCGCAGTGAGACGGTGTCAAGCAGCTCTCTCTTGTTCCTGTAATGTTTTACGTTGCAAACCTTCCCAATTAACAGAATGCAAGTAGAATGATATACGACCGTATAGGCCTACGTCTCGAGATTGTGCTTCAGTTATTTTCATTATACTGGCATTTTGTTTGAGTTTTTCTGTAACTTCAGCTCAGCGTGATAGTAATTTTGAAGAGTTTCACATATCTGCACACATGCGCAGTGTGAGTCTGTCGGTCAAGCCACTTTCTCCAACCAAGTTAGCTAACGTCAGCTAAACATTTTCCATTAAACTAACACTTCGTTCAGTTCATGTACTACTGCATTAATTAATCCACATTCGGTCCCTTGATTGGATTAGTATTCCCGTTTACTTAGCTAAATAAAAGAAACATTGATTTTCAGTGCAGATTTTCTCAGGTCCTCACATATTCCCTTAAATTATAGCCAAACAAAAAAACTAGCACATTGCTACCATTATTACTAGCATAGGATTGCATGAGCTGAAGGCTTTTCACAGTGCATACAATAGTCAATAACATACACATCAACCCTTAATAACAATATTAGATTCAGTAAGAATACGACTTTTACCAAGACGAGTTTTTCAAAACCAAAATGAAATGTTCTGGAGGCAAAAAGGAACCTTTTCGTTCAACAACAGCTTACCACGGCGCCGCCATCTCGCTCATCAAGGCACAGGAAAACCGTATTTTCTGTACTCGGTCACAATACAACATAAAAGTACTTTTACCCTTACCAAATCGATCTCACTTGGAATTAACCTATAAAAAACACTTAACACTTCATAAACATGTAATACAGGAGAAAGAAGGCGACAAGTGCTTCTCTTTCACCTAGCCTCGGCGTCACATGCAAATAACTAGCTAGCTAGCCTGCTAATGCCTAGCAGTTTGAAAATTTCAGCAAGTGAAAATTTTCCTCATGCCAACATCCTTTTCAAACTACCTGAAAAACAATAACAAACCTGAGCGTTATAGGCATGCACTAAGGATTGATAACCGAGTCTCAGCTGCATCAACTGTAAGCTGCACATTACTGAAACGAGCTCTTACCGCTTCTGTCCGTCGATCCAGGGTTTTTCACGCCTTAGCTGCAGCTGCAATCTCGCGATGGTAGGGACATCCACGTGAGACTTGGATAAACACAGTTCATTATTGTTCATTTTACGTGATTGGTTTTAGTTAGTTGAACTATTGGCTTGTTTATGTTCTTTTGACTATAACATTTCAACTGAAACATGGCAATTCACAAATTCAAGTTATTTCAACTTGATTTATTTGCTTTAAATATACAAACATCAGTTTTCATTTTTTTGAGTGTAAGGTGTGTAACACACTGCTATGTGTTTGACACACACAGCCCTGTTAGTTTATATTATTGTGTGTAAGGTGTGTAACACACTGCTATGTGTCTAACACACACAACCCTGTTAGTTTATATTAATGTGTGTAAGGTGTGTAACACACTACTATGTGTTTGACACACAGAGCCCTATTAATTTATATTAATTTGTGTAAGGTGAGTAACACACTGCTATGTGTCTAACACACACAGCCCTGTTAGTTTATATTAATGTGTGTATGGTGTGTAACACAATACTATGTGTTTGACACACACAGCTCTGTTAGTTTATATTAATGTGCTATAAGGTGTGTAACACACTGCTGTGTGTTTGACACACACAGCCCTGTTAGTTTATATTAATGTGCTATAAGGTGTGTAACACACTGCTGTGTGTTTGACACACACAGCCCTGTTAGTTTATATTAATGTGTGTAAGGTGTGTAACACACTGCTATGTGTTTGACACACACAGCCCTGTTAGTTTATATTACTGTGTGTAAGGTGAGTAACACACTGCTATGTGTCTAACACACACAAACCTGTTAGTTTATATTAATGTGTGTAAGGTGTGTAACACACGGCTATGTGTTTTACACACACAGCCCTGTTAGTTTATATTAATGTGTGTATGGTGTGTAACACACTACTATGTGTTTGACACACACGGCCTTGTTAGTTTATATTAATGAGTGTAAGGTGTGTAACACACTGCTATGTGTTTGACACACACAGCCCTGTTAGTTTATATTAATGAGTGTATGGTGTGTAACACACTGCTATGTGTTTGACACACACAGCCCTGTTAGTTTATATTAATATGCTGTAAGATGTGTAACACACTGCTTTGTGTTTGACACACATAGCCCTGTTAGTTTATATCAATGTGTGTAAGGTGAGTAACACACTGCTATGTGTCTTACACACACAACCCTGTTAGTTTATATTAATGTGTGTAAGGCGTGTAACACACTGCTATGTGTTTGACACACACAGCCCTGTTAGTTTATATTAATGTGTGTAAGGCGTGTAACACACTGCTATGTGTTTGACACACACAGCCCTGTTAGTTTATATTAATATGTGTAAGGTGTGTAACACACTGCTATGTGTTTGACACACACAGCCCTGTTAGTTTATATTAATGTGTGTAAGGTGTGTAACACACTGCTATGTGTTTGACTCACACAACCCTGTTAGTTTATATTATTGTGTGTAAGTTGTGTATCACACTGCTATGTGTTTGACACACACAGCTCTGTTAGTTTATATTAATGTGTGTATGATGTGTAACACACTGCTATGTGTTTGACACACACAACCCTGTTAGTTTATATTAATGTGTGTAAGGTGTGTAACACACTACTATGTATTTGACACACACTTCCCTGTTAGTTTATATTAATGTGCTATAAGGTGTGTAACACACTGCTGTGTGTTTGACACACACAGCCCTGTTAGTTTATATTAATGTGTGTAAGGTGTGTAACACACTACTATGTATTTGACACACACAGCCCTGTTAGTTTATATTAATGTGCTATAAAGTGTGTAACACACTGCTATGTTTTTGACACACACAGACCTGTTAGTTTATATTAATGTGTGTAAGGTGTGTAACACACTGCTATGTGTTTGACACACACAGCCCTGTTAGTTTATATTATTGTGTGTAAGGTGTGTGTTTCCTTCTCTCTGCAGGCTGTCAGGCTGTAGAGTCACACAGAGAGGCTATGATTCTCTGGCTTCAGCTCTGTGTTTAAACCCCTCACATCTGAGAGAGCTGGACCTGAGATACAATCACCCAGGAGACTCAGGAGTGAGAGCGCTGTCTGCTGCTAAACTGGACACACTCACACTGCTGTAAGTACAGAGAGTTTCCACACTGCGCCTCACACACACACACACACACACACACGTGAGAGAGCTGGACCTGAGATACAATCACCCAGGAGACTCAGGAGTGAGAGCGCTGTCTGCTGCTAAACTGGACACACTCACACTGCTGTAAGTACAGAGAGTTTCCACACTGCACCTCACACACACACACACGCACAAACGCACACAAACGGAGTTGGGGGTGGGCGGGGCATGGAGGGCACAGTTCACACCAGCGTTACTCAAGAGGGTTGGGGATCTCCAGTGGAGGGTGCTGCAGGGGATCAATCACTGCAGTAAATAAGATGTGGTTGTTGTAGTTAGGGGTTTGATCAGGGACACAGTGATGGTGGAGTTTCAGTATTACAAAGCAATGGAGAACCTGAGTGTGTTTGAGAGTGTGTGTGTTATAAGGGTGTTTTATGTTCAGTGGAGGGAGGGGAGCTATTTTTGCACATGGAATAGGGCGAGGAAATGGAATAAGTTTCCTTTGTGACAGATTTGTGTATTTTTTATATGATCTTGGTTTTGTGTTTTATTGTGTCTTTGTTTTTATTAATGTGATGTCATTGGTGTGTTGAGAGTGGAAATAAAGGATGGTTAAAATTCTAAATTCTGTTCTGCTGTTCTTACAGTGTGGACCATGGAGGAGAGAACAGGACCAAACCAGGACCCAGGAAATGTGAGTGTGTATCGACACAGAACACTTTCCATAGATACGCACTCTACTGTGTGTGTGTGTGTGTGTGTGTGTGTGTGTGAGAGAGACTTATCTCTTACACACATAAACACACAAACAGAAACACACATGTACACAAACACACACACACAGGTACTATCACAGCTCTCTCTCTCACACACACATAATGAGGTGAATATTAATAAGGATAATTAATCTCATTAATGTCTCTGGTGTGCAGACGGCTGTCAGTTCACACTGGATCCAAACACAGCGCACAGAGAGCTGTCTCTGTCTGAGGGGAACAGGAGGGTGACACACACACCGGAGAGAAAGCAGCCGTATCCTGGTCATCCAGAGAGATTTGAGTCTGTGCGCCAGGTTGTGTGCAGAGAGAGTGTGTGTGAGCGCTGTTACTGGGAGGCTGAGTTCAGTCTGTCTGAGCGGGGGGGAGGGGTTGATATAGCAGTGACATATAAAGGAATCAGCTGGAAAGGAGAGGGTTCTGACAGGTTTGGATGCAATAAAAACTCCTGGAGTCTGTGGTGCTTTACACAGAGTGACTCTGATAAACTCAGTTACTGTGTCTGGCACAATGAGAACCGAACAGGCATACCTGCCCTCACCTCCCCCTACCGCAGAGCAGGAGTGTGTGATGATGATGATGGTAGAGGAGTGTGTGTGTACAGGGTAGGAGTGTGTGTGGACCGTCTGGCCGGCACTCTGTCCTTCTACAGCGTCTCTGACTCTGACACACTGACCCTCCTGCACAGATTCCACACACACTTCACTCAACACACACCCCTCTGTGCTGGATTTTATGTGTGGAACTCCTCAGTGTCCCTCTGCCAACTGGAGTAGAGACACACACATGCACACACACAAACATGCATGCACACACACGCACGCACGCGCACACACAAACATGCACACACATGCGCGCACACACAAACATGCACGTGCACACACACGCATATACACACACACACACGTGCGCAGACACACTTGCATGCATGCACGCACGCACAAACACACCAACACACTCACGTACACACACACACACCACATTCATATACCCACTCACACACACACAACACACACCCTCATATACACATACACACACACTCACACATACACACTCAGATACACATAGACACACACACACACATACTCTCACACACACCCTTTCTCTCTCACACTCATGCACACGCACTCACAAATACACACGCTGATGTACACTCACACACCTACGCACGCACACACTCGTGCACACACGCTTACACACACACACTCACACACCCAATCACACACATGCACACACACACCTACACACGGACACACACAATCTCTCGCACACACAAACACACACATTCACCAGTGCACTCTCACGCACGCACACACACGCATGCATACGTACGCACGCTCATAACCGTATGCACACACACACTCTCTCTCTCTCATACTCAGTCACTCACACACACACCCTCTCTCTCTCTCACACACACACTCACATCCACACACATTCACACAAACGCACGCACACACACACAAACTCATGCACTCACGCACACACACATACATGCGTGCAGAGACACAAACACGTGTCAACACACACACTCCTCAGTGTCCCTCTGCTAACTGGAGTAGAGACACACACACATGCGCGCACACACAAACATGCACACACACGCATACACACACACGTGCACATACACACTCGAATGCATGCACACACACACTCACACACATATATAAACAGAAACACTCATATACACCTAGACCCTCACACACCCACACCTACACACACACACTCACACCTACACACACTCTCGCACACTCAGTCACACACACACACACACACACCCTCTCTCTCACATACACTCCATCACACACACAAACACATACTCTCACACACACCCTTTCTCTCTCAGTCATGCACACACACTCACAAATACACACACTCATGTTCACTCATGCAGACACACTCACACACCTATGCACGCAGACTCTCTCACACCAAATCACTCACACACACCTACACACAGACACACACAATCTCACGCACACACACGCACACGCATGCAAACACACACACGCTCATACCCGTATGAACACACACACTCTTTCTCTCACTCACACACTCACGTGCAGTATACAGACACACACATTCGCAAATGCACGCGCACACACGCACTCATGCACAAACACGTGTCAACGCACACACATTCTCATTCCCATACGCACGCACACACATGTATACACACACATTCTCTTACCCATACGCACACACACACATAATCATGCACTCACACATGCACACACATACATACACTTACATGCGTGCACACACCGTATACAGATGTATACACAAACATTCTCATACCCATACATACACACACACACATGTATAAACACATGCACATTCACAAAGGCACTCTCACGCACACACACATACACATGCATACACTCATTCTCTTGCACGCGCACACACTCAAATACACAGTCTCACACACATTCACACAAACGCACGCACACACACTTTCTCTTACCCATACACACACGCAACTCGGGCACACACACACACACGCATACTCACGCACTCACACACATGTTCACATCAACAGTCACTCCCACAAATACACGTACGCATGCACACACACATTCACAAATGCACACACACAGAAACACTCTCACCCAATCACACACACGCACACACGTCGACACACTTGCAACCTTCCTTGACCAATGCCTTACCACTGCAATTTCAGCTGTGCCCAATATTAGCCTCAGTACAGCTTAAACCCTGTACATAAGAGTATGATCTTTTAGCAGGTTCAGGTTAAGCACTTGCTGTCTAAATATGATTTTATTTTTTTTACAATTTTCAAGGTGTGTTTATGTACTTTTGATTATTAAAACATTAATATATCATTGACAGTAATAATGGCAAAAGATGGCAGAGTAAAATGTTTTGAAGTAATAATTCTGTCTCCTGTATCTGCATCTTTTTTAAAAGAAGCCAGTGGCAAACTCCTCCACTTAAATGTGCATTTTACTAGTTTTTACAGTTGCTTTCATTCATTTTCACAAGAGTTCCAATGTGCAAATTTCTGTGGGCAAATGCAGCTGATAGGGAGAATGCAGAATGATCACTGCAGTGTACTTATTTCCTTTCATTACTGTAAACAATGATGGATTGAATTTCCTTATTTATTCTGTTTGGATTGATTTTTTATTTTTTTTGTTGCTTTAATTTTCTGTATTTTCAGACAATAATATGCAGTGATTAAACCTGAATTATAAAAATATCAAATGTTTTGCTGTTGTGATTTATTATTGTGTGATGTATTAAACTCCTGTGACACTGGTACTTATTACATATTCTGTATGGGATTATGTTTGGGCTCAATATGAGTGGATCAGCATGGGGCTAAAATCTGCAGTTGAAGCAATGAAATTAATTTACAGTAGTGGAAATAAAATTTGTTATAAGACAAGTTGTGTAGTGTCTGCTGAATGGTTGCTTCTTTTACTCTAGTGTAACCACAACTCAATACATTTTGAAAAGTCACTGCTTGTCTATTGAGCTGGTATATTTATGTTACTTCTCAGAGAAATGGTTTTCCTGTAGGATTGAACCAGGATCTGCTGCACATCAGTTGAATGGATTAGACCACTAAGCCAAAATCAGGGCAGAAGTGTGGTTTGCATGACATCCAGTCTCTGAGATGTTCCTGAGACCCTGCAGTTATTCTCATTTTTTCAGATGCATTTCTAATATCTGCAGTCGCACATTACAAATGCATTACAGTATGTTATGATTGCTTTGGCTCAATGTGCAAAACTCAATTTGCCAAACTGACTGGCAAAATTCTTACCCTAAAATTCTTACCCTTACCCTCAGTTTTCACAATACAGTCGTCTCGTATTGGTACAGTGTTCCAATGCTTATTGCTAGACATGCAGATTGTGAAATGAAGTCAAGATGTTTGCAGTCCTGTCTCGTCACTTCCAACAACATTGCCCAGGTGAGTCACATTGCAGCACGATTGGTAATCTCAACATAAAAGGCAGTTTTACAGCACTACATTCAGCAGTGTCTGACAACATGGAGCAGCCCAATGCAGTTGGTACTGATGGACGGGTCGTGGCTGAGGTTGTGGTCAAGCAGGTAGAAGAAATATTTTTGTATCGAATGAATTTAGAGCCACAGTGATTGACCATGTCATAAATCCAAGCATAACAATGGGAGAAGCTGGAAGGATTGTAAGGCCCAACTTAAAAATGTCAACAGTGGCATCTAATAAGAGCTTTCGGACTGAACATTGATAAGTCAATAATTTACTGCAAAATGTGATACAGTAATTACATCACAGGATTGTTGTGTTGGTGTCATTTTATATTATTTCTGTTCAGTGACAAGCCTGTAAGCCATATTAATCATTTTTATTAGAGCAACTCTGTCCAAAATGCCGGCTTATTCCACATGGGTGAAAATTGCGTTTGTGTTAGGTACTGCTGTGGCAATGTCTCTTCTGTCTGTTCTGATAATGTGATTATTTTTCTTCTATCAGATAAGGCCTGCTGGTGCAAGTTTGTAATGTTGCATTTGTATGTGTTATGTTTACTGTTTACGTGTCAAATGTCTAGAGTGTAAATGTTTCTGTTTAAATGATTGGTTGAATAACACATATCACCGCTATTTTCACTGACCGTGTTAAACGTACTCACTTGCGCGTCTCAGCTCCAAAGGCATGCTGATGTTAAACCCATATTCCAAGCTGTTTGAAATGACATAAATTCTGCCTCGTCTGTTCAAACATCAGACATTTTTTTAACTCTACATATTGTTTATGCCCTGCACCTGAACAAATTGGATGTGCCCATTCTACTGTACCATCTCCTTTGTAAGCTAAGAAGTTCCTTTCAGCTGACTACATCAGAATCTGTACTACTGACGTTTTATGAGAGCTGAAAATGTACAACATTGTTTATCAGAAATTATATCTGGGTGGGTTAATTGTTGGATATGCTGTAGAACATAGTTTGTCATTGATTTATAAATATACCAGTATATCCTGGGCTTTCACTGATGGTTTAATTGTGGTACATATAGCAGTGGCCTGATATGCATTCTGTGTTTGCAGTTTTCTTCTACCTGACTGCTTCCCCCAGCAGGGAAACAGAGGGGCACAACCCCCCCAGCAGGGAAGCAGAGGGACACAACCCCCCCAGCAGGGAAACAGAGGGGCACAGAAGACTCTGGGTCATCCCACCATGGATGGCGCAGGAAAGGTAGCAGGTTTTAGCAGTTTGCTGAGGTGGTCTGGGAGGATGGACAGCGTGGGAAAGTGTGGAGGACCGATTGCTCAGTGGGTCAGACTGGTGGAAGATACCACAAGCCAGGCTTAGCTTCCTGATCAGGGCCAATTATGACACGCTACCTTCTCCTCAGAACCTGCGCTAATGGTTTAGTGCGGATGAGACCGTCAGCTCTGTGCTGCCCCCAAACGAGGCCTGTGGCACATTCTGTCAGGCTGTGAGACAGCTCCGGCACAGGGACACAGAGCAGGCCTCCAGCACAGAGACACAGAGCAGGTCTTCGGCACAGGGACACAGAGCAGGCCTCCGGCACAGGGACACAGAGCAGGCCTCCGGCACATGGACACAGTGCAAGCCTCCAGCACAGGGGTGCTACAGCTGGAGGTATGACCAGCTGCTGCGGAAGCTTCTGGAATTACTGGAGACCAGCAGACAGGAGGCAAACAGAGATGCCTCTCCTGTGAAAGAGAATCAAACCCACTTTGTGAGGTAAGCAGAGGAGGAGGGGACTGTAGGACACAAAGGTGGGAGTAGAGTCCTGGTTCCAGGCAGAGGGTGGAGCATGCATGTAGATCTCAATCCACAGCTCCATTTCCCAAATGAGATCAGCACAGGTCCACTCGGGTGAAGGTGGTCCTCCTTATATGGAGACGTGGTCCACTCGGGCAAAGGTGGAGCTCCTTATATGGAGACGTGGTCTGCTCAGGCGAAGGTGGTGCTCCTTATATGGAGACGTGGTCCACTCGGGCGAAGGTGGTTCTCCTTATATGGAGACGTGGTCCACTCAGGCGAAGGTGGTGATCCTTATGGAGCTCACCCTCCCATGGGAGGAGGGGGCAGAAGCAGCCTATGAGCGGAAACGCCTGAAGTACTCCGACCTGGCAGCGGAGTGTGAGAGTGTAAGGAGTGTAAGGAGGCCAGTTAGAGAGCGACAGTATATCCAGTGGAGGTGGGACGCTGGGGGTTCACCCACCAGTCAGTGCTCCACCTTCTGGAGAACACGGGCATGGCAGGGGCAAGGCTGAGGAGGGCAGCTAGAGGGCTGGCCGAGGAAGCAGAGAAGAGGCGGGGGGGGGGAGTCGGCAATCACCCACTGCACCCAAAACAACAGCAGAGGGTGGCAGCTGGCCTTCTGGATCAGTTTGAGCCTCTTTGTGTCCCTGGAGTAGAGGCTCCCAGCCCAGCACACACAGGTGTAGAACAGGACACCGGCCACAATGATCTGGTAGAACATGGCCAGCATCCTGCTACACACACCAAAGGAGCGTTGCCTCCCCAGAAAGAAAAGCCTTCAGTCTAGTAGGGCCTCCAAAGACACAAACCACAGTATCAAACCATCTATCTATGTGGTTAGGAGAACATGGTGTATATGTGTGTGGGTGTGTGTTTGTGTGCGTGTGTATGTGCATGTTGTGCATGTGTGTGCATGTGTGTATTGAAGCGCTGTGTATGTGCTCTGTGTGTACAATAAAAATGAGCATCTTCAGTGCATCGACCCGTGCATTTCTTTGAAATTACACCCCCATCCTCATGCTAAATGGAATTTAATAAAACCATTATGTGCCGTGGCAGGAGGTTGAAATGGTCGAAAATATCCGAGTATTTATTTTTGCTTTCAGGCCTGTGGGCTGTATTGGAATACTGGAAACACAAAGTGGATGCATCCCGCCATCTGGTGGTCTTGTGACGCTACTACAAGGGACTGAAGTCCAGAGGGTGAGACTCGAGGCAGAAGTTGGGAGTTTCTAAAACGCTGACTGCTTACTCCGGTTCCCTTTGTCTAATCTAGCATTTTTTGTAAAGATATAACTGAGTTGTTGTCTGATTTGGGCACTTCCTGGCTTAATTTTTTTTAATTTAAATGTTTTGGCCTGTGATAAAGACAAAATAACAGAATCTGTATATTATAAGCTACATCAAGCAATAATAATAATTTTGCTGAGAGAGTTCTGAGAGTAAGTATACTTCTGAGAGCTAGTCTTGTAATAAGATGGATTTACAGGAGCTTTCTGTGGTCAGCAGTTGGCCCATCACGGCATCGGTATGAAGGTTGGCTGTTTGTGTATATACTGTTGAGGGGAGTGGTTCGTAGAGGAAACCTGACCTGACTCCGCAAGTGTAACTCTATTTTAACATCAATCAAATAATGGGCACTGATACATAATGTACAATCATACAGAGACAGGCCAAATATGTACTCTTTTGGTTACAGCACACTGGTAGCATGTCTGTCAATCATTCTATTTTATTATACCTGGCTGTATTTTAAAGGCCTTTTTGACAAATCATTGGTTATAAAAATGTTTATGGGTGAATCCATTTGGAAACTGAAGTTGATTATCCATTGACAAAACATTTTTATTACAAATAAACTGCAGCTGTTGGCACTCAATAATTTTTTTATAAATAAATTTTAAATTTTTTTAATTTTCTGGCAATGATCTGTTGTATAAAACATCTAGGCACAGCTCTGAAAAGTCTATAAAAGCTGCCAAGCGCCAATACAAGGACAGGTTAGAGACTCAAACAGAAAGAGAAAGAGACAGCCTCTTGTTATCTTTGGCATGGCCTGGAGGCGATCATTCCATACAAGACGAGATCAGGTGGGGTCAACAGTGATGAGGACTTGCCAGACCAACTGAACTTGTTTTGCGCCCATTTTAATACCATTTTTTTACTCTCCGACTCCAGTTCTGAGGCGCTGTGCAACACACCCCCCCCACCCCCCACCCCCCACCCCCCACCCCCCTTCTGCCCCGCACCCCCCATCCTGTGTGCTCCCCAAACCCCCTGCTCCCAAATGTGTGCTGCTACTCTATATGTCTCACAGAAACAAACATGCCAAATGCTAATCGTGATTTCCCACATTTGGTAAAGTCATTTGACTGTTTCTTTCTTTTTCTTTTCATCTTTAATTTGGTTTCCTCAAATGTGTAAATATTGGCTTTACCAGACTAAAATCCTAAGTCTAAGTGTATCTGTCAAAAGCAGTTTTATAGAGTCCAGGAAGCATAGATAAAGTTTTCAAATGTTGTATTAAAAGCAGTAATGCATGCATTTGTACAAGATGTTATCCCAACCCAGCCCATACCTGTTTATCCAGGACGTCAGATCAACCAACATGAGCCCATGTTCAGCACAGGAATGCTGTTATGTGTGTCTGCTTACGTGATGATATGAAGAAGTCATAAGAGAAAAGCAGGATGGCTGTAGGATGGTGTTTACTCTGCTCCTGTTGTCTGTCATTGTGAAACAAAGTATTTCAAACTCAAACGCCAATTTAAAGATGTGAAGAAAGAAGAGGGAGTAAAAGAAGGAATAAATGAACGGAGTAAGTAGCCTGTTGTGGAGTGAGATGGAGAGAATAGAAGCTGGTGAAGGGGTGTGGGGAGGAATGGGAATCTGCAGGTATAATGAAATAACACCCTTAATTCAGTAAAACAGAAAACTGAAAATAAATGGTGTGGTTTAGGTGTAACAGATTTTTACAAATTTCCCATTTGGGAAAAAAAAGTAATTTAAAAAATACTTTTAGAAAGTTTTTCATTTATTAAGGTATTTTTTGATACTTTATGACCATTTTAACTTGCTGGATATGACAGAGGTACCAAGCCATCAAAAAGGGTACAGTCTAGGCTACATTTTGACAGTGACACTTGTTACTGTACACTGTTGCCGGGTCAAGTGGTACACTGTTAATTGCAGTTCTGTTTGCATTTGTAAGTGTCTGCAAATCACTGGCTGCTGAAAAAACAAATTTCTTAAAAATAAAACTTTAACAGCATCTTAAAAAATGTATTTATCCTTAATTTAATTAGGAAAAACCTCATTGACATCTAATCTCGTTTGCAAGGGGACCTGACATAAAACACAAAGTTACAAAGTTAAACAAGACAGTAGGCAAACAAGTTGTGAACATCAAATGGGGAAAGAGGACAGCAGTGTTACAGTAATTAAAAGCAGTGCAGAGGTTAAAAACAGGAGCATGCTTCAGTCACAGAGTCATGAATTACATATAATTACATTAATTACGGTATAAGGGACAAAGTGGAAAGCCCCAATTGAGTAGTCAAAATGTACGTTCTGCTTTGGAGGGAATGAAAACATGATTGGGATGGAGTCGAAGAATAGAAACATAATTCTGAGAGCCGATTTTTATAGTTCTGATGTTGAATTTGCTGAGGAATTAAATAACTTTTACCTGTGATTTGACATCCATGATTTTAATGATGAATTAATGTTTTTTAGAGAGAGATTGCTGCATTCATATTGATTATTATATGTTTTTAAAGCATTTAGCCACACCAAGAGAGAAAGAGCCCTGGATCTGATTACATTGGAGTAGCTCTTATTAGAGTGTTCAAATGCTGTGTGGGCCAACTCAGTGCGTGTGTGTGTACGAGCGTGCATGCGTGAGTGGGTCCATGTGTGCGTGTGTGTGCGTGTATGTGTGTGTGTGCATGTGTGTGTGTGTGTGTGTGTGTACGTACGTGCATACGTGTGTGTGTGTGTGCATGCGTGCATGTGTGTACGTGCGTGCATGTGTGTGTGGGTGCATGCGTGCGTGTGTGTGTGTGCATGTGTGTGTGTGCATGATGTGTGTGTATGTGTGTGTGTGTATATGTGTCTGTGTTCATGTTGTGTGCGTATATGTGTGTGTATGTGTCTGTGTGCATGTGTGTGTGTGTGTGTGTGTGTCTATGGCTGGGGCCTGGCGGGCTGTGTGTTAATGTACTGTGAGGCTGTGTGCATCAGTGTGCTGTGTGTGTGCTTTGTATACAACAACGAGTGCTTTGTATACAACAACAAATTCTTCAGTGCGTCGACCAGTGAATTTATTTGAAATTGCACCTCCATCCTGAAGATAAATGGAATTTAATGAAACCATTATGTACTGTGGCAGGAGCTGGAAATGGCCAAAAGTATCAGAGTATTTTTTGACAACTATCAAATCTCTGGGATTGTTGGAATACTGTAAACACAAAGCAGATGTATTCAAGCAAGTGACTGAACTCTAGAGGTTTCAAGGCAGAAGTTGACAAGTTCTCAAGAGTTCACTGGACTGAAAGTAAATTACAATGGAAAAAAAATGTAGAGAATCATCAATGCTGTGCTTCACCTTGTGTGCAAAGTGCAGTGGGTCCATCTTGTTTTTGAAATCCTTGAGTATAAATTACAGCACTGTTCTCTACAAAAAATCTATTGCAAGTGAGGTCAGAGAGATCATGCTGGCTTTTTAATATGATTGGACAGTACTATCCTTTATAAGTATGTGATTACAGTGTAACATCAATCAATGAAAAAGCACTGATAGACTATATATAATCCCATCAATACATAAACTGTTTTTGTTAAAACATAATCTGGATCATTTATGAAACAGCAGTTTACAGACATATCTCCTGCAATGCAGAACAATTGGCTTTAAGGCACCAGCAGTTCGGTTTAAATCTCCCTGTTGCAGTTTAAATATCTGGTTTGGCAGGGCATTTTTTCCAACACATTGACAGGAACATATTTAAAGCAGGTACAGTTGTGAGGTGGTGGCACCTCTCACTGACAGATTTCTGTGGGTTAATTGTCCCTGATGAGGGGCAGGTGTGTGAGTCCTATGGTGAGGTGATGGCACCTCACACGCATTGGCTCTGAGTTAATTGTCCCTGATGAGGGTCAGGTGTGAGAGTCCTATATCTAGCACCTTGTTTCCGGTTCAGCGCAGACTCATTGTTTGTCATGCTCTAGGTGTGTAGGGGTGTGAGAATCCACAGAACTTAAAGTCGCTTAGATCACACATCTTGCCCATTCTAATAGGTAAGGACCTGGCCTTGTAACCTATAGGTCACAGGTTCGAGTCCCAGGTAGAACACTGCCGTAGTACCCTTGAGCAAGGTACCTAACCTGCATTACTTCAGCTGTATGGATGTAATTTTTAAAAAATATGCGACAAAAAAGAAGTTGTGTAAGTCACTCTGGATAGGAGAGTTTGCTAAATGCCTGTAATGTAATGTAATGTCTATATTGAGTTACAGCCACATAATGTGCAGTTAGGAGTAGCCTATTTGCATTAATGAGGGGGTATTCCTAATAAAGTGGCCAGTATATAACACAAAGGATATAGGTTTGGTGTTAGTTAGCGTCTTTATTGTCCCCATGGGGCAGTTTGTACTGCAGCATAGTATATAATAAATAGCAATAACTATATTTATGACAACAGATAAACATTAAAATCATTGCAAAACATATCACTATAACTATAACTTTAAGAAAGCCAGTGACACTTGGGATAAAAGAGCGTTTAATCCTGTTTGTTTTTAACATAGGGATCCGATTTTAAAATAGGGAGCCTACACCGATCAGCCACAACATTAAAACCACCTGCCTAATATTGTGTAGGTCCCCCTCGTGCCGCCAAAACCGCTCTGACCCGTCGAGAGTTTTTAAAATCATGTGGAAATAATTCACCCTCTAACAACATCTTGGCTTTTTATAGCGTAATAACGGAGGGCCCCGACTGCCCACCGAATGGCCAGGCACTCTTTCTCCACCGTGCTGTACTTCGCCTCCCGTTGTGACAGTTTTCGGCTAATGTACAGCACGGGGCGGTCGACTCCCTCCACCTGCTGGGTCAAAACAGCCCCCGGCCCTCTGTCCGACGCATCGGTCTGCAAAACAAAAGGGAGAGAGAAGTTAGGTGTGAACAAGAGCGACTCCCCACAGAGAGCTTCTTTTACCCTCTCAAACGCCCGCTGGCACGGCTCCGTCCACTCCGTACCTGAGGAGTCTCCACCTGAGTCTCCCCCGGGACCGACTCCCCCTCTGCCACGTCGGACGACCCCGCGTCACCGCTGACAGCAGCACACACGTCACACAGCCCTACCCATCCTGAATGCACCCCCCCTATTTTACCAGCTGCCTGGCGAAACCCCGCCCAATCAGTGCCTAAATTCAGAGGGTGCGAAAGACGGGAGCTAACCGCAGCCTTTGTTTTATGCTTTTTTCCTTGAAAACAAATTTCTATGGAGACTATAGGCTATTCGTGTAAATTCCCATGCGCACACCTTATAGACACCCGTGGTGCTTCTAACAATGCCTCGGGTCGAACCGGGCTCTGTTGAATCATGGTCTGCATAGCCCCTGAGTCCAACAGCGCCTGGTGTTCACTCCCTTGAATCCTTACCGGAATACAGTACGCTCCGTCTGGGTCGGGAGCGGAGGTGGGCGGACCGACAACACAAACCACCTGCCCCACCTCCATGAGCGGGCACTCGCGGCGCAGGTGACCCGGTTGTCCGCACCGCCAACACCCCGGTCCGGGCGTCTGAGGAGCCCTCTGTGGGTCAGACCCCCCCGCCACTGATTCTGGGGCTGGGAAAACAGAAAAAAACGGGTTGTTCCGGGAAAAGGAGGGGGTTTGAGCACTGGGAAGGGGGGAAGAAAAAAGGGGCGGAAGGGAACGAGGAGGGGCTCTCTTGCACACAGCAGTTTCTGCTGCTGCTGCTATGACTGGCTGCGGGGGTAGAGCGCCAGGTGGTCCTCTGCCAGGGTGATGGCAGCCGCCAATCCGGTCGGTCGGTGGCACCTCACCCATTTCGCAGTCTTCCCCAGGAGGCCGTCTAGGAACCTCTCCAGGGTCACCAACTCCACCACCCCGTCGGCTGAGCGGAGTTCCGGACGCAGCCACCGCCGCGCCATGTCCAGCAGCCTCTGCACATACGCGAAGTTGGTCTATTTATTTAAACAGTTTATGTGTATTTTTACAGGACTTACATTTTAACAGGTAACGATGTCCAGTTATTTCTCAAAAATACAAAGTAACAATGGGCAAGCACCAGCAGGGATTCAAGCAATTCGTTTCACAATTCCCTAGTGGGGTTACAAAGTTAAATAATGTATTTTTTTTACAAATTTTCGAAATGGCATTTGTTCCAGGTTGCACCCCACAGCACAACAACCTGAGCCCAGCGTCAGTCTGCTCATCAGTTTAACTTTCACTCCGTTTGTAATCGGTGCCATATTAGCCAGTAAACACAAACCCAATAATAAACAAACACAGACCGGAATCGGGGTAATCGGCCCTCTCTGTTGGGGGCAGGCTGTGTGCTGCCTGTTGCGCTTCCCCTGTAAAGAGGGGCAGGAGGTGGACGACCCACTCCTCCTCGGGCCATCGACACGCCCCCGCTGCCACCTCAAAACTATTCAAAAACGCCTCAACGTCGTCATCCTGGGTCATTTTTGGAAGATGGACTTGGGGCCGTGTCTGTCGCTCTCGGGGGCTAGCTTCTCCCGCAGCAGCCAGCTGCAGCAGCGCCTGAGTCTGGAGGGAGGACTGGGCACACAAAGCCTCCAGTTGCTCCGCGTGTGCCGCAGCCTGCCTCTCTTGCATGGCTGCCGTCCCCTCCAGCATCCTGGCCAGCGCTACCACAGGTTGTGGGGTTTCGCCATGCTCCGGGCTGTGTTCCATGTTATACTGTGTTGGAAGTTTCTCTCGGCCCCCGTACGGGCCACCACTGTGGCAAGACGAGTGCCACCCCTCTGAACTTCCAACACACAGAAACACGGGAAACCACAAGTTCTTTCCGCACTTACGTGCTCTTTTATTTCAGCCAATCTGGCTTTTGATATACATACACAGGACACGCTTTTTCTTTCCATTGTCCTTTCTTTATATAACGAACATACGTTTTTTCTGCATACAACTGATGCAGGTCCTTTCTCCGCCGGCAGCTTTTTTTCTTTTAAGGCTCCCGGTCTCCGCTTTTAAAACCCCAGGCTCACTGTTGAACAATCAGAGGCAATCAGCGCAATCAAACAATTATCAATTATCAGCGCCGATTACCTCCACCTGACAGCTGTGACGTTGTATCCAAGAGCCGCTCCTGTCACTCTCTCTCTCTGCAGCCGACGCCAAACCACGCCCACCCTACCACATATATATATATATATATTATGACACAGAAAATATAGAATGCCATTTTGAACCTTTTTTCCCCTGGGTCTCAGGAGGATAAAGCTTAGTTGCTGATATCATTTTAAAATGCTCCCAAACTGCAGACCGCTCTCTGTTCCTGGCTGGTTCCATCTCTGCACAATGTCTCGGATTCTTAAAGCAGTCACTGTGACTCACTATCTCACGACTGACACAAACTGCTTGCTCTACCCATGAAACCTGTGCCAAAGCTTTGCTTCCTTTGAGTCAGTTACCAAAGCGGTCACATGGTTGTGTGTACCGAATGAAGCTTCGGACGTCATTGATCACGTGTTTGTGGCAGAAACTAATCAAGCCTCGGCACACTGTTTCTAGTGCGCTCTGGTGTTTTTCTGGACACACGCTCCTGAGCTTCAGTATCAAGGGTAACACCACTCCTTTTGAGATGTCTGTATAGTACATTTTCAGGGCCCATTTAAATTCTGCATTGCTTCCAGTCAAAACTACGCTATATTGTGTGTGTGTGTGTGTCTTTATGTGTCCATGTTTAGTGTGTTCTCATGTTGTGTGTTTGCAGGCTAATTTGGGTTGGAAGCCACTAGTGGTCCAGTCTGGTCTGATGTGTTCCTGCCTCCTTAGATAGAGGGCGCTGTTTCTAAAATGAGTCTCTCAGAGGAGCCAAAGACCAAAGGAGGAACCCTCAGCACTGAGAGGAAGAGGTATAAATGCATGAATCAGATATTTAATGTGATATGAGTTAGAGCTGCAGTAAGAGGATGAGTTTTACTGGATGCTCTTTCTCCATGTGCTGTGAGTTAGAGCTGCAGTAAGAGGATGAGTTTAACTAGAAGCTCTGTCTCCATGTGCTGTGAGTTAGAGCTGCAGTAAGAGGATGAGTTTAACTAGAAGCTCTGGCCCCATGTGCTGTGAGTTTGAGCTGCAGTAAGAGGATGAGTTTAACTGGATGCTGTGTCTTCATGTTTTGCTCATAGGGTCCAGGTAGAAAGAGCAGGGTCACCTGTACCCAGCTGTCTGTCTATGAAGAGTGATCATTCAATGGGTCGTCAAATCGAGTTCAGAGGAGAGTTCACAGGTGATCAAAGGTAATTAAAGAGGTTCAAATTGACACTACTTTTTAATCATACTTCAATGTTACTGGCACCATTTAGTTGCAGGTGAGCTGTTTTATACAATATTCAGATCTGCAGTAACTAAGACCAGCAGTAAGAGGATGAGTTTAACTGGAAGCTCTGTCTCCATGTGCTGTGAGTTAGAGCTGCAGTAAGAGGGCGAGTTTAGCTGGAAGCTCTGTCTCCATGTGCTGTGAGTTAGAGCCGCAGTAAGAGGATGAGTTTAACTGGAAGCTCTGTCTCCATGTGCTGTGAGTTAGAGCTGCAGTAAGAGGATGAGTTTAACTGGAAGCTCTGTCTCCATGTGCTGTGAGTTAGAGCTGCAGTAAGAGGATGAGTGTAATTGGATGCTGTGTCTCCATGTGCTGTGAGTTAGAGCTGCAGTATGAGGATGAGTTTAACTGGAAGCTCTGTCTCCATGTGCTGTGAGTTAGAGCTGTAGTAAGACAATGAATTTAACTGGAAGCTGGGTCTTCATGTTTTGCTCACAGGGTCCAGGTAGAAAGAGCAGGGTCACCTGTACCCAGCTGTCTGTCTATGAAGAGTGATCATTCAATGGGTTGTCAAATCGAGTTCAGAGGAGAGTTCACAGGTGATCAAAGGTAATTAAAGAGGTTCTAATTGACACTAATCTTTAATTATACTTCAATGTTACTGGCACCATTTAGTTGCATGTGAGCTGTTTTATACAATATTCAGATCTGCAGTAACTAAGAGCTGCAGTAAGAGGCTGAGTTTCACTGGAAGCTCTGTCTCCATGTGCTGTGAGTTAGAGCTGCAGTAAGAGGATGTGTTTAACTGGAAGCTCTGTCTACATGTGCTGTGAGTTTGAGCTGCAGTAAGAGATGAGTTTAACTGGAAGCTCTGTCTCCATGTGCTGTGAGTTAGAGCTGTAGTAATAGGATGAGTTTAACTGGATGCTCTGTCTCCATGTTTTGTTCACAGGATCCAGCAATCACTGAAGTCCAGCTCTTTTGAAGATAAGAGTTCAGATAAATTATCTTCTGCAAAAAAGGTATGAGATCTTTTTTAATTGGTTATGTGTTTTCTTTGTGCAGTAAATCCTTTTGAGTATATATAATGCCTATATAATTTAGTGCAAGGATAATGTTTACAAGTGCCTGACATTGCCCTTAACATTAATAACATATTGCACCTTTTTTATCTTATTCATGACCATCTAAAGTGGAATATCATATGAACACAATAAACCAGCTTTTTACTTAAACATTTAAAAAATGCAATAAAAAATGTTCTATTTTAATGATCTTAGCGCATGGTCTAAAGTGCATGGTACAAGTGCATTTAGGTTTTGTCCAAACCCACTTATACTTGTTTAACAGCGGACTATTTGAGCGCAATGTAAGGCACAAAGTTCCAATGGGCTGATCCTACTGTCTTAATTTATAGGTGTGTCCTGGGCATAAACATATGATAAACCAATCAGCATATCATCTCACATTCCTTATAAAAGCCACCTGCACTCGCACCTTGGTGGATTGATAATATAATGGTGGATTTTAAAAGTCTTAGAAAAAACAGATTTACCTCTGTCATAAAAGACCTGTTTCTGTGCGAGTCCATTAAAATTCGGAGATCTAAAAAACGACCATCATGCTCAGTGAATCCCGCAGAACATATTTGAAAATAAATCATAAAAAGGTGATTTAAAATGTGGAAATAAATGCAGTATTCACAGGGCAATGTTGTGGATTTTTAAAATCAAATGAACCATTCTGTCTGCATAACAGGCTGTAGATGAAGCAGCTCTTCTGCCAGCTGATTCCTCCTCGCCCGTGCTGCTGGGGTATCTCAGTTCATTAATATGCATCAGCACATACAGTTCAGCATCCCGCCTTCTAAAGTCCTATAATGTGTCCTCATTTATGTCTGAGTCATCCATGACTTTGGCAACGTTATGCAACACACAACACGCCACAAAGAATATTCAGGCCTTCTGAGGGCTGTATTGTAAAGTTCCACCTGACTTATGCAAACATCTGAAGTGCATTTTCAGCATTCCAAACGTCCTCTCTATTGGGCTACAGTGCATGGTTTTGTGAGTTTTCGATTGAATGACTATTTACAGACTCTATTATATTATCTTCAGCCATGTCTTTAAAGGATAGCCATTGTCCCCTAACAGCCACCCCTCCAGGAGGGGGATTCCCCTCGAAGACTGCAGGAATGACAGTTGGTCAATATAAAGGAGTCATGTCTTTATCCAGGATAATTTGCAAATACATTTCTAACCTTACATGTAGCATCGCAAAACTTCAAGGTTACTGTTCGCATGTATTATGGCCCATTTTATTTGTCATGTGTTCATTTATTATTGTGATGCAGCACACCTCTTCATGTGTTTATTTCACACTGTTACAGCACACCTCTTCATGTGTTTATTTCACACTGATACAGCACACCTCTTCATGTGTTTATTTCACACTGATACAGCACACCTCTTCATGTGTTTATTTCACACTGATGCAGTACACCTCTTCATGTGTTTGTTTCAGTCTCTCCTGCGCACTCTGATGAAGCTGAAGAAGGATGAAAAGTTGAAACTGTTCCAGAGCCATCTGAGTCAGGATTGCCCTGAATTCTGTCTTGAAGATCAGAGTCTGCCTGAAGATCCAACTTGGCTGGATAAGTTTATGAAGTTTATTAATGAATTGTTTGACAGTCATGAAGTTGATGATTACCGAGAATGCATTGAGAGAATGTACATAGTTGAGAAGATGCTGGAGACCTGTGGTAGTGAGAGGTCTCTGAAGATCACACTCGACATCTTGAGGAACATGAAGCAGAAGGATCTCGCTGATTCACTGGAAAGAGATGAGCGCAGTAAGATCTTTCTTTCATTGCTACTGTGTGTCAATTAGAATTTTGAAACGAGTTTAGATAGCAAATCTAACAGTGATCAATGTTCTGATTTACAGCATCTACACTTTCATAATACTGTTTTACATTGATAATATTAGATACTTTATATAAAAGGCCAATAACATTTATTTATTTTACATTTAAATTTATTAAAACATTGCCTCAAGCTGTGATTACAATGACAAGCAAATGAACAAGATTAAATGTCCCTGAGGGGGGTTTAAAGGCAGAATCTTGTGCTCAAAAACCAGTAACTAGACCATTGTCCCATTAGACAGTCTGCCCTGAGTTTGTATCCAGGGATCAAACTCAGCAATCAGTATAAAAGTATTAGATTATGAGGGCCTCCAGGTGTCTCATGCTGTAAAGAAGCTCATTCCAAAAGCAAAAGCATGACCCTGCAACGGGGTGTTTGAGTCCTACTTGTGCGCCTGCAGATGTGCAAACCGAGAATATGACGACCTCTTTATCCTCCTTCGTCGTGGGAAGCACATTTGTACTGCGTCTGCAGTGTGGAAAATAGCAAAATGTCTGCTCTCTCCTCCTGACATCAAGCGACAGATCCACAAGTTCAGTTGAGAAAAATCTGCATTGGTCGTGCTAAATGGCAAAAATAAATATTTGGTGTTCATAATTTTATTATCAGAAGCAGGATGAAATAAGCTACAAATTATGGTTTGGCATTCTGATCAAAATGTATTTCTGCCACACAGCCTATATGATAATAGAAAAAATAATAGATTAAAGAAAATAATTATTTACTCATGAGCAAGCTACAGTGGTGTAGGCAGAAATAAATTATTGGGCTGGCCTATAAAAAAGTGTCTAGGCCAACCTATCTAGGTTTTTAGGAATACATTTTCCACACGTGCTAGGCCCCGCTCCAGCGCTCCTTGGAGCCAATTCTAGGTATTAATCCAAATAAATCAAACATTTTTTTGCATATGCTGCCTCATGTAGCCTATATCCTGCTGCTGCTTTTTAACTTTTTGGGCCAACACTTTCACTCGAGATTGTTTTCTCAATGTAGCCTTGATCTTTACTGTATGAATACATTTTGTTATTTTATGGGTAGTATTATTGATGGAAAGTTTACAATTCATAGAACAAGAATGAATGTCTACGTTTTGAATCTGGAATGACTTAATAGTAAACATGTTATGAATTTAAAAACAGGGATAGTAACATTTCACTTGGGCTAGTGGAAATCCTTAAGAGTCCCCCCATCTATCAGGCAGCACATTTAGTGACTACATTGCAGTAACATTGCCACAGCGGCCATGAAAAACGTAGCTATATAATCCTAGCTTACCATTGACGGCTTGTTGTAGAGGATGTAATGTACAGTATCACAAACTAATTCGGAATTAACTGCCTTATACAGATGACAACACGGCAGCACTACTAGCCTTTTTTTTTGCCGTGCACAGTATCATTTATTTATTTTTTATATTCCAGAGTTTTAATTGGCCACAGAACAATGATGACACGCGCAGAAAGCAAATCAAATGCATTACTTAAAAAATCTAACGAGAAAGGGATATCTCGTTTTCAACTTTTCACCCGAAGTACTTTCTCTTTGTGAACACTGGCTGTGTAAATATTATCTCATAAAAAATACGTTTTCAACGTACAAAAATGCCAAGTTACTCACACATACAAGACATGCACCGTCTATAACTCATTCATTCAGACTGCCAAAATCCAGGCCTGCCATTAAAAGTATTGAGATCAAAATGACGCCAAGTTATGGTACTACAGACAATATAGGCTATCTTGCCTCGCCGAAATTAAATAAGATGTATTCCAAAGCAATGCTACCCAATATTTCCTCAGTTCTTTCAAGTCACTTGGCCCTGTGTGTATAAGCATGCACTACATGGACAGGCCAAACACATGTGTGGATGGCTCTCTCACAGTCAAGATTGATTGAATAGGCATGTGTATGTCCAATTTGTATTGGTATGTATGTATTTCGCTGCCCAGCCTTTCTGTTGCGTGAATGATAGTATGTGTCTTGGTATAAGTGTGTGTTCGTAAATGTGAATGTAACATGCTGCGAGGGAAATGTCCCCATGGGGATAAAGAAGTTCTCTATGTATGTATGTACAATATGATTTTACATGCAGTATTTATTGTATGTAGCAAATATACAATAACTTGTACATGTACTCAAATTCAGTTCAGAAGCAAGTGTAAACATATGTTTTCTGGATAAATATGCTTCCTGTAGTTACTCAGCAGCAGTTTTGTACATAAATTTCAATGTGTTCCATGAGGCAATTCGAAATATTTGACTCTTTGATCTGACACAAAGTTTGCATGACATTGTAAAATGGTAAGATTACAAAACACAGGGCCAAGTGACTTGAAAGAACTGAGGAAATATTGGGTAGCATTGCTTTGGAATACATCTTATTTAATTTCAGTGAGGCAAGATAGCCTATATTGTTCGTAGTACCGTAACTTGGCGTCATTTTGATATCAATACTTTTGAGTAACTTGGCATTTTTGTATGTTGAAAACGTGTTTTTTATGAGATATCATTTCTTTTTGCAAGGCGTTTTATTATGAGAGTGAGAAATGCGAAGTGACCCTGTAAGAAACGGTTGTGGATTATGGCTATCCTTGTGTGAATTTGTACAGTCTGATGAGCGTGTACTGTTTAGCAGTTTCGATTTGCTATATATGTAAAACAGTGGCTGTGACAAAGGGTGCGGTGGCGTGTAAGTGTAAACGCAACAGAAACGCAGGTGAAATATGGCCAGTGTATGTACTCACGGATTTGACGGCCATCCAACAAGCCTTGATTGAGAAAAGAATCAGCAAGCCCGTAGAATTAGAGCTGCCTAGGTCGCAACTTGTGTACCCTGCTGTCCTGCTCCGTTGTCTGTTATTTCGTGGAGATGCACTTTTAGTGTTTGTAAAGTTTATAGGGCATTTTGATAGGCTTATCTGCAGGTGGCAATCCTGTTCGCTGTTTTGCTAAGCTAGAACCGGAAAACTTGATAGTGGAGAATAGGAGCAGACGCATATGTCCCAGTAGGCTTTGCATATGAGAAAATAACAACAGCGTGAGAGAAATGAGGATGAAATGATGAAATTGCGTAGTTGAAACAATATGTTTTTAGCAGAATGGGCATGTAGGTGAAGGTTGACATGATGACAGACTATAGTGCGGAGTAAATAAAGTGACCATGAGCGAGCTTAGTTTCCTTATGGAACGGTATATATAACAGTCGGTATAAAGCATTAGCTGTTAAAGTGGAGGTTTAAGTAACGTGTGAAATCTATTGCACTAATGTGCTTTTCTCATGTTCAGTACTAGTAGTTATACTTATATGTGTGTCATGATTTTAAATGTAATGTTTTAATGGGGAGTTTCAGAACGTACATACGTAGTAATTGTTTGTATGTGGCTAGATAGAGAACAGGGCAAGGTAACATGAATGTAGAAACGTGGCGTTTGCTGATAAGAAGGTTTTGTACGGTAGCCAAGTGAAAAAATATAGTTTGTAGAAATGGCACACTGGTGAACTGGTGTAACTTTTTAATAAAAGGAATACATTTGCCATCATGAAATACATATGAGTGGCCGTGAGTGAGTTTTGGTAAAGCAAATATAAAAGCGTAAGTAAACGTTAGTGTAAAAGAGGAAATTATCTGCCTGAGGGCGAGGCGGGATTCAATCCTTCAACCGGAGGGTTACCAGTCTGTGACTTTGTTAATGCAGCACCATGACATAGCTATGCAATGCGTGAAATATCATTAGTCCGTGGTTTTCAAGAAGAACACAGGCCAGTAAGCACAGAAGAGCTCCCGTTGAATCCATATGGCTTTGCAATATTGTAGGTATTATAAGTATCTGGAACCCTACTGGAGGTATGGAACACCATTCTTCCAAAAGTATTCCCTCATTTTTGATGATGGTGGTGGAGAGCGCTGTCTAACACATCAGTCCAAAATCACCAATAGGTGTTCAATTGGGTTGAGATCTGGTGACTGCAATAGCCATAGCATATGATTCACATCATTTTCATGTGCATCAAACCACAAGTGGACCAACCCCCGACAGCATAACAGAGCCACCAGACCCCCTCACTGTAAGCATTCAGGCCTGTACCGTTCTCTTGGTGTATGCCACACATGCACTTGCCCACTTGTCAAGAATATGGTGAAGGATGGCTCATCTTACCATATCGCTTTTTTCCGCATCTCTATAGACCAGTGCCAATGGGTTTTGCACCACAGAACTCTCAAATGGGCATTTAGGGTTTGTGCACTGTAGCCCTACTATAATATCCCTCTCTATGTAGTTGTTGATGACCTGTTCTTGCTGGAAGTGTGATCACATCCTGGATTGACATTTTCAGTCACCTGAGGAAGAGTTTCTCTTCTGTTTTTCCTTACTCGCTAATGCACAATCATCACAGTCATCAAATGTGCGCTTCTGACCACAATTTCTGACCCTATTTACTGATGTCTTTTCCATGGATCACTTTGGTCACTGTTCCTATTGAAACACTTGGCAGTTGAGCATTCTCTGTGCCTGATGCTCCTGCCATCCGTGCCCTAATAATGAACCCTCATTCAACGTCACTTAGGGATGGTGCCGAATACAAATACCACATTTGGCAACACTCGAATAATGCGTTCTCTCCGAATGTTTTCTCCTCTCGAATTTGGCCTATATTATTCAGATTCGGATCTATTTTCTCTCATGTGATTTTCTCACAAGTCAGCACCAAGTTTCTCAGTTAGACACACACACACACCTGCAGTGAGAGTTTCCTTTAACACTAGATAGACCAGAGCGTGTCAATCATGCATTGGGGACTTTATAATTAAAATTACTCCAGCGCCTATAAAATAAATGCCTATATCATCCTCCTTCTACGACTTTCCTAAATATTTGTGCTTAAATAACTGTATTTAAAATAAAATAAAAATCAACTCAGTACAGAAATACAGGCAGTCTGTGCCATTTTCTTCACAAAGCCCCCCGCTAGACAACAGACAACAACAGGTGCTTTGACCCAGGTGCGAACGTGTCGCTGTCTACTCTGCACCCTATTGAACAACTGAATGACCTTTGCTTTGAGAAGAATTTCCCAATAAAGTGCTGTTGAAAGTACTTTTACACATACAATCATATAGAATTCATTCACTGCAACTGTGATGAAGTTGATAAAGCCTTTAGGGTGGGGATGAACAATTGCGGACGTTGTAGTTATATAAATGGTAGGCTTAGAACTCTATGGAGGTAACGCCATCGATATATTTTTGTGTTTTCTCTGAAACTGAGACTTTGAATAAACTGAATAGAATAGCTACACGACAACTGAGTGAAATATATCCGATTTGTGTGTGTGCGGTTCCAGCAAACCACCAAAGCTGCGTGTTTTCTGAGGAATTGATAAGAGGAGAGTGATGGTGCATATTGCACTTTGTATTTCTTTAACTACTTTCTCTGTTTCGCATTTTGTCCTGCACATTTTAGCGCTTTTCTCAGTGCTCCTGTAATATGCCTCGATACATTTTCCCTTAGCCTATATAACAAAACCGCTAAAAGTTAGAAATACAAATGTTAAAATTGATTCAGTTGTGTACTTTACTTCAAGAAAATAGTTTTGCAGTGTACGGTTTTGTACAACAACAAGGCCTTACTAGAGTTAAAACATTACAGGTTGTTGGCTAATGACACACCCAGCACTGGCTCATGTGACTCTAAAATATCTGACCTGCCCCTCAAGGAGTGTTTCAAGCACCTTTCAATATAGCAAGGGATGTTGGGTCTCCCCAACGTAGACTGCCCCCAGCTCATGTGCAGGAGCTTGTCTTTACAAAATAAAACTTGTGGAAGTTTGAATAAAGCATAATGGCTGAAGATGTATTTCACCCTTGGAAGCTTTTTGGTTTTTTCTTTTCATTACCTAAGCTTATGCAAATCAAACATACAGCTAAAGAGGAAAGAAAAAATATTAACAAACAAAAAATAAAAAAACATTTTAGCCTAACATTATGTTGTTTTTTTAAAATTTCGTTAGGGGTTCATTGAGTACAGTAGTTAATAATCAAGATGAGAAACAATTTTTTAAATGATAAAAGCATTTTTTCAGTTTAATTGACTTCACTGTCCCTTAGGTAGGGGTGGTGAGGTTCATGCTGTTTGTAAGAGTAAGAATAGGTAACTATGTTTTGATTCATGAAATCATTTTTCCTATGTCTTATTAACCTACGTTTAATGTTACCTGGTCTGGCACCTGCATTTTCAATACAGTGATTTAGGGTTTCATTTGATGCATTTGCCTCTACGGCAGAGGTTCTGCCAGCCAGAGGGAAATAGGCTACTTGCAGGGTTCTGACAGTAGGAGGCAGCAGATTGTAACTTTTTATCTATGTTTTTTCCTCAGAGACAGCTTCCATCATTCTGCATTGAGAAATTGTACTTGATGTCACACTACGTTGTATTTTGGGGTGACTGGCCATCTTTAGAGGAGCGCTTAGCTCTGTGGTTTTGAGATATCATTTGTACGCTATTTGGGAAAAATAAAGTCCCAGCTAATAGTGGTCTGGTATCGGGTACCATACTTTAGGATAGTAGTCAGCGTAGTCGCCATTTAAGTATTTTTATGGATCCGATCCCTAACTCTCTTGTCATATTGTAAGTCTGCAATATAAAACCTGTGTAAGACTCTGGTCAATCCCGTTTTGGCGATTTTTCAGAAAACATATTTTTACAGTTCATTTTTCATGTTCAATGTCAGAAATGCTTCAGCTATAATCAAATAGCAACATATAAATTGTTAACTTGCCAGAAAATAACAGCAGTTTTCTTTAATATGATTCCAAAAATTAGCTTCCTTCTTCCGTGTAGCTAGTCACTCTTGTTGGAGGGATAGCTACACATCATCAGACACTGGAAGTAGGTTGGGAACTCAGAATCGAAAAAGTGCGTTCTCCTTTTCACCATAATGAAAAAAACAAACCCATTTGTGTTCATTCAATCAAAAACGATTATAGCGAGAGTGACAGTGACACTGATGCTCGTGCAGCAAGAAATTCAATTTCAAGGATGGAATGTATGTAATACTGTGTGAGGGGTGTGTTACATACTGTGATAAAGGCGTGTATTACTGTGTGAGGTGTGTAACATACTGATAGAAGTATGTAACACTATGATACAGTATGTGTAAAATACTGTGAATACTGAGTGCGCTAATATTTTTATTGATTGTTTCTTCTTAAAATCTGTTAATTGAAAGGGAAATTGTAATCTTATTTTAAACAGTTATTTATCATATTTCCTCTTTTCAGATGAATCCATAAAAAGAGCCCAGCAGGAACTGAAAACTCATCTGAAGAAGCAGTTTGAATGCATACTTGAAGGTTTAGCAAAGCAGGGCAACCAAGCCCTTTTGAATGATATCTATACAGAGCTCTACATCACAGAGGGGGGAAGTGGGGGGGTTAATAATGAACACGAGGTCAGACAGATTGAGACAGCATCCAAGAGACAAACCACACAGGAGACTGCAATCCTCTGCAATGACATCTTTAAGCCTTTACCTGGACAAGAGAAACCCAGAACTGTGCTTACAAAGGGCATCGCTGGCATTGGGAAAACCGTATCTGTGCAGAAGTTCATTCTGGACTGGGCAGAAGGAAAAGCCAATCAGGACGTTGATTTCATCTTCACTCTTCCTTTCCGAGATCTGAATTTGAAGAAGGAAAGATCATTCAGTCTAATGCAACTTCTGCAGCACTACTTTCCACAGCTGAAAGAGATCAAAAGTGTTGATGGTGATGAAGTCAAAGTGGTGTTTGTCTTTGATGGTCTAGATGAGTGTCGACTTCCTTTACATTTCCAAAGTAATGAGGACTGCTGTGATGTAACAGAGTCATCATCAGTTGATGTGCTGCTGACCAACCTCATTAAGGGGAATCTACTTCCCTCTGCTCTCCTCTGGATCACCTCCCGACCAGCAGCAGCCAATCAGATCCCTCCTGAGTGTGTCCACCAGGTGACAGAGGTACGAGGGTTTAATGACCCACAGAAAGAGGAGTACTTCAGGAAGAGAATCAGAGATCAGAACCTGGCCAGCAGTATTATCTCACACATTAAGGCATCCAGGAGTCTCTACATCATGTGTCACATACCAGTCTTCTGCTGGATTTCTGCTACTGTTCTGGAGACAATGTTGGGTAAAGCAGAGAGTGGAGATCTGCCCAAAACGCTGACTGAAATGTACACACACTTCCTACTCATTCAGACTAATGTGAAGAATCAGAAGTATCATGGCACTGATGAGGCAGACTCAAAGAAGATGTCAGCATCAGATACAGAAATCATCCTGAAACTGGGGAAGCTGGCTTTTCGACAGCTGGAAAAGGGAAATCTGATATTCTATGAAGGGGACCTGAGAGAGAGTAGCATTGATGTCAGTGAAGCTTCAGTGTACTCTGGGGTGTGCACAGAGATCTTTAAAGGGGAGTGTGGGTTGTATCAGGAGAAGGTCTACTGCTTTGTGCATCTGAGCATTCAGGAGTATCTGGCTGCCTTGTTTGTGTTACATTCATATGTAAATGAGAACAGAAATGTACTCAGAGCAGAAGAATCAAAACCTCACAGTGACAGAGTGCAGCTGTCTGAGTTACACAGGAGTGCAGTGGATCAGGCCTTAAGGAGTAAGAATGGACACCTGGACCTTTTCCTCCGATTCCTTCTTGGCCTCTCTCTGGACTCCACTCATACTCTTTTAAGTGGACTACTGACACAGACAGGAAGCAGATCTGATGGAGGAAGACACAAACCAAACTCTTTCTTTCAAAGACTATGGACATGGAGAGGAACCACATCACCTGTACCAGATCCACGGACACAGACAGAAAGCAGATCAGAGAGCATTGAAAAAACAGTCCAGTACATTAAGGAGAGGATCAGAGAGGAATCTTCGGCAGAGAGGACCATCAATCTGTTCCACTGTCTCAATGAACTGAATGACAACTCTCTAGTGAAGGAAATCCAGAATTCCCTGAGATCAGGAAAACTTTCTGATAAAGAGCTGGAACTACACCAGTGTTCAGCTCTGGCCTTTGTGTTGCTGACGTCAGAGGAGATCCTGGATGAGTTTGACTTGAAGACCTACAACACATCAGCAGCAGGTCATCAGAGACTGCTACCAGTAATCAGGAGCTGCAGGAAGGCCAAGTGAGTATTATGTCATTAATAATGTAGATGATTGACGGCATATTTTCCCACTTTCTATTTCTAGTGAGAATAAAGATTTCCGGGCAAGAGAAAATTTGGTTAAAAAAAGATTTCTGAATCAAAAGTTTTAACTCGTGCCCTTATTTAATGTCTTATATCCAGAACAGCAGCATCAAATGCAAAACCTCAGCACTTACCATATATTTTATTTACTATTACTATTTACTGATTTAATACATTTACTGATTATTTGCAAAGATAGCAATTGTGAAATAAATAAGGAGTTCATTGATAGGCAGAGTAATCTGATGGATCAACCTTCGTCAGAACATACAATTCAAGCAGATTAAAATGAAGAGATGCTATATTAAGTTACAGTATTAAGAAAAGGGGCCCTATTTTGGTGACAGCACAGGCACAAACAGAGTTGCAATTGCTAGTGTCATATTTTTCACTTTCACCAGGGTTGTTAGTTTTATGGTCTGCGGTTAATCTGCTTGTGTCAACATGGGTTTGTTGGTGCAATCAGGGATGTGTCAATAGAAACTTTCACTATGTGAGTTTGGTGTTGAATAATGCGTTTGCAGTCAAACCAACCCATACCAGGTTTTAACTCGTGCTATTTTGGCATTACAACTGTGCCACACATGTGAATCCATACACACATAACACAGATAAAATAAATATTTTGTTTATTTCATTTTAACTATTTGAAAGGAAAGCTGTATTCAGTTATGCAGTCCAATGCTGGCTATTTAGGCAGTGGAGATAACTGTGTAAGCTACTTGAATGAGGTAGGAGGGAAACCGGCTTTACACCCCTCAGGTAGTGTTTACAATGAGCCCAGAACGCACTGGAAACTTGCTTTTAATCATGTGTTTGGCTGGGCTAGGTCAATGATTGAGTGGGCCTTCGGAATGTTGAAAATGCATTTTAGAATTTTGGATGGATTGGGTGGTACATGCATTCTTTGTGGTGTGCTGTGTTCTACACTACATAGCCATATGCCATGGATATGACATAGACCTCACAGAGGACACATTACAGGACTTTCATACAGAGAGAAGCAGAGTCGCATGTGACGATTGCTACAGAGATTACAGAGCACAGAGAGAGGAGGGACTGGTTGGCTGTGGAGCCGTTTCACTAGTGAGATTTTTTTGTTTATTTTAAATAGTGGTGTGAAACACTATAAAAAAAATAAATTAAAAAAAAGCTCTAGTAAATCCAGAAAAAATGTCTTCTTTCCTGTCATCTGGTGCACAAGTGCGATGCTTGTCTAGCTGAAACAATAGCGGCAGCAGCAGGATGGAGAGGCCGACTGGAGGCTGTCTCTGCCAGCTGCCTCCTGCTCCTGGCCAATCTGGGAATATTCTCCCTGTGGAACTGTTCATGGGAACAGAACTGTTTATTATGCCTCTTAGCACTGGCATATGAACAGAAAATACACTTTTGTTTAAATATTAACAAAATAATTAATCAAAACTATTCAGTTTCATCTTCATTGGTTTGTAGAGGTCCTCATAACGGTTGTAATAGTTCATAGTGTTGGGCAGAGAAATTTCTACCCTTAGAATAACCAGCACGATGAGGTATATCCATGTAAGAAATAGGTCTTATTTCTGCAGAAAGAGTCTGGAACCTACACACAACAAGATGGATAAGCCCCGTCTAAATTTAAAAAAAAAATTTTTTTAAGCAAAAAGTGGTTAACAATAACATACATAATTCTACTGATTGGCACATGGTTAATACATATGCAAATCATAAGATTTAACAAAATGAATGATTGTGTGTGTCTAGTCATATAGCATGAATACTGAATAAGCACACGGTGACCTCTTAGTTTTCAGCATTACATAAACAAAACTTTATATCAGATATAATAGTTTGGTTTTTATCGATCGGTTGCTTTCAGAGTCCTGGGCAGCATGGTGTCATAGCTGGTTCCTCCCTGGCAGGATGGCAGGGGGGAGGATAAGGAGGAAGGCCAAGCTCACCAGTTTGGACTTATAGAAATCCATTAGAGACAGAGAGAAAGAAAAAAAGACATGCACATAGACACACACACATACACACACACATACATGCAATATTTTTAAATTCTTGTCCTTGGGAAGTTCGGTGCCTGGAGACAGAGGGGCCCTGCTGCAAGGCCTAGGAATTTAGTGTTGTACAGACTTCTAGTTATGCTAGAGAAAACTCTCCTCCCTTCAGTAGAGATGATCACAACACGCATGCTCTTCAGCTATGGTGACATTAGCATTTGGCCATGTTTCCTAAAGGGAAAGAATGGGGTGATCTGATTGGCAATAATGAAACCAAACCCAACCACACCAACAGTCATTTTATTCTTATTGAACCTCTTTTATATCTGTGCCGCAGTTGCGCTAGTGCGTGGAGTCATGAAATGACTGAAATACCCAAATTCATCAGCGCCTTGCATTGCTGCTAGTGTTTGACAGTTGTGCCTTTAATGAGAAGATAGGGTCCAATTAAACATGTAATTTAATAACACAGGCTCAACTACACGAACAAAAACAAAATCAGACAGTCCTGGAAATTAAGGAAAAGATAATCATGAAAGAAACGAATGAAAGACAAACCAAAACCACAGCTTGTCTCTCCCACATTAAAACATATTTTCATAATTACGTTATTCGTCCCTTATTACGGAATAATGGAATTTTAAATGGAATGGCAACAGAATATTTCATAGAAATGTAATGTAAGAAAGATCTTACCAAGCGACCCCCCCCCCCCCCCCCCCCCCCCGGTCAAACACATTTGCGTAGGGCCACCAAAATCCTAGGGCCAGCCCTGTTAAAAAGTCATCACTTTATAGCTAATTTTTCAATCAACATTTGTCCTTAACTTGGACTTGGACTAATAAATGCACTTTATACCTTTTATTCACAAACTCAGTTGGGTGAAGTTCTAGTTATGGCTGTGTTTGCCAAAATGTTTGTGAAGAAAAAAACAATCCTTGCTTTTAATTGTAAGTTTTAATAGTAGATATATAATATATATATATATATATATATATATATATAGATTGATAAATAAAGAAAAAGAACACACAAAGAACTTGTGATGCATACCCACAATCCTCATATGAAATGAATTAGGTACCAGGATAATTAAAGGGATATTTCACAAGTAATCTTTTGGAGCTTACCCCATTGTATTTGGATAGTGTGAATACTAGCAACTAGCTGTCCCTGTTAACAGGTTGTTCAGCTCCCAGTTCACACCCATTCATTTTCAGGACCTTGCTGAAAGTAATCTTTTTAAAACATAAACTAACTACGAGGGATAATAGATCAATAAAAGAAATTACTAATGTCAAACAATCCCTGTTCCTGTTGTAATAGGTCACCGGTGAGAACTGGATACAGACTGTCTGATTGATATGGTAAAACATTGACCTGCATAGTAAAATGTTTAAGGCCTGTCACACATTGCAGTCTTCATCCATCTCCATTTTTCCTGCTATGAACTCTAGTTCATTTACCCCACTCTCTTTCACACACTGACCTTTTGTTGAAGGCACGTTTTACTCCTCCATTACACACTGGTTTGTGCTGCAGGATTGTGGTGTTTCTGAAAGGATTGTGCATAAAATGACATTTTATACTGCTGGTAGCACCGTTGCCTCAGCAAGAAGTTCCTGGGTTCGAATCCTGGCCTGGGCCTTTCTCTGTGAAGTTTGCATGTTCTCCCGTGTTCATGTGGGTTTCCTCTGGGTACTCCGAGTGTGTGTGAATGGTGAGTGAATGTTGTGTGTGCCTTGTGATAGTTTGGCGACCTGTCCAGGGTGTATTCCTGCCTCTCGCCTTGTGACCCTGACCAGGATAAGCGGGTATAGATAATGGATGGATGGACTTCCACAAACGAGAACGAGAGTCATGCAGCGACTGATTCCAACTTCAGACTCTTGTTCACTGACTCCAGTTCCTAGTGAACGAGTGAGTCATGCAGCAACTGATTCCGACTTCAGACTCTAGTTCCTAGTGAAAGTAATTTCACCTACTGTGATTTGGATGTGAATTCCTACATGAACCTGGCACAGGCCTATGTTATTATATGATTCACAGGACTTTCCGAAACATTTAGCCGATTTAAAAATGTATAGCCAATATGGGCATGTTTCTGTGCAATTCACTCAATTAGCATTTAAAGCTGGCTCACAGTTAAGTGGCACAAGGTTGACGACTAAATAATTTGCAAACAACAGAAGAGCTGATGCTGATATCCGTGCAGATATTGGATATAGTGGATCAAACAAGTTGTAAAACAGCTAGCCAAATTATGTGTGTGTGTACTAGCTGATTTTACATTTCAGTTAGTCTAATTCACCATTTGACTGTTCTGAGCCATAGGAAGCTTCAAAACACTTGGCCAGGATAGCCTAGATATAAGACAGAGCACGAACTTGGGGGTAGCCATTGGAGGTGTGAATGTGTGTGTGTGTGTGTGTGTGTGTGAGTATGGGTCTGCATGTGTGTGTGTGTGTGTGTGTGTGTGTATATCTGAGGGGGTGTCCATTCCCCTCCCCCCTCCCCTCCCACTAGATAAAATATGTGGCTTTCTTGTAGTTAGCATTCTAGCCATCTAGGTCTGGTGTCTACATTTATATCTCTGGTTTTTTAAAATATTCTGCTGCCTTTTTGTTTTTAAGTTTTGGTCTTGGCACATCCTTAGATTACTTTGGGACAAACACGCTGTGGTTTGGTATCTTCTTTCAATCATTCCTTGTGTGACTGTCCATGTCTATAACCTTTGTTAATTGTTTAAAGGTAGTTGAACCTTGTCTTTAGATTTGATATATTTGCTAATAATTACCAAATTAAATCAAATAAATATATTTTACATGTTTGTAAAATGTGTGGTGAGGTGTTTTAAATGTTGATGCACTGTGTTCGGTATTCAGAGTGCCGGATGCCAAACAAGGGTGTTAACGGTTAAAACTGTTGGGTTCAGAAAATTAAACATAGTTCACATAATCCTCACCTTGCTGAAAGGTTTTACACTCTTTATCTTCTTAGTCAGTGCCTGTCCTAATTTTATGACCTGTAATTCTACTGAATGCCGTGCCTTGCATAACTGCAGCGGGATTGTTGATCTTATTTGCCTTGGCTATATTTGGATTTGTGTTGAGTAACTGCGTTGTGTCAGTTTCCTGCATCATACACTGTTCATCAGGCTAGCTGCACCAATGTCAAAACAATGTTGACCTCTTGAATTATCCACAAAGTGGTGATGAGTTCTTATAGCCTAACATATTATGTTTGAATAAAGGAAATGACTGCAGTTTCTTTGCTTGAATTGAGACTGAACCTAGTTTACATCTCTGCCTCAGTGTTGCCAGATGCCTGAATCAGTTACTCCTAAAAAAGTCCTCAAAATCTTCGATCAACTCCCATTCAAATTCCTGACAAATGTTCCCCCATATCTCATTTAAAATCCCCCTATCTGTCATTGACTTCCATACATCTTTACTGTGAAACTTCCCCCATGAATGTTCAAATCCCCTACATACATTTAGGGGAAAGTCTGGCAACCCCACTCTGTGATGTGTTTTTTTTTTGGGGAAATAATATACTATATATTATATAATATATGGCCTCTTTTGTTCACAGTTTTTTACATCATGCAAATAAGAGAGTTGGCTACCCAAAGCTTATAGCGTTTCTCAGATGTAAGTGGGCTGACCAGGTAGTTTAAGCCAATTTCTTTTAATTCTGTAGGTCTATTTATTACTCAGGCAAGTTTGTTATTGCAATACAAAGACTTTAGGGGTTGGAGGACATGTAGAGCTGCGGTGACTAGTCTGAAACTCGTTCCGGTATCAGCCCCAGACCCGGACCCGAATCGGAATGTCCGGTTCGGTCCGGTCCTCAACGACAGGTCCAGTTCCTCCGGGTTTTACGTCATGATTGGGCTGGATACTGTCAATCTGATCTGGCAACACTGTTTTCAATTGGCCTCCATTGGATTACAAGGAGAAGTCAAATCCAAAAATTCAATTTTTTATATTAGCCTGTATTGGACTCCTTGGAAGGTTAGAACTGGGATTATTCAAACGAACCTATTTAAAGTAGACCAGAAATTTTGAATCGGGAGTCAACTTCAGCATGGTAGGTTACCAATAGCATACCAGGCTACTTAGCTAGAGAGCTGTAGAACTCATAGAGAGCTTTTTTTCCCCAAGCTCTTACTATTGTAACTGATTATGACTATAGCTGAAAAAATGCATGCTCCATCAAAGTAATTATCCTCTAAATCAAAAATGCATTTCTTATGATTATGTGACTGATTGATTTGCCCATGAATCTGAACAGGAGCATTTTAAGAATGCGCACCAAACAGGAAATTGATTGCAGGGAGTACAACACACACCTGAAGCCCCAACTTTCATTCTAGAGCATTTTAATCACTGTGAGCTTGAACTTTCTATGCTTGGATTCCAACAGTATGTGGAGTGTGAAATATGTGAGAAGAGACTAAATGCTGTGGCCAGGGGTGTGCTGTGGCAGTTTCAACAGTTTCAAATGAAATGGGCCCCGAAGAGCAGAGGGGCCCCAAACACCCACTTGTTGACAAATGTTTAGTAAGATCTACATTTTTGAGGTTTCCTTACGAACAGCCATGTACTTGCCATTTGTGGCTACATCGCGGCACACCCGGGTACTTTCCTGAACTCTGACCTTTCCATGACAACCATAGATGCAGTTAAATTCTATTTCCATTCATCTGTAAGTTAGTAGCCTAAGTTAGAAAGTAAATAAAAATGACTAACATTAAACATCAAAAAATTCTGATGTACTACCATTGGGAGCTAGCTACCGCTAATTCATAACAAACCTTGCAAACTCCAGCCGGCTCGCATAACTCTGAGGGCTGTGGGATTGCAAAGGCAATCAGGAAGTCCCCCGAGTCTCAGATCTCGGTCGTTAGCAGGCTAGCTTGCAATATTTTATATGGTTCTCTCAATATGGGGACTGCCCACACTGTAGCCTACCACGTAAGCCTAATGTTTACTAGATCGCTTTTTGTTTTTTATTACATGGCCGGATGTGCATAGAAAAGCTGGTTCCGCCTGCATCAGCAGTTGGGACAGGACATACAGATGGTGGATTATTTTTTATTATTATGTATAATTCAAGAAAAATAGAGATATCGTTTTGTTCAGTCAGTTTTAATCGGTTTGTTGCTTAATTCCCAGATTATTACAATACAGGCATGATTGCAAAGGTGAAAGAGCCACAGTGGCACAGGCGAACCAATGGTTTGATAACTTGACTGTACTAATGAACTGTCTGATGGTTCATCTGGTGCAGATTGCTATGAATATTATAGGGGTTGGGAAACACCCATCTTTTCAGACGATATATGAGGAATCCGTTATCAGACAGGCACAGAAAATAGTGTCAGACCCCACTCCCATCTTTTACCCTAAATCCCTACTTCTACCTTCTGGTAAAAGATTCAGGTCTCTCAGTGTAGACTTACCTGCTATAAACACTTATTCATTCTTTCAAGGAGGCTGAGCAGTTTGGAAAATAGGTTACTACTGCTCAGTCTGAGCTTTTATTGGCAATGGAGCAGTCACTGCTATGTGATGTCAGGACAGTCTCATCTGTACTCATGCTGCTTCCTGTGCATTGTGTTTGAAAATACAACAATAGAGGGTATGCATTGACGTCACTTTCCCACTGGAATACGCCTCCTCAGTCGAGTGGCAAAACATGCTGCAACACCGCTGCCTTTAGTAGAGGAAAGTGCAAAACCGGGAGTAAAACAAGCGATTATCTGCTTAAATTAAAGGCAGTTGGACTCGACAGTGATCCTTACAACTTACCAAAGAACCAGTGGTCCATGGACATTCAACAAGAAATCGGAGCTATCTTTTTACATACTGCCAAAAGCTAAAGAAAAGAGAAGCGATGCATCGCTGCAATTCGCAGGAACAACTCGAATCCAGGCACCAAAACGTGGAATTGCGGTTGTTATTTTGTGTCAGGTATGTTGGATTTTAAAATGATTTTTAAAAATCATTCCTTAATAATGTATATGCTTGGCTAGCTAATATTATCTAACCATCCCCCCTTTGTTTGTAGAACACAAGGCTCACCATCATTGATGTTTTTTTAATAAATGCTGACAAAAACTTTACAGTTACACAGACAATAAATAAAAGATGCTAAATATTTAATTGATGAGTAGCCTACATAACTTAAGGTATGATTTAAAATGACAACCGCAAATCCACGTTTCGGTGCCTGGATTCCAGTTGTTTCTGCGAATTGCAGCGATCCATTTGCTTCTCTTTTCTTTAGCTTTCGGCAGTCTGTAAAAAAGATAGCTCCGATTTCTTGTTGAATCTATTTGTACAATCAATCGCACAACAGCTCTTTCCCATTTTAGATGTGTTTTTTGTGTTTTCACGGCATTCAAGCTGAACGCTAACACTGCCACTCAGTAGTCTTTCTGCCACTCAGTGGGTGTAACCGCAGTGACTTCCACCTAATGTGACATCATGTGCATACCCTCTATTACCATGTTGGCAGGTTCCTTTCATCTGTGGCTTTATTATCTATGTTCTCTAAATTAATTTGCATTGTGGATATAGTCTTTTTATGTAAATTTATGTCCCTTAAAATTTTTGGGTGAAGCAGATAAGATTTAGCTCTTTTTCAAGAAAAGTGGCAGCAATGTAGAAGTGAGTGAATAAGTGAGTTTCATTTTCAATAACCATAGCAGCACAAATAATTGACATGAAAATCTCCAAATAAATATACAGTATTTATCGTAATATAAAGTGGGAGCTTCCTGAGCTACAAAAACTAATTTAGTGATGTTTTAAAATAATCCCCCCAAAGTCTTTGAATATATATGTCAAATTGCAGAAAATTGCATCATTATTTTCTTTTTTTCTGGGGAAGGATCCCCATGCCCCCCACTCTAATTGTGCCCCTCCAGAATTTTGGCTTGCATGACGCCCCTGCATGCACGCATGGATGCATGAGCGTGTGCGGTCGCAGCTATTGCGGATTCACACTTGTTACCTTAAATAAGATATGGCCCTGCGTTCAAATCTGAATTTGATCCGTATTTGCCGGGAAAAAAAGCTAAAATTCCCTTTTTTACATGAGGCTGCAGCCATCTTGGAACAAGTTAGTTTGTGACATCATTGGCATTAGTCTCGCCTGCTCAGTTCCTATTGGTAGATGGCTGACTTTCAGTGAGCTCAGCGATGAATCAGGAGGAAAGAAACAAAACAAAAAATGCATCGAGAGTCCTTTTGTATTGCCCCAGGGTGCTCAAATGAGTATTACTACACAACCATTTTCATGAACTGCCTCTGACGAGACTGCAACCACTGAGCTGCTGGCTGCTCAGAAATGGTCCACCTGTGGGACGGGGCGACGGGTTTGCAGTGATGATTTGTTCTTCAGAACACAAACCGACTGAAGCCAGACGCTGTGGTTGGGCGGGAGGGCAAAATTAGCAATTAACTTATCTACAGTATGTCAGATATCAAGTGTTTAGATTATGGCCTCAGAGAGAGAAACAGTGAACTGGATACAATATTGGCTTTTAATTTTTTTTAAATTTAACCTTTATTTAACCAGGTTAGTCTAATTGAGATTAGAAATCTCTTTTTCAAGAGAGACCTGGCTTGAAGAATGCTACCTACCCTCCCCTCCAGGAACATTAAAGGAAACAGCCTTTATGCCACTCTGATACCCTAATCTAGGCAGGCGATCTATGGGTCCCACCTCATGCAGAGTTTGTCTCAGGAGATACACACCAGAAGACAAAGCTATCTACAAGCCCAGAAGCCTAGTGTGGCTACAGAATGAACAAAGATCCGGTTCTGTTTGATCTTAAGTTTAAATGCAATCTGTGACATTTTATTGAAATCGTTGACTGAAAATTTCATGTTTATGTTAGAAGCACAAATAAACTTCCGTGCTTTTTATTGGTATTCAATAACTTAACTGAATTACCTCCTAATATATTCATGTTTCGTCTTGTTAGAAAGGGACTAAATTCCTGAATGTTTTGGTAATAATATGGTTCTTAACCATGCTTTCAACAACATAAGGTCACTTTAATTAATAAGTACACTGTCAGCTTTTAGATAGGGCAGTCCTCGTCATAAATGAGCAATACAGTTCCGGACTGAGATCAATTCTTTTAGTAAAATTTCTTTAGATGCCACTTTGTTTTGTTTTATTTTAAATATTCTTTCGGGGTGCCAATAACTTTGACCGCAATGTTTTTGAGAAAAATACTATTTTCGTAAGTTTTTTTATAAGAATTATGTTTAATTAAAGTGAAAGTAAACAGTTTCTACAAATGTTTGAGCAGAAAATTAAAATCATTATGTTAAAATGTTTCTTTTATACAATCGTTTATGCTCATTTTAATGAAGAGTGCCAATAATTCTTCTTTACTTGAATATATTAACTCTTCTTTGTAGACTGAACAACAGCAAACTCACAAAGAAGTCCTGTGATATTGTGGCCTCAGCTCTCCAGTCATCAAACTCACCCCTGACAGATCTGGACCTCAGCTACAGTAACCTGGGCGATTCAGAAGTGGAGCTGCTCTCTGCTGGACTGAGGAGTCCAAACTGTAAACTACAGAGACTGGGGTGAGTAGTGCTGTGTACTGTGTGACATTAACTAAATAGAATTACTGATTGTAGCAATGTAAGGGTTTGAATGTTGTCACAGGGAAGACTAATTTCCTGACTCCATTCATTTTCAGAGCCTGTAACCTGAATGTTTGCGTGAATGTGAGTTTGCATATGAGATTATTGACTGGGATGTGCTCATATGAAATAATGGGCAGCTTGACGCTGTATCCTGGAGAGAGAGACTAGCTACTGCTGCAAGGCATTCATCTAAGTGTTCTCTGACATTAAGATTTCAATCCTGGGAGGTGAATGTCATGCTCATCCAGGAATCTAAAACCAACACCTGGGATTAAGCTAATTAAGATTTACCCCATCTGGGTAGCGAGACCATATAAATATCACAAGGCATGACTTCTGTATTATTCTATTAAATAACATTTGACTGACCCATGAGCTGCATATCCTGCTAGTGAAACTAACAATATGCCCAGTGAGTACCTCAGTAAGGGTGTTACCCCAAAACTTTAAGTTACTGTTGCTACCCCGGTTCTCCGAAACACAGAGTAGTGAGAAACGACATCCGGTAATCCAATTTCACCAAGTATGGTTCTGACAGCCAGTAGCGCATTCAGTGTTACAGGAGACTACTGCCCTCCTGGAAGAACATATAGGAAACTGCAGCGCTACTACTCCTCAGTAAACATATTCACTTCTCATGCGCGGCAAGCAGGGCAGTCTTGGTGGATCTCTCCACCGGGGTTACAACAGTAACCTAAAGTTCTCTTTCATCATCTCGTGTTTGAGATACACCTCTGGGGACATATAGACAGCTCCCAGAATGCCTTATGCTCACAGCTGAGATGCTGTCAGGCCAGCAAAGGATGCCTTCTCCCCTGAGGGGAAGGTGGTGTCTGGCACATCCAAGTAGGGAAGTACTGAAGATTTTCCACTGCCCAAAGCTATAGCCAGGACCCAGAAACAATGTGAAGTACTAAAACCCATAGCAGATGAGGGGAGATGTGTGCGCCTCACACAGAGCTCACCCCCAGAACTGAGTGGGCTACCGGCCTCCTGGTGACGTTCAGGCGGTAGAACCTAGCAACAGTATCTGGAGAAACCAAGCCTGCAGCTGAATAAATATCCTGCAAGGAGACCCCATGAACAGGGCCCACAATGCAGCCATGCCCCTCTTAGAATGAGCCCTCAGGCCCAAGGGGGGTGTTATCCTCTTTGAATCATATGCCATAACAATAGCTTCTACAAGCCAATGGGACAGCCACTGCTTAGAGATACTTTTCTTTTGCAGGCAGGGGCCCAGGTGACTAAGAGCTGGTTGCTCTTTGTAAAAGCCTTAGTCTTTGTCATATACATGTGGAGAACACAGCATATGCAGCCTATGCTGCTCTTCAGAGGAGAACGGTTGTGGGTGAAAAGCGGCAAGCTCCAACACCTTACATGTGAAAGCTGGGAAACCAGAGGCATAAAGGATGGATTGGGCTTTTGAAAAACCGTATCCATCTTAGGGGTGAATATTGTGCACAAGAGTTGCACTGAGAGCGCATGGAGGTCACTGACTCACTTAGCTGAGGCTAGTGCAAGCAGCAACGCTGTCTGGAGAGACAACAATTTTAATCTAATTTAAAAACTCAAACGGCCTTACAGACCGAGCCTTCAGCACCTGTGATAAATCTCAAGGGGGAATGTGCTTTTTAGCAACAGGCATAGAACAGTGAGCCCCCTTCATGAACCTGTGAATGAGGGGGTGCTGCCCCACTGCATAGACTTTGAAACCAATATGACAAGCAGTGAGAGCTTTCAGGTAGATCTTAATGGTTGAAAAGGATTTCTCTTTATCCATAAGGTTCTGTGAAAAGCACAGCACGTCAGTAACAGAGCACTGGTAAGGCACTGACTGACGAGAGGCACACCATCTTTCTAACACCTGACACTTATTGTCATAAAGTGACCTGGTAGAGGGTGCTCTCATGCTCTGGATGGTTGCAGTCACGCGAGGGGAAGCCCTACTGTGTTGAGGCTATGCCTCTCACGGGCCAAGCCTATAGAGCTACTGGCTCAGGGCAGGGGTGGTGTATTTCCCCGTTCACCTGAGACAGGAGGTCCGTGCGTAGAGGGAGCGCGCATGGCTGTACATAAAGGAGAGGGATAATCACTGCAGTAACATTTCCAGAGTCTGGGGATGGAGACACCATTCCCTATACAGTGTGTTTCCCCTTGTCAGCAGATCGGCGCTCATGTTCAGATTTCCTGGAACATCAATCAATCAATCAAATTTTATTTCTATAGCGTATTTCACAGCAATTGTCACAATACGCTTCACAGACAACTCTGGCCTAGACCCCCACAGGAGCAAGCCTAAAACAACATGGGTCACGCGTAACCACAGAAAGTGACGGCTGCTCCAGACCAACAGTCTGTGGGCTAGACCATGGAGCTGGAGGGAGCGCATGCCACCTTGGTGATTGACAAATGCTACCGCAGTCATTATCACAGCTTACGAGCACATGATGTTCTCTTAGACAGGGAAGAAAATATCTGAGAGCTGTCCATATAGTTAATAGCTAAAAGAAAACTGATTCACCATGTGACCCTCCTGAGACCCCACACCCCAGAGAGGGATGTGTCTGTCCTTTTTTTCCATATGAGAACGATCCTGAGAGGGGTTCCCTGAGTGTAAAAGTCTGTGTTTTCCCAGTGACGCAGAGTTGCTGAGTGCTTGTGTTTCACTGTGAGATGGCGATGGAGATTGCACACAGGGCTGAGGTGGGGGGATGAAATCCACCTCATAAAGCCCCTCATTCTTAACAGCCCCAGTGGCAAAACCTGGATGGGGAGAGATTGCACTGAAACCAAGAGACAACAGATGCGTCAGAACTCACTGAGTGTCCTGCACAGCTCTGGGTTTTGAATTGGCAATAATCAGCTAATCGTCTATATAAGTCAGTATTCTGAGCCTCATTAGTCTGAGTGGAGCCAGACCCCCCTCTACACAAAGACAGAGCACCCGTGGACTCAGGGAAAGGCCGAAGAGTAGAACTGTGTATTTGTAGCAAACACCACAATGGGTGAAGCGGAGGAATTTTTTGTGAGGGGGATAAATGCTTACGTGGAAGAAGGCATCTTTCAGATTTACTGATGTGAAATAGTGATGTTAAGTTAATTGTGTTAATTCTTAATAAGAAGGTTGATTAATGAATTTCTATAGATTAAAAAGTTAAATTTCAATAAACTATTTCAATGAATAACCTAATGTTGGTGATTATATTTTAAATTAGAGAGACGTTTTAAAAAATGTTTAATTAGAGAGTCACGGTTCCCTCGACTGGCAGCATTAGTGAAACGTTATTGGTCCATTCCTGGAACATCAGTGCCATCTGAACACATCTTCTCAGCTGCTGGTCTCACCTTCAGCAGACTGCACACCAGACTGACCCCAATGCACATAGACATTGTCATATTCCTGAACAAAAATGCTTAAGTATTAAGTTACGCATATTTTAAGTCATTCTTTTTATAGGCCATGGAGTAGATTTTACTCTAATCAGTTAATCATTATTAATCAATTATTGGGTGCCGACAATTGATTAAAAGAATTGCACAAAATTTTTCCAATCGTTCTGACATATTGAACGTGAAAGAGTGCTGTATGTTAACATTTTGAAATTATATTGCCTCAAATGTTTGTTTAACACTGAGATCCAAAATAGGAAGTTGAGAACCGTCCTTCTTTGGGAGCTCGAAATAATGAAAATAAAAACTATGTTGGGTTCGATCTCTGGGAACCACAACACGTATTTCCCCCTTTTTGTAAGAAGGAAGGAATTTATTCCTCTTAAACATGGGAGCGCTCTCTTGTGTTCGAGAGTAAATGACTCTGTAGAAATGGGGGGTTTCACTTTGAACTGGAGTCTGTAGCCCTTGGCTATTGTCTGTAGCCCTTGGCTATATTAGCGCTGCAGTGTTCTATGTGCTCTTCCAGGAGGGCAGTAGCCTCTTTTCACATTGGACACGCTACTGTCTGTCAGCGCCAAACTTGGTGCAACTGGATGCTTCTATGGAGGTCTGGACTGGATGTCGTTCCCTAGAGTTGGCTTTCAAACACAAGATGATGAAAGAGAAGTTTATTTATGGCACCAATGCAGTGATTTGTTTGAGCAGAGATGCATACTTCAGTCAGTGTATAAGTAAGCCACGTACTTTGGATGCGCTGTAGGAGAAAGAGCACTTTATCATATGACTAAATATGAGAGTTGCCAATAACCATGAATAGAAAGCTTTAACATAGAGGCAATCATTTTATTTGGATGGACTGTACATTATGCTATAAGAGAGGAAAGGACATGCACCTGAAGAGATTGTAAGATAAAGAAACGGAACACAAAGAAATTGTGATGCATACCAAAAATGCTTTTTAAGAAAAGACTTTAGATAATGCAGTAAATTGTTTGAGCTTCCCTTAAATGCTATCCAGAGAACATCTCCCACAATCCACACTAGTTTACATTTGACAAAATAAAGTCTAACCTGAACAAGACTCTAGCACCTACCACCATCCCCAGGAGACCCCCCCCCCCCCCCCCCCCCCCCACCCCCACCCTACAGGGACAGGGGTGCTGCATGGTAATTATACTGACAGTAAATAAGGGGCATTGTACTACTGGTGTGCCCTAATCATTGAATGTATCATTATATCATATATCATATATTGAATATATCACTGTATGTGTTGCATGTCCTCCTGCAAGGTTTTACAGTGATGGTCCTTCTAAGGACTGTTTTATACTTCTATGTAGTCTGCATAGTTTGCATGATTTGCATTGTGTGCAACATTTGCAAACAGGCAGAGCATTTATATGGCATGTTGTACAGGTACAGGTGGTGATTTTCCACCCACTTACAGATACCTTCAATTCCATATCTTTCATATCCTTTAGTAAACTTTTATCACATCCATACTGTATGCTATGGGAACGAGGCACAGACGAGGCAGACAGTGCTGGCAACATGCCTGTTGAGGACTTTTATTGTGACAGCGGTATCACAATGAATGAAGACGGGAAAAGTGAAACACGAAAGACGAGGTGAAAGACTACTCAAAGAGAGAGATCAGGCTACTCAAATGTTGGGGAAAGCAAAAGTGCGAGGGAAGTACAGGTGGGTCCAAAATTCAGGCCACGAGGAGGGGCACGTCCGATTCTGCCACAAAAAAAAAAAAATAAACGAGAATCAATGACTCTGTTAGTCAATCAGTGAGGGGAAAGCCAGCACACCCTTGGAGTGAGACCATGAGGCCTATATAGGGCGAGCAGCTACTCAGGCAAAGGGGAAAGTGGTATAGAAACAGCACTGGCATGCTGCCGGTGGCCTGATTGTATCTCCGGTCCAGGCCTGAGTGTGGAGTGGAGGTGCTGAAACTCAGCCCTGTCCCTCCGGCGCTGTCCAGGTCTGAGTGCGGAGTGGAGGTGCTGAAACTCAGCCCTGTCCCTCCGGCGCTGTCCAGGTCTGAGTGCGGAGTGGAGGTGCTGAAACTCAGCCCTGTCCCTCCGGCGCTGTTCAGGTCTGAGTTTGGAGTGGAGGTGCTGATACTCAGCCCTGTCCCTCCGGCGCTGTCCAGGTCTGAGTGTGGAATGGAGGTGCTGAAACTCAGCCCTGTCCCTCCGGAGCTGAATGGTGCCTGATGACAGGGAGGTGCGGGGCTCCAGAGGACCACACCACAATACTTATATATGAGCATGTGCATTACTTCCTGTTACAGTGAATCTGCCTGTTAGTTTGCAGTGCTGTGGGAAGTTTGTCACAGAAAACCAAAAGTAAAGAAGCAAAGTCACTGTCCACTCTGAAAAATGTGTGTTGCCTTTTACATCTTTACTTTTGGTGGTGGCCAAACATCCTACAGCACTGAAAACTAACTCACTGTCCACTCTGAAAGATGGCAGCTGCACGTCTAGTATGGGATGGGAGGGTTAAGCCCAGAGAACAGATTATAGAAAAGGTAGATGAGCCCTTTGCCCCAATTCAGAGAATTTACAGCATAAGAAAAGGGGACATTTGGGTCAGAATTACATCTGTAGAACAGTCAGAGTTCAGTCCAGCAGGATGTTTAATTTTCAGGTCCAAAATACTGCAGTTGGAGAGTGTAGCACAGACATCTTCCTCAGAGCATCATCAACTTTAAAATCCTCCATTTCACTCTTCATCGCTGAACACTGTCATTGGCACATTTCCCATATTAGATACATGCTTCATGTATACCTAATATAATAATACTATAATATATGAACTCTTCTTCGCAGACTGATCAGCTGTAAACTCACACAGAAGTGCTGTAATATTGTGGCCTCAGCTCTCCAGTCATCAAACTCACCCCTGAGAGATCTGGACCTCAGCTGCAATAACCTGGGAGATTCAGGAGTGGAACTGCTCTGTGCTGGACTGATGAGTCCAAACTGTAAACTACAGAGACTGGGGTGAGTAGTGCTGTGTATTGTGTGATCTTAACTAAATAGTATGGTTCTATTCAGTGAAATATTAAAACCCTCTTTCTCTCTCAGTTTACTCCTCTGTCCACCAGCATTCTTTCTTTGCCCATATATACCTTACTCCTCAATCACAACAAGCAAATAAAAGCAGGATAAAACCTTTTGAGGGTTGCCAGGTTTGTGGTTCCTGAGCAGAATGTAAGGTTTCAGTGGAGTCTGTAGTATCAGGTCACAGGTGATGACTGGATGCTGAGTGTCTGATTGACAGGGTAAAAGATTGACCACCTGTATAGTAAAATGTTTCAGGTCTGTCACACATTGCAGTCTACATCCATCTCCATTATTCACTACCTGCTATGAACTCTAATGAAATCATACATTTACCCCACTCTCTTTCACACCCTGACCTTTTGATGAAGGTGAGTTTTACTCCTTCATCACGCATCTGTGTGTGCTGCAGTATTGTGGTGTTTCTGAAAGGATTGTGAATAAAATGGTATTTTATTCTACTGGTAAAGCCGGGCATTAACTATTGGCCGGTAGGGTGTGTGTGTACATCTTGGTGGGAGAGTGTCTATCTGAACAACATGTGAGCTGCTGTTTAGATGCAGTGTTATATCGTTTAGTTTAGTCACTCTTCTGTGGTTCCAGTCCCAAGTAATAGTCTGGATATTATACCACTGTAAGCAGACATGTTGTGTGGAATAGCCTGATTCAGAGATCAATGTTCTGGCTCTAGCCCTATCATCTAAAGGATGACATCATTTACAGGAGTATTTCTTAGATAAGTATTCTAATTCTTTCAAATGTCCTGACTTATTACATTTTTTGTGCAGTTTATATTACTCCACAAGGTCTACCAAACATGTTGATAAGGGGTTTTAAAAGAAAAACATGACTTAATATATCAGGCTTTTATTATCATTATTATCATTGTTACAATAATAATTAAATGCAACGCAATAATTACCTTGTTATATTCGCAATAGTGTGCGCGAATAAAATGAATGGATGGATTATAGGGCAAGGACACACAGAAAATAGGTGCAATGTGTGGAATTTTCAAAAGACACCACGTTTTTAAAAATCTAGTGTCTACCTGCAGTAAAAGTTAGTGGCAATAATCAGTTGTGGTGTTCTCATACAGCCACTAGATGGCGATGCAGTGTAATTCCAGTTTCTGCCGTAGTTCAGTGGTACTCACTAATTTTCGTAGGAGAGTCACTTATGAGTAAGACCATTACTCAAAGAGCCACAGAGATTGCAGATATAACCCAGATGTTTTTTTTAAAATCATCACTCTCAAGATATTTACCATCTTTGTGTATGTTTAAAAAAATACAGTACCATGCTTTCCATCCTTACATCTCTTTTTATTCTCAATTCATAATTACATTGCATTATTAGAAGGTATAATACTTGTGTGTGAGTGTGTAAGGCTGGGAGTGGAACTCATCTTATGTATGTATGTATGTACATATGCAATATACATAAGCATTATCAACATGAAATAAAAAAAAGTTCACAAAAATGTATATATTGACCTACTAATAGAGATGAAAAACTTCTTTTTCTGTTATATTTGTATCAATATGTTGAGGCTCTCATGTGTTTTAGCTGTCCCTTGACTTTCTCCATGCAAAACTTGTAGTTAGTGGTTGCAATCCTAGTCAAACAATCAAGATGCACATCTGTAAGCCTACTTCTATCTTTTCTTTTGACAATGCTCATTATAGAAAATGTTGCCTCACATGAGTAAGTGCTCACAAAAAGCTCATTACCTTCTGCACACAAAGCTTTAAATGTGGATAATCTGAGGCTGGGACCATGCTCCAGAAATGAGCAACGCCTGATCTGAGCTCAGTTTTCAGGACATCCTTGACCTGCAGCTCAAGAATCTCACTCTGTATTACAGCAAGGTCTGGACAAAGGTTTTTCAGAGCAGGTGTAAGGCTTAACAATGGCACATTAAAAGGGTTCTCAGACATAACAGCTCCTCCCGAAATTCGTCCTTTTGAATAAAGTGAACCCACACACACAATTGCGCCATGTCGCTTATATCCGTGCTCTCATCGAGTGCAATGCTGTAACATGGTGTCGCTGCAAGATCTGCAATTCGCTGTTCCTGGATATCTTTCCCAATAAACTTGATCCTCCTCTTTAATGTCGAATCTGAAAGCTGCAGTGCATGTATTTGCTTTATTATTATTATTATTATTATTATTATTATTATTATTGTTAGGGGCCAAGCACCGAAGGTGCAGGGCACCTATTGTAATCGTTAGTATTATTATTATACTTTCCGCAATGGGAGTCTATGGCAGCCCGTAGAACCCATTGGTGGTTTTTTATGAAATTTGGCACATTGATAAAGGACAGTCCAATGTATCCAGGCGTCGCATTTGGGGTCAATCCATCCATCTCTGTAGTGCCACCAACAGGCCTAACTTCAAGGTACATTTTTGCTTATAACTTTTGAACCGTTTGTCCTCGGATTGTGATCTTGTTTCCCCCTGAGTCCTTGGGTCTTGACTATTTCAATACACCCATTGGCGTTCATTTCCGCCATATGGGATCAGCCAGAGGGCCCCTTAAGTAGGACCCCTTCCAGGTGACACCAATTTCCTATTAGGAAGACAATCAAAACAAATGTTGCAACACCACAAGCAGCCACTAGGGCACAAGGGCAGAGAACCATAACATCCGCCATTTTGAATTTTTCTACAAACCTACTTCTGCTAACTAGTCATAGACCGTTGATCTGATCACCACCACATTCGAGACATATCATCTACAGATGGTGCTGACCAAAAGTTAGTCACAGAATTTTGATTGACCAAATGATATGGCCACTATGAGCCAATGAGTATGTTGCAGGGCGTGGCTTTTAGCATAAAGGTGTATAAATTCTGAATGGTTTGACCAAACACCACGAAACTTTGTAGGCATATCAGTACCCATAAGTGGAGGTTAACCTTCCATTTTTGGCCCGATCAAACAAAAATGGTGGCGCTAGAGAGCTCATTTTCTGTTTAGGCATAACCACTATGCTGATTTTTTCAAAACTCAGCACATTGGTATAGGGCAATTCCAAATAGACAGGGAGCAAATATGAAGCCGATTGGCCATAAGTTGGCGCTATCATGAGCTAAAAGGTGTTTTTTTTGGATAACTTTGAACAAGCATATCTCTGGCCCCTTTTGAGCTACATTCATGAAGTTTTGGACGTATATGCAACTCGTCAAGCGTAACAACTTTCCCATAAGGACCCATAAGCTCCGCCCATTTGATTTTCCGCAAATTAGACTTTTTGGAAAAATGCTTCAAATGCTTTCTGCCATGGAAGTCTAGACTTTTTAATGTCATTGTACATTAACAACAGCGCCATTTATCTATAAAATGGTTGCTGTTCATAAGGAGATGGTTCAGTGGTATTAGAAATCCCAGTAGACTATTTTTTTTAAATGTTCATTTAATTTAAATAACTTATTCATTTGAAAACGTGATTGTGTTTTATTTTCTTTTAAATGTAACAATTTCATGTAAAACATAGAAAATATATCAGCATACCCTATTTTATTTATTGTATCAAGTGGCTTCAAGTTCAGGGTGCGTCCACTTTCAGTTTGTACCTTGTCCCTGTATTCATGCGGGTTTCCTCTGGGTATTCTGGATTTCTACCGCAGTCCAAACACATTCAGGTAATGTCAATTGGACATGATGTATTGCCCATAGGTGTAAGTGTAAGAGTGCGTGTCAATGTGCCTGTTCACCCTGTGATGGACTGGTGTCTTGTTCAGGGGTTGTTCTGGTTGCTTGTCTACCTGGTGCCCCTGTAGTGCTTGGCCCCTTCATTGCTGCTCGCAGCTATATTTATTATTATTATTATTATTATTATTATTATTATTATTATTATTATTATTATTATTATTATTATTATTATGCACGGTACATTATCTCTGCTGAGGTCAAAAAGCATTGTTTAACAGTGTCAGCGTCCGTGAAAGCCTCTTTATGCCAAGCTAAAATCCAGTGGCCTCGGTCGATTTCTTGGCAACAGAGACTGATCACGCCATCATTTTTTGCTGCTCAGTCAGAATCTGTCAACTGTTTACTTTTATTAGTCCTCAGGTTGCTACCTGGTGGGTACCACATGTTGTACTTGGCGTGAAAAGCACTAAAGTGGCATTCAAGGTTATACCGTTTACAATTGGCACCAGTCTTCAGGCAAATTAGGCAGAATGGAGTGGATTCGTATTGCACAAAGAAAAACTCATCAATCCACGTATCCTGAAATTTTCGGTGTTCGTCCTGAATTGACCACACCTTTTTCTTTGCTGGTGCAGCATCGGTGTCTTGGGCTTCTCGGCCAAACTGATCTGCATTTTCCGGCGTTCTTTCCTCACGTTGCTCTTTCTCCTCGGGCCTGTTTCTAACTCCGTCAGCTAATGAAGAATCATTTTTCTCGTTCTGCTTTTTTTTAGTCATAAATCTGTCCATTTTGAGTGGGCAGAGGCCGAGACAATATTTGATATAACCTTACATCAAACGGAATATGGAATATGGAATATGGAATATCGAATTTAGGCTTACGTGCTAAACTTGCAAAACCATTCGCAAATGCAAAGCTACACACATAGGCTATACGTCTACCCATGATCCCTCACTGTTACGTAGCCTACGTTTTTTGACGTATCTTTAGTATGCTGCCATCTGCTGGATAATTCATTTCAATGTGCTAAAACAGGACATACATGGAACATATAGAAGTAAGTTATAGCTATATTCTTATTGTTATCAGTGAATCTATATGAGCCGCAAAACAAAGTCTCACGAGCCGCATAATGAGTAACACTGTGCTACGGGAATAAGGTAGAAGGGTACAAGTGATAAGTGATCCTAGATTGGGAGTGCCCTGCAGAGAGTGCCCTGGGAGTGGTGGCAGTGTAGCGCAGTGGGTAAGGAACTGGGCTTGTAATCAAACGGTTGCAGGTTCGATTCCTGGGTAGGACACTGCTGTTGTACCCTTGAGCAAGGTACTTAACCTGATTTGCTTCAGTACATATCCAGCTGTACATTACATGTTTTTACATTACATTACATTTATTTGGCAGACGCTTTTATCCAAAGCAACGTACAAAAAGTGCATTTCATGGTCATAGACAACTGCTAAACACAGGTTCAGTAAGGTACAATACTTATTTTGTACAGCTATTTCTAGCCAAGAACACAGTTTAGTTCACACTATTCAGACCTAACCTCTGCAAAGGCAACTAGGCAGAAGAATAAACTACAGTATTAGGACAAATACAAATTACCAAAAAGTGCTGGGATGGGGCAACATGTAACAAGTGTCATGAAAAAAGGGGGGGGGGGGGGGGGATTTAGAGTGAAATATACAGCGTGGTGGTGGTTAGTCTAGGTATAGTCTGAAGAGATGAGTCTTCAGGCCACGGCGTAGTGAGGGGGAGGTTCGGAGAGGGACGGGGAGTTCGTTCCACCACTGGGGAGCTAGGGTGGAGAAGCTCTGTGATCCCTTTGGGTGGGTGGGAGGGGTTACAAGGCGCCCTGCTGCCGCAGAGCGGAGTGGTCGAGCAGGCACATAGAATTGAGTCATGTCCTGCAAGTAGATGGGAGCTGTCCTGTTGGCAGCAGTGTAGGCAAGGGTCAGGGCTTTGAACCGGATCCTGGCAGCGACCGGTAGCCAGTGGAGTGATCGCAGCAGAGGAGTGACGTGGGAGAATTTGGGAAGGTTGTAGATGAGTCGGGCAGCGGAATTCTGAATCATCTGTAGTGGATGTATGTATGGCACAAGCTGGCAGGCTTGCAAGGAGAGAGTTGCAGTAATCAAGGCGAGAGGTCACCGTAGCCTGGACGAGCAGCTGGATGGAGTGCGTCGTCAGGTATGGTCGAATCCTTCTGATGTTGTACAGAAGGAATCTGCAGGACCGTGATGTTGCCTTGATGTGCTCCTTGAGGTCCAGTTGGTCATCCAGAACCACCCCCAAGCTCTTGGCAGAGTGAGAGGCAGTCACTGTGGTGCCATCAACCGTGATTGAGAGCTCGCGAAGTAAGGAGGTCTTGCACAGTAAGAAGAGCAGCTCAGTTTTGTTGAGGTTGAGCTTCAGATGGTGGCTGGCCATCCAGGTGGAGATGTCAGCCAGGCAGGAAGATATCTTATCATTGACCTGTGTGGCCGAGGGGGGGAAAGAAAAGAAGAGTTGTGTGTCATCTGCATAACAATGGTAGGAGAAGCCATGTGAATTAATAACTGAACCAAGAGATCTGGTGTATAAGGAGAACAGCAGAGGACCCAGTACAAATCCCTGCGGCACTCCCGTAACAAGGGGATGAGAAGCAGAGGCAGACCCCTTCCAGGTGACCTGGTAGGACCTATCTGCAAGATAGGAAGCGAACCAAGACAGGGCAGTCCCGGCGATGCCCATCCCAGCCAAGGTGGAGAGGAGTATTTTATGGTTGACCGTGTCGAAAGCTGCAGACAGGTCAAGAAGGATCAGGACAGAGGAGAGGCGTGAGGCTCTTGCAGTGGCAAGTGCCTCCGTCACAGCTAGGAGCGCAGTCTCTGTTGAGTGCCTGGATCGGAAGCCAGACTGGTGAGGGTCTAGCAGGTTGTTCATTTAATGTTTCAGAGAACCGGGGTTATAACAGGAACCTGAAGTTAAACTAGTTGATTTGCTTATTTGGCCACCTTCTTACCGACAGGAGGTTTTTTTTTTGGTTGTTCGCTTTCCCAGATGCAAAATATAACTATTGTGAGATAGTTTGCCTTTATTGTTACATGCTAATGTTAGTTGTAGTTAATTATAATGTGATTCCGGTCAAATTTAGGTTGTAATTTGTCCTGAGATATTAATGAAATATGACCTAGTACACGGGTTCCTTCTGTTACTATTATTTAGTAATTGCTATATCGTAAAAGTTAAGTTAGTTCATTATAACCTGATTGATTCCACACCTGGTCATTCTTAATTAAACGCGGAGTTAAAATGTGATTATTTTCAGTCCTGTCCAGTTTTTGCTGCTAGTTGTCCGGAGCCACCTTGAGCGTTTTTAAATTGTGGTCTTGGTATCTCCATCTCGGCAGTAACGTACTATAGGCTTAGAGAGAGATAAGGTAATATTTAGGGGCTAAAAATGTGGCCAAAGCTGTGTGAGGGCTGCAGGATGATCGCGCTTCTGGAAAGCGATTTCCAGGGTGAGTTTGCCTGCCACCGTTGCCAACTGGTTGAGCACCTTGAGAGCAAGATTCTTGATCTTGAGGGCCAGCTTGCTGGACTCCATGGTTTGCAGTTGGCAGAGTTCCAGGAACTGAGTCGCTTGTTCTTTAAGGATTTAGTGTGCACACCACAGCTGGGAAGAGGGGAGAAGCCAGAGCAGGCAGGAAGTGACAGTGGGGCACAGGCGTAGAAAAGGGCGTGCACACCACACAGGGGCAGCATCTCCAGAGGTTGTGGTGTCCACCCGATTCTAGCCCTTCCAGGAACTAGATCTGGCTCTTGACCCTGAGAGTGAAGGACTGATGAGCCACTGGGCACCCAGGTGGCCACATCCTCCCAGAAAAGGGAGTTGGTGATAGAGGGGGACTCAATCATTAGAGGGGTAGACAGCATAGTCTAAAAAAAGAAATCCTGGACGATGTGTTGCCTGCCTGGTGCCCAGGTAAGAGATCTCCTGCAGCATGCAGACAAACTCCTTGAGTTCTATTAGTAGAACGAGGGGCCATAAATGGAAAAAACTAAAAGGTAAATTCCGCACAGACATTGAGAAGCATTTTTTCACACGGAGTAGTCACTGTGTTGAATAGTCACGTAGTAGAGGTAGGAACTCTGGGGGTTTTCAAGACCAGACTTGATACAGTGTTAGATGCTGTCTAGTCTGTAGGTAATCAGAGCACTAGGTAGAATTTAGTTCGGAAAATGGCAAGCATTGTTGAGCTGAATGGCCTGTTTTCATTATTATGTTATGTTAGCAAGGGGTGCCTCCTCCCCTGAGGGGAGGGTGGGGTCTGGCACATCCCGTGTAGGGAAGTACTAAACACATTCCACTGCCCAAAGCTATAGCCAGGGCCCGGGAACAATGTGAAGTTCTAAAACCCATAGCAGATGAGAGGAGATGTGTTCACCTCACACACAGCTCACCCCCAGAACTGAGTGGGCTACTGGCCTCCTGGTGACGTTCAGGCGGTAGAACCTAGTATGGCTGGATTGTGGGTAGAACCCACAATGCAGCCGTGCTCCTCATAGAATGAGCCCTCAGGCCCAAGGGGGGTGTTATCCGCTTTGAATCATAGGCCATTACAAGAGCTTTCACAAGCCAATGAAACAGCCACTGCTTACAGATGCTTTCCCTTTGCAGGCAGGGGCCCAGATGGGTAAGAGTTAGTCGCTCTTTCTAAAAGCCTTTATCTTTTCCATATACGTGTGGAGAACACACAGGACACAGCATATGCAGCCTATGCTGCTCTTCAGAGGAGAAAGGTGGTGGGTGAAAAGTGGCAAGCTCCAACACCTCACATGTGAAAGCTGGGAAGCTTTTAGGCATAAAGGCTGGATCGGGCTTAAGAAAAAGCCTTTCCATCTTAGGGGAGAATATTGTGCATTAGAGATGCACTGAGAGTACATGGAGGTCACTGACTCACTTAGCTGAGGCTAGTGCGAGCAGCAACGCTGTCTGGAGAGACAGCAATTTTAATCTAATTTATAGACTCAGAGACAGAGGCTCCAGCTCCAGTGATAAATCCCAAGGGGAAATGAGCTTTTTAGCAACAGGCAGAGAACAGTGAGCCCCCTTCATGAACCTGTGAATGAGGGGGTGCTGCCCCAGTGCATGGTCTTTAAACCCAACATGACAAGCAGTGATAGCTGCCAGGTAGACCTTAATGGTAGGAAAGGATTTCTCTTTATCCATAAGGTTCTGTGAAAAGCACAGCACTTCATTAACAGAGCTCTGGTAAGGCACTGACTGACGAGAGGCACACCATCTTTCTAAAACCTGACACTTATTGTCATAAATTGACCTGGTAGAGGGCGCTCTCGTGCTCTGGACGGTTGCAGTCATGTGAGGGGGAAGCCCTAATGTGTTGAGGTTACGCCTCTCACGGCCCAAGCCCATAGAGCTACTCGCTCAGGGCAGGGGTGGTGTATTTCCCTGTTCACCTGAGACAGGAGGTCCGTGCGTAGCGGGAGCGTGCATGGCTGTACATAAAGGAGAGGGATAATCTCTGCCAGCCACGGTGATTTCTGCCACCTGCATGCGATTAGGATCAGTGTGAAGCTCTGCTCTCACTCTGGCTGGAGTGGGAGAGATGAGAACGAGGGGGGAAAATGCCTCCTAAGTGATCTACAGCTGCACGGCCAAATCTCTGCCATAGCATTTCCTCAATCTGGAGATGGAGACACCGCTCCCTGTACAGTGGGTTTCCCCTGACAGCAGATTCATGCCTGTGTTCTGAATACCTGGAACATGGGTCACGCGTAACCACAGAAAGTGACGGCTGCTCCAGACCAACAGTCTGTGGGCTAGACCATGGAGCTGGAGGGAGCGCATGCCACCTTGGTGATTGACATATGCTACCGCAGTCATTATCGCAGCGTACGAGCACATGATGTCCCCTTAGACAGGGAAGAAAATATCTGAGAGTTATCCATATAGTTAGTAGCTCCAGATAATTGATGTAAGCTGAGCGCAGCTGGGTTGCCCAAGTCCCATTCACCATGCGACCCTCCTGAGTGCCCGCCCCCCCAGAGAGGGATGCATCTGTCCTCACGTCTTTCCACATGAGAATGATCCTGAGAGGGGTTCCCTGAGTGTACAGTAAAAGTCTATGTTTTCCCAGTGACACAGAGCTGCATAGCGCTTGTGTGATACTGTGAGACAGCGATGGAGATCGCGCAGGGGGCTGAGGTGGAGGGATGAAATCCACCCCATAACGGTGAAACCACACTGTACGCGGTAACACCAGGCAGCGACACCGCCTCCATTCATTTAAATGAGAGGTGGCAGCACATCAGCAAGGCAATGGGAGAGGTGACCTAAGTTTAACATCAAACCCCAGGTGGCACAACTACGTGTTGTGGTAACCAATCAGATTTGACCTAAAAATCAGTCAAGTAAATTGTCCCCCTTTTCATAATTTAGTTCCACATTCTATAGTTCCACAATGGAGGACTTCCTTTAATTGTCGTAAATCCTGCGCTGCCCTCCTGCAGAGACGCTGACCAGAGGAACGCAGCGTGGAGGAAAGTCTCTGAAGTTGTCGGTGGCTCTGCTGTGTAGACAGTCATTAGTCTATGTACAGTGTAAATTTCACAGAAGATGCAATGCTGCTGACGAGCTAATGGCTAGTCGATATCAGATAAGCTAATGAAGTCTGTCTGCATGAATGCCAATGAATGTATATTCTGCTATATTGCAAACAATTTTTTTTTTCAAACGTCTGTTTATTGGTATTTTAGTTAATAAACAAACAGTAATCACTGTATACAAATTATATAAAATGTTGCAAAAACAATGCAAAGATTTCATACACATAGGAGAGGCATAGTACATATACTGTATGCAGTATAAATATCAACCAAGGTACAAAGCTGCTTTACGTGGTGATTATTGACATCTTATATTAGGTACAGCCTAGTTATTGTAGTAAAGAAATTAAGAGGGTGTTTATTGCCTGGCCTCTACATAATCAATTAAGGGTTGCCAAGTCTTATGGAACTTCTCAGTTGAACCTCGTAGGGTGAATCTGAGTTTGTCCAGTTTAAGGTGTTGCATTACATCTTTGATCAACGCAGTGTGAGTGGGAGGCTGTGTCTGTTTCCAGTTCAGTAGAATTAATCTGCGTGCCAGAAGGATTATGAACCTTGCCACAGTGGAATTGAGTCCTCTAAGAGGACTATCCTCTCCTGGCACCCCAAATACTGCCAATACTGGGCCAGGTTCTATCATGTGCCCTAGGATATCAGACAGAGTTTTAAAAATAGAATTCCAAAAATTGGATAGTTTTGGGCACAGCCAGAACATGTGCCCCAACGAGGCAGGAAATACATCGCAACGGTCACACAAAGGATCTATATTAGGATACATTTTAGAAAGCTTGACCTTTGAAAGATGAAGACGATGCTACACCCTGAACTGAACAAGACCATGCCTGGTACATATAGATGCTGTGTGCTCACCCCCCAGTGCCTCTATCCATTGCTCCGCCATTAAGCTAATGCCTAAGTCCTCCTCCCAAGCGGATTTCAGGAAATGTAGGGGTATATCTAATTGTTCCGACATACGGTTATAGATAAAAGATATTACCCCCCCCTAGATGAAGGATCAACAGAAAACAAGGATTCCATCTGGGTGCTGTTAGGTGCATTAGGAAAGGTAGTTGTATTAGATCTAATATAGTTGCGAATTTGTATAAATCGAAAGAAATGGGTTTGAGGCAGATTGAATTTACTGCATAGTAATTCAAAAGAAGGAAACATGCCATATATATTTATATTGTATATTGCAAACAATTTTATTCTAAAAATAAAATAAAATAAATGATAGCAGCACAAATGTTTTACCAAAGAAACTGTTGATTTGAACAAGAACGTTTCACGGATAACAATGAAGCACATCCTGATCTAGTTGTGAGAGAAACGTAGACTAAGTGAAATCAAGGTGACCATAAAAATAATAATATATTAGTTGCTTGTTGTTTGTGATCATTTCTACCAGCCACCTAGCTAGCTAACCAGATCTAAATTTGATGACATTAGCTGGCTAATCCAATTCAGATAATGATAAAAACCAATAATCCTACTTCTACTTATAAAGTGCTCTCCCTCCAAAAATTTGAAAACAAGCAGGAATGGATCCTGTTTGATATTAAATTTAAATCACAAAATGAATAAGGGAGCCTAGCCTATCATAATAATTCAAATACAATATCTTACATTTTCAGCATTACATTTTTACATTACATTTATTTGTAATGTAAAAATGTAATGATGAAAATGTAAGATCATTTTAAAAGTTTTATTCAAACTGGACAATGATATGAAACACAGCATTAAACCCGATCAACATTTAACAAATACAACTGTCTGTCATAGAATAGGTGACACACTCACAAGCGGCCGATTGTGGGACGTGGGAGCGGTGCCAAGCGGCTTTGCCAGAATCTGTGTGGCTTCACCGTAACAGCCCCAGTGGCAAAACCTGAGAGGCTGACACCATCAGCCCCTCCAGTCTGAGGCATGTGTCATACTGCACTCTTGAGTCTGGTTTGAACTAAGAGAGGCATACCCTGAGAGATAAAATGGAGTCTGCTGATAGGCAAACTCACATGGATACAGAGTATAAATCAAGTCCCAAGAACATTACACTCCAGGATGGGGAGAGATTGCTCTTGGGGAGGTTTACTCTGAAACCAAGAGACAACACATGCGGCAGAACTCGCTGAGTGTCCTACACAACTCTGGGTTTTGAATTGGCAATGATCAGCCAATAGTTTGCAGCCAGACCCGCCTCTACACAAAGACAGAACACCCATGGACTCAGGGAAAGGCCGAAGAGTAGAACTGTGTATTTGTAGCAAACACCGCGATGGGCGAAGCGGAGGAATTTTGTGTGAGGGGGATAAATGCTTACGTGGAAGAAGGCATCTTTCAGATTTAGTGATGTGAAATAGTGATGTTAAGTTAATCAATTAACTGTTAATTCTTAATAAGAATGTTTATTGATGAATTTCTATAGATTAAACAGTTAATTTTCAATGAACCATTTCAATGTATAACCAAGCGGCCAAAACCAGACTTCGTTTTTTGAAGCTCATTTCCTGGTGTTGTAGTTCCTGGTTGCTTACTAGCGCCACTACGGATGGCTCCAGTATAGGTGTTTTCATATCCGGTTTCCATGTAAGTCTACGGTACAAATGCGATCAAAATACAAAGTCAATAATTTTTTCTCACAAGAACAAATAGTCATAATAGGTGTATTTTATTCGTCTTATGATTGTCCATGGGTCGATTTCATGATTTATTGCGTCATTTGGGCACAGTGCCAATATTTGTTCTGGACCAATGAGGTACAGCTTGCGTCACTTCCGGATTACTGGAGAGGACTGAGCTACAGGAGGGGCTACAGTCTATGGTCACTGGGGTGGGCGGTGGCGCCTCTTGGCCTTGACATTGCGGCTCCGGCCACGGTCCGCCTGTGCTAAGTTTGAAAATGCAGGCATCCCATTTCGTGGTGATTTCATTATGGCGTGTGCTATTTACAGCTGCACTAGACGACCATAAAATAATCCTCCTCTTAAGTTTTTCGGTAGCCTACTTAACCAAATAATTACTTGGCAGAAAGCGTAATCAGCTTGCTATATTTGGTAGTCCAGTAGTAGCCTATGCTAAAACAGTTCACAACTTCGGCTACCAAGCCATTTGACTAGCTAGCTAACCTTAACCGGCAAACATTCAATCTGTCAGACGTGTTTGACGGCTTGTCAGTCGTGTACATTCCGTAAATGTCTACCTGGGCCATGCTTCACGCATGTGACAAAGCTACTACAATCCCGATTTTGGGATAAACACTTTTTCAGTTTCACGAAGCGAATTAAGTCTCAAGGTTCATTTGCTGAATAACATACAACACGCGATGAAATCACACACAGAATTTAACGAAATTAACCATCTTGGCATTTAGAAAGGAACATGTTTTTAGCATTTAAGAGACCGACAAGCTAGGCATTTAAGACAGTGGGGGCTCCTTGCGTATATTGGCTTTTCTCCATTGGTTTTGATGATTTACAAGAAAAAAATAATAGCCTAATAATAATTAGAAATTCAATGTAGGCTACATTATTTTTGTCTTCATGCACCAGGTGGAAAACTTGCTGTACAAAGTGCGTTGTCATATTTACACGCCTGCAGATCAGTTATTAAAATACTTGGTAGATTTGTTAATCACCGCTGACAGTGTTGATTTTTATTCGGTAGAAAGTGATTTGCGAACGATCGGTCAGCTAGCGTCACCCAGCAAGTGAACACCACAAACGGCGATGGAGTAGGCTAGCTAGTAGCAGTTACTGGCTCATTAACTGACTGTGGCGAAAACCTACGACGATAACTTGCTCGGTTAACAGCAGGTCTACCAGACAGTTATACGAAAATTAGCCTAGTCAAATCACCAGTAGCCTACACATCTCTGATTGACTGACCATCAGTGTAGTCAATGTTCTTCCCCTGCGGTTCATATTGCTAATGCGTGAGCTAACCACGGATAGCCTACCTAGCTCACTGGCAAACTGATATGCTAGCTAAGCATATTCGTTTTGCTGAGAAACATAAATTGAAGATAACTGAACACAGCCTAATTGCATTTTTAATGTCATACATATAACGTGATTACATGACACAGTACAGTCACGGATAGAAATTAAACTCCGTAAACATCAGATAATATATTTTAAAACATAACGGCAGACAGTCAGCTAGCCTCAAGTTCGTTCTGCAATCATTCGTTCAGGTTGATGGGCTTTTCCGCACTGGACTGTCAATCAAATTGTAAAAATCACAAGACCGCTTAACTCTATGGTTTTGGCTCCAAATCGAGAAAATGGCCGCGCCCGCCATTGAGCTTCAAAACGTGTTTTCGAGACCCACGGAGAGTCAATGGGTGACGTCACAGTAGCTTTGTCCATATTTTTTACAGTCTCTGTGTATAACCTAATGTTGGTGATTAGATTTCAAATTAAAGAGACGTTTCTAAAATGTTAAATTAGAGAGTCATGGTTCCCTTGACTGGCAGCATCAGTGAAAAGTTATTGGTCCATTCCTGGAACATCAGTGCCATCTGAGCACGTCTTCTCAGCTGCTGGTCTCACCTTCAGCAGACTGCACACCAGACTGACCCCAAAGCACACAGACATGCTCATACTCCTTAACAAAAATGCTTTGGTATTAAGCTGAGCATATTTTAAGTCATTCTTTTTATAGGCCATGGAGTAGATTTTAATCTAATCAGTTAATCATTATTAATAAATTATTGGGTGCCGACGAATGATTAAAAGAATTGCACAAGAGTTTCCAGTCGTTCTGACATATTGAACATGAAAGAGTGCTGTATGTTAACATTTTGAAATTATATTGCCTCAAATGTTTGTTTAACACTGAGATCCAAAATAGGAAGTTGAGAACCGCCCTTCTTTGGGAGTTGCAAATAGTGAAAATAAAAACTATGTTGGATTCGATCTCTGGGAACCACACGTATTTCCCCCTTTTTGTAAGAGGGAAGGAATTTATTCCTCTTAAACATGGGAGCGCTCTCTTGTGTTTGAGAGTAAATGACTCTGTTGAAATGGGGGGTTTCTCTCTGAACTGGAGTCTGTAGCCCTTTGCTATTGTCTGTAGCCCTTGGCTATATTAGTGCTGCAGTGTTCTGTGTGCTCTTCCAGGAGGGCTGTAGCCTCCTATAGCATTGGACACACTACTGTCTGTCAGAGCCACACTTGGTGCAACTGAATGCTTCTATGGAGGTCTGGACCGGATGTTGTTCCCTAGAGTTGGCTTTCAAACACAAGATGACAAAAGAGAAGTATATTTATGGCACCATTGCAGTGATTTGTTTGAGCAGACATGCACACTTCAGTCAGTGTATAAGTAAGCCACGTACTTTGGATGCGCTGTAAGAGAAAGAGTACTTTATCATATGACAAAATATGAGAGTTGCCAATAACCATGAATAGAAAGCTTTAACAGTGTTAAGAGGCAATCATTTTATTTACCAGACATGGTAAGATGGACTGGACACTATGCTGTAAGAGAGGAAAGGACATGCACCTGAACAGATTGTAAGATAAAGAAACGGAACACAAAGAAATTGTGATGCATACCAAAATACTTTTTAAGAAAGGACTTTGGATAATGAAGTAAATTGTTTGAGCTTCCCTTAAATGCTATCCAGAGAACATCTCCCACAATCCACACTAGTTTACATTTGACAAAAAAAGTCTGACCTGACCAAAACTCTAGTACCTACCGCCATCCCCAGGAGACCCAAACCCCCCCTCCCCACACCCTACAGGGACAGGGGTGCTGCATGGTAATTTTACTGACAGTAAATAAGGGGCATTGTACTACTGGTGTGCCCTAATCATTGAATATATCATTCCTGTATGTGTTGCATGTCCTCCTGCAAGGGTTTACAGTGATGGTCCTTCTAAGGACTGTTTTATACTTCTGTGTAGTCTGCATAGTTTGCATGATTTGCATTGTGTGCTACATTTGCAAATCATTTATATGGCATGTTGTACAGGTACAGGTTGTGATTTTCCACCCACTTACAGATACCTTCAATTCCATATCTTTCATATCCTTTAATAAACTTGTATCACATCCATACTGTATGCTGTGGGAACGAGGCACAGATGAGGCAGACAGTGCTGGCAACATGCCTGTTGAGGACTTTTATTGTGACAGCGGTATCACAATGAATGAAGACGGGAAAAGTGAAACACGAAAGACGAGGTGAAAGACTACTCAAAGAGAGAGATCAGGCTACTCAAATGTTGGGGAAAGCAAAAGTGCGAGGGAAGTACAGGTGGGTCCAAAATTCAGGCCACGAGGAGGGGCACGTCCGAGTCTGCCACAAAAAAAATAAAATAAACGAGAATCAATGACTCTGTCAGTCGATCCGTGAGGGGAAAGCCAGCACACCCCTGGAGTGAGACCATGAGGCCTATATAGGGCCAGCAGCTACTCAGGCAAAGGGGAAAGTGGTATAGAAAAAGCACTGGCATGCTGCCGGTGGCCTGATTGTATCTCCGGTCCAGGCCTGAGTGTGGAGTGGAGGTGCTGAAACTCAGCCCTGTCCCTCCGGCGCTGTCCAGGTCTGAGTGCGGAGTGGAGGTGCTGAAACTCAGCCCTGTCCCTCCGGCGCTGTCAAGGTCTATGAAAGATGGCAGATGCACGGCTAGTATGGGTATGCCATCCCGCCCCAAGAATTTACGCCTTGGGGCATCTGGGGGCATGCAGGATGTTTAATTTTCCCATACCTATACAGCACCGAGATTGGTTTGGCACTTTTCATCCCGGGTTGCCCCCCACAGAAATGGCAACACAGAAATAACCACACCAGCCACAGACACTCAGCCCTTAAAACATTAAATTCTGTACATTCTGACCCCATTTCAACAGACAGATTTCATAAACAACTTCACATGTCCACACAATAAAGCCCCAAACTTAGGGGATTTTGCGTTTTCTCCTTCTTCTTCTTCTTTCTTCTTCTTCTTCTTCTTCTTCTTCTTCTTCTTCTTTCTTCTTTCTTCTTCTTCTTCTTCTCATTCTTCTTCTCATTCTTATTTTTCCTGCCGCCTATCCCACTAACAACATGTCTCCCCATTGGACATTTTACCGACACCCGCCAAATCTTCACCTACACGACCCAATGAAAAACTTACATACACACGCAAAATACCCATGCCTTCTTACTCTGAAACATTTTCAGTACAAACAGCTAGTCCGCCTTTGGTCTAGTGGGTAAGGTTACAGTCTTGGGAATACAGGGTCGTTGGTTCAAGCCCAGCGAGGGCTATGTTTCTTTGACCTGCTTTTACCCTCACTAATAATTGTCTACTACTTCTCAATTATTGCTTTTGCACCATATCTACCTGCCGTTCCCCGAACGTATACACTGTATTATGACGTACCGTCTGCACGTTCAATTGTTAACCGGCTGAAATATTGCAAAGCCGTATGGATTCAACGGGAGCTCTTCTGTGCTTACTCGCCTGTGTTCTTCTTTAAAACCACGGACAGGTTTGCTAATGATATTTCACGCATTGCATAGCTATGTCATGGTGCTGCCCTAACAAAGTGACAGACCGGTAAACGTCTGGTTGAAGGATCGAATCCCGCCTCGCCATCAGGCAGATAATTTCCTCTTTTACACTAACGTTCTCTTACGCTTATATTTGCTTTACCAAAACTCACTCATGGCCACCCATATGCATTTCATGACGGACAGGTTTGCTAATGATATTTCACGCATTGCATAGCTATGTCATGGTGCTGCCCTAACAAAGTGACAGACTGGTAAACGTCTGGTTGAAGGATCGAATCCCGCATCGCGCTCAGGCAGATAATTTCCTCTTTTACACTAACGTTCTCTTACGCTTATATTTGCTTTACCAAAACTCACTCATGGCCACCCATATGCATTTCATGACGGCAAATGTATTCCTTTTATTAAAAAGTTACACCAGTTCACCACTGTGCCATTTCTACTAACTACATTTCTTCACTTGGCTAGCGTACAAAACCTTCTTATCAGCAAACGCCACGTTTCTACATTCATGTTACCTCGCCGGTTCTCTATCTAGCCACATACAAACAATTACTGCGTATGTACGTTCTGCAACTCCCCATTAAAACATTACATTTAAAATCATGATTCACTCATAATTATAACTACTAGTACTGAACATGAAAAAACACTGCAGTGCAATAGATTTCACATATTACTTAACCCTCCACTTTAACGGCTAACGCTTTATAGCGACTGTTATATATACCGTTCGATAAGGAATATAAGCTCGCTCATGGTCACTCCATTTACTTCGCACTATACCCCGTGATCATGTCAACCTTCACCTACATGCCCATTCTGCTAAAAACATATTGTTTCAACTACGCTATTTCATAATTTCATCCTAATTTCTCTCACACTGTTGTTATTTTCTCATAAGCAAAGCCTGCTGGGACATACGCGTCTGCTCCTATTCTCCACTATCATGTTTTCCGGTTCTAGTTTAGCAAAACAGCGAAGAGGATTCCTACCTGCAGATAAGCCTATCAAAATGCCTTATAAACCTTACAAACACTGAAAGTGCATCTCCACGAAATAACAGACAAAACGGAGCACGACAGAAGGCTACACAAGTTGCGACCTAGGGAGTTATAATTCTACGGGCTTGCTGATTCTTTTGTCAGTCAAGGCTCGTTGGATGGACGTCAAATCCGTGAGTACATACACTGGCCATATTCCATCTGCGTTTCTCATGCGTTTACACTTATACGCCACCGCACCCTTTGTCACAGCCACTGTTTTAAATATATAGCAAACCGAAACTGCTGAACGGTACACGCTCATCAGACTGTATACAAATTCACACAACGATAGCCATAATCCACAACCGTTTCTTACAGGGTCACTTCGCATTTCTCACTCTCATAATAAAACGCTTTGCAAAAAGAAATGATATCTCATAAAAAACACGTTTTCAACGTACAAAAATGCCAAGTTACTCAAAAGTATTGATATCAAAATGACGCCAAGTTACGGTACTACAAACAATATAGGCTATCTTGCCTCACCGAAATGACAAGATGTATTTCAAAGCAATGCTACCCAATATTTCCTCAATTCTTTCAAGTCACTTGGCCCTGTGTTTTGTAATCTTACCATTTTACAATGTCATGCAAACTTTGTGTCAGATCAAAGAGTCAAATATTTCGAATTGCCTCATGGAACACATTAAAATTAATGTACAAAATTGCTGCTGAGTAACTACAGGAAGCATATTTCTCCAGAAAACATGTTTTATACTTGCTTCTGAACTGAATTTGAGTACATGTGCAAGTTATTGTATATTTGCTACGTACAATAAATACTGCATGTAAAATGCATATTGTACATACATACATAGAGAACTTCTTTATCCCCATGGGGACATTTCCCTCGCAGCATGTTACATTCACATTTACGAACACACACTTATACCAAGAAACATACTATCATTCACGCAACAGAAAGGCTGGGCAGCGAAATACATACATACCAATACAAATTGGACATATACACGCCTATTCAATCAATCTTGACTGTGAGAGAGCCATCCACACATATGTTTGGCCTGTCCATGTAGTGCATGCTTATACACACAGGGCCAAGTGACTTGAAAGAATTGAGGAAATATTGGGTAGCATTGCTTTGAAATACATCTTGTCATTTCGGCGAGGCAAGATAGCCTATATTGTTTGTAGTACCGTAACTTGGCGTCATTTTGATATCAATACTTTTGAGTAACTTGGCATTTTTGTACGTTGAAAACGTGTTTTTTATGAGATCAAATTATACACCGTTAGCTAGTTAGACTAGCTGAGTTAGCTAGCTAGCAAGATAAGAAGGTTGCCACGAAGATCCTACTAAAAGATACCAACCGTAATTTTCTAGCTAACAGACAGCAAAGACAATACGGCGCCTAACGTGAAACTAATATAACTGGCCGGCTACAGGTTTCCCCTTGCTTTACTGGATCCTATCACAGTGCTTGTCACTTCGGACAAAGCCACTGATGTGTATGGCAAGCCGTTTTAGCTTTAATTCATGTCTAGAGGATATCGCAAATTCAAATTCTAACTAGTTAGAATGCAAATTCTTGATATCAGAAATTCAATTGTAACTAGTTATAATGTGTATTTCCGATATCAGAAATTAGATTGTATCTAGTTGAAATGCATATTATTAATATCGGAAATTAAATTTTTACTAATTAAAATGCCAATTCTTGATATCGGTAATTATATTTTAACTAGTCAGATTGAAAACGTTTTTCTCATTCATTTCAATGGGAGTTGGAATTTGACCTAGTTAAAATGCCAATTTCTGATATCATAAAATCAATTACTGATATCAACAATATCATTTCAACTAGTTAAAATACTGATTCTGATATCATGATTTCAATTTTAACTAGTTAAAGCTGGAATTCTTGATATCAGAAATTCAACTATAACTGGTTAAAATTATATCAATAATGAAAGGTCCCATTGAAATGAATGGGGAAAACGCTTGAATTATAACTAGTTACAATTGAATTTCTGATATTAAGAATGTGCATTCCAACTAGTTTGTATTAGAATTGTAGAATTGTATTTGTGATATCCTCTAGAAATGAATTAAAGCTAAAACGGCTTGCCATAGATGTGTGACTGCGGTGTCCTAGCTATCTGCTGACATATATAATGCCTGGCTGTGACTGCGACAATGTCGTTGCATGGACACAACGGCCTCCCGTTGTTCATATGTTCGTTTAAAACTTTAGAACGATGGGGTCATTTAAACTTGGAGAGCCTGATCTAGTAAGTAGCATTGTGTATCCCCATGTTAAGTTTAAGGACATTTCGGCGTCCAAATTTAGAATTTTGCAGTCTCATTCAAATTGAATAAAGTGAAGCCATGGAAATATAAAATGCAACCATGTCTCAGAATGACCTATAGAATGAGCGGTGTTATGTCAGGATCCGCTGGGTTTAAATGGAGTTACATAGTCTAAGCGCAAAAAAGTATGATTTGTTATGCTAATTCTTCAAGGGTATCCACAACACAGCAAAGGCGTAACATAATTATACTAAAAACCGGTAGTTCACGAGCCCATATCGATTGTAGTCCACGTGCGAAATGTACTGAGATTGGTTATGAAACGGCGGAGACATCGAGGATCAAAAACCGCTGTTTTACATGGGAGAGCCGACCAATATAAACGTACACTGAGAATGTATCTGTATTTGGGCTTCCAACTTTTTGGCCACAGCTTTTAACTACAGAATGGGAGCCTGGTTAACAACAAAGCCAGAATAATGATAGTGATGATTCCATAAAATGACTGAAATTAAAAATGAGGCAGCTCTTCGTTAGGACTGTTTTCTTCATCAAACAAAAAGGGCGACAATAAAAGCCCACAACCCAGGTTGTGAACTCAGAGGTGCATTTTCACACAAGGCTGACGTCTAGTGGTCTTTTTTGTGAAATGCAGCAGAGCAAAGAGCAGTGGTGGTGATGTCTACAACCACAAAGCAACGAACCCAGAGACATAGATAGAGAGGGGTGCTCTAGACGGCTCTGAACGGACCAATCTCGGCAAAGATGCCCCCCGCCTTCTCATTGGCCCTCTGTCCCTCCCTGCTGTCTTCTCATTGGCCCTAATGTCTTTGTATGCATCATAATTTTTTTTAACGTATACATGTGGAAGTTAGAAACATAATTCATAGACAAGGAAAGAGTCAAATCTGCCAAATAAATATTTATTTATTAATTAATATATTTTCCAGAGAGTATGCGTGATAAACCTAAAATGACTTCTCTTGAGTGGCTCAGATAATGGAAGAAAACTCACTCCAAGATCAAGGTGACCCGTCCCACTGTGAGTCTGACAGGACCACCAGGCTTCCTTTAACCCCTTATGGAGCCACTTTCTTAAGCTGTTATCAAGCCAAATGATATAAGCCAAATCGTATAGCCAAATCATTCTTTTTCTCTGCATGTCCCTGTGTTATGTGTTCCTGGTTATTATTTTTGCGGAAACTAGTTTTGTAATAATTTATCTTTTGTTCAGTAGGAGTCGCTCTCTCCGCGGGCTGAAGCGGGTGCGCACACAGGCGTGCGCACTGGTCGGGTCCGGGTGCAGACTGCCGTAATTGACTCCCCCATAAAAGATGGCGATCCGGGACACCTCGCTCTCTCTCATTGTTCTACTACCAAGCAGCACCTACCGACTCTCATTGTTCGACTACCAAGCAACAACTACCGATTACTGTGTCTTGTCTTGTTTTGTTTTGTTTAACAGTCAACATTGTTCTTTGTCAAAAATCACATTGCATACTTCATAGACCGTGTAGTAAGGTTTTCTTTTCTTTTGCACCTTTTTATTGTAGTTAGTCAGGGTAGGGTAGCAGCGGACCGAAAGACTCACTTCCCCCTTTCTCCCCTTTAATTTGATCTTTCTCTTGTCCCATCTTCCCCGGTAGTGAGGGCAGAACTTATGTTACATTTAGACAGTGAGTTAGATCTGCTGGCTCTGTCCTGTCTACCTGTTTGTTTGTGGGTGTTTGTATTGTATTGGGTTATTGGGTTTTGTAATAAATATATTTCTATTTCTATATATACTTTCTATTCTGGTAAAGAACGTAGTGGTGTTTTTAAACGTGTTTGGCTATGGGCTGAAACTCGGCAGTCTGCTGAGCTGCACCTTCAGTGAGGTTCGCGTTCAGTGACCTGCACGTTCAGTGAGCTGCACGTTCAGTGAGGTCCGCGTTCAGTGAGCTGCACGTTCAGTGAGGTTCACGTTCAGTGAGCTGCACGTTCAGTGAGGTTCGCGTTCAGTGAGCTGCACGTTCAGTGAGGTGAAAGTTCAGGTCTCAGCTGCTTCAACATCTCTCCTTTTATGGAGAAACCTGACCTGAATGTCCTCAGATAACATCCAGCTGAGTTAATGAAAAATGTGTGAAAAAAAAAAATTGGCATTAAAGAGCCACTATAAACACTACTGACTAGCATACAATATATTGTAAACAATGTATATCAAGTTGACTGAACGGTAAATTTGTGATCCTTAAAGTATGTATATGCACAAGATCTGTAGTAAGAACTGGACCACCCCGCCCCCCCCCCCCCCCCCAAAAAAATAAAAATAAAAACAGCCACACACGATGAGTAAATTTGCTCATAACAGAGATTTATTATTGAAGCTGGAATGATTCTCATACTCAGTGAGTTTGGACAGACGCCAGAGGGGGTCTGTTAAATGTTGCAGAGAAGCACAAGATTAAAGGCACTGATGTCTGGGAGGGACAAAGTGTAGTCATAGCACAGCTGTAGGAAAGAAGCAGGAAACAGAAGCAGATCAGCAAATCAGGAGCCAGAAAGAAGATGGCTAATCTCCTGATTTATTTCACATATATTCCATTGATTGTGACTTCTCCATCAATCGAAATGTGATCATATTGTTTGCCAGCCAGACGGTTGGGGAACAGCAACACATGGCCATCATGTAGATTTATGTAAAATTTGTCATTGGCGAAGATAATGGTCACCTGGAAGAGAGAAGGAGAGATCATAGGAACAGTTCAAAGGGGGCTGGGGAGAGAAGCAGGAGAGTTAAGTTAGCAAAGAAGAAACAGTCCCGTTCACATAGAACTCACTACAACTGCAGTATAAAACAATTAAATAAGCCCATGAGTGATCTAAGTATAAATATCTAAATCTATATGCCGCAGCTCTTGATCTTCATTTATTTTAGTTAATTTACCAAAGATGAAAGTTAACACAGTCCAGTTCACTTAGAAGACAGTACAACTGCGGGCCTATTCACTTGACTTTGTAAGTGTTATTTACATCACATGAATGCAATATGGAATAAGTCAATACGGAATGTACACATGAAAATGTTTTAAATCACCAACCAGGGGTGGGGAAATCTTTTTTTTTGGGGGGGGGGGGGGGGGGGGGCAAGGTGCATTACCCCTCAGTGCCCCCCTATGATTCTGACACCAAATTACAGGCTGATCGACTGAATACAGGTACAGAGGACTGGACAAAGTCTCCTTTCAGCACCTCTAACCCGGTGTCTACCTGTCTGAAGCCTCACCTCAAACTCCTTCCCCTGCTGGAAAGGGAAGTTTCTCTCTCTCACTTCTGCTTGCCAGCACCCATCCTTACAGGTGTTCAGGACGATGACTCGTTGGTCAGTGCCACAGTTGAAGCGTGGGTTAAAGTGCAGCGCAAAGTTTTTTTTTGAGTCGCACACATTGATTGCGAAACTGGGAGAGGAAGAGAGACACACAAGGGATGGATGATGGATGATCAAGGATGAGGATGGAAGAGATTTAGCAAGAGCATGAATAGTGCCAATAGAGACAGAGGTGTAAATGACTCACCGAGCAGAATTGGGTTTGGGGACTCCTGTGACCTTCAGTTCCATTCCTGGCTTGAAGCATATGTTTTTCAGCTCTCCACCCTGTTTAAAACAGGAGGAAAAAATTAGGAAAATTCATGGTCAAAACATAACACATTTTTCTTGTGATTATGTGCTGTGAAGACGTGCAAATTTATGTGCATTCCACACACTGACTCTTTCATTCTTTTAGGCAATAAAACAAGGCAAGAAAGTCAACAATCAAACAGTTTAAACAGCAGGGAGGCAGAACTGTGTAAGGAATCTCCCACATGTTAGACAGAGCTGGGGCTAGCAACACACTGAGACACAGGGACTCAGCGACTGATTAACTATCAAACAATTAACTGAATAACCTCTCCCTTAACTGCATCTACTGTGTAAATATTCTTTCTCTTTATTTGACATTAAGGTTATTGCAATGATAAGATAGACTTGGATTTACTGAAACCAAACTAATTACTCCTCAGTTGCAACATTTGCAGTGTCTATTTTTCAGCTTTTCGAAAAATCGGAAATCCTCCACACTTACGCTCATCTTGGCAGTTCAGCTGCTGATTCTTCACTGTGGTGCGGCTCTGAATTCAATGCAGTGTGTAAAATGTAAGGCGTGATTCACATATTTATGCGCTTCTGAGACAAGTAACAAGGTCTGGTGAACCAATGAAATTGACAGAAAGTAATGAAGTGTGTTTAACTGGTGATAAAACCAATGACATCATGGCATATCAGCTTATCAACTTTTCCTGCCCTTTTAAGTTAAATGTTTAATGTTTAAATCTTGGGTTCCAAATTAAATATTTAGCTTTTTATTAAAACCAATATTTAACATTTAACTTAATATTAATTTTACCAGAAAAGTTTGATAAATTATTTATATCTTAAATCTTCAGTTCCAGATTAATATTTCTACTTTACATGCATTGGATATGGTTTACCATACTGCTTTGCACATCATGTAAGGTGCTAAATCCTTATTCCATAATTGTCTGTTATATGATTGATCTAGGCTGAATCTACCTCTGCGCCGATTGATTCATTGTTATGTGTTCATTGATAAAACAATAACAGGGCTACTTCCTTCTGACCTCAGCTGTCTCTGAATTAGAACTTACATAATTATCAGCTCTACTCTAAGGATGTGATGCTCTTTAAAGTCTCTTGTCCCTCTCCTGAATTTGGAAAGCTGGGCTTCAGATATTTTTCATCTTATAGTTGGAACAATCTGAAAAAAAATCTTATAGGTGACAAATTAATTTAATTTCTTGATTTTAAACATGTAATTCATGACTTCATGATTGAAGTATGCTCCTGCTGTCCACCTCTGCTCTGTTTTTGATTACTGTTATACTATTGTTTCATTTCCCATTTGATTCTTGTAACTTTGTCATCTGTGTTGTTGGGAAACTTTGTGTTTCATGTCAATTCCCCCATGGAATACTGACTTTGATCTGTATTTGGTGTTCCTGGTTTCCGGAAAGTTGACTAAATTAAATAGAGTGGAGGGAGGAGAAGAAATTGCTTGCTTTAGTGATGGGGTACTTGAGAATCCTCTAACAAGGATGTGAAACTACATTCCTGTTTGTCACAGACTATTTATATACAGTGAGCTCCATGTTTGGGAGAAAGACATATTTTTTATTTTATTTTCATATATATATATATATATATATATATATATATATATATATATATATATATATGAATATTTATGTTTGTACTCCATAATTTTAGATGTCATCAAACAATTCACATGTAGGTAAAGTGCACATGATCAGCTTTTTTTAAGGGTATTTATGCATTTACATTTCACCATGTAGATATGAAAGCTTACTATTCACACACAGAGAGAATTTATGCACACAAAAGTGACTTTTTTTAGTGTGTATTCCCATCGTACAGTTGCACCGTTGGAGTTAAAATGTCACAGTACATGATGGGGGGGGGGGGGGGTGCCAGGCTTTCTCTCTCTCTAAAACCGCAAATATAACCTTATTGACCTTATTTGGGAGAACGGTAAATGTAACAAATTATGATTTGCTAAGCTGTAGGTAAACACCAAGTGATATGATATGAATGTATCAGATCATCAGATATGATACATTTTTTTATGTGAACTGACTCATATTCTACAGAATTAAGAACACTGTTTACAGTTCCTGCCTCATATTTTTTCCTTAGAATCTTAACAGTTTTACAACACAACACAACAACCTGTTCAAATACTAACTTCAATATTTTTTGCAGACAGTTTTTTTCTGAGGAATTATTACCTCACATGTTTGTCTTTGTTCTCTCAGAAACTCAGAAATGCTTCATCTGGGTGTTACCTGAAGGTTGATTTAAATAAAATTGATCTCAGATTGAACATTTAACTTCATTTTTTTTTAAATCCCAAGTTTTGATGAACAATGTAAATATTTGCCCAAAAATAAATATTTGTTTATGTTAATTTTCTGTTCCAAATTAAATATTTAGCTTATGTCTTAAATCTTAGATCCTACTGAAACAAAGTTTTAACATTTAATCTAACAAATCTAAAAAATGTAATCACACAAATCTTGGTAAAAAAAATATAGATATTTAACCAAACATAAATATAAAGACTTCCTCTCTCTAAAGCAGTCAATCTAACCTTATTAACCTTATCAGGAAGAACAGTGAATGTGACAAATTATGATTTGTCAAGCTGAAGGTAAAAACACAGTTGCTGAATATTGTATAAATGCTCAGAGGGAAAGTCCCTGTTCAAAGTTCCTTTGTGGAACTTTGAACATACATCTTTTTGTGTGAACTTGCCTTCTGCAGAATAAAGAATACTGATTGTTTCCCATTCCTGCCTGCTAATTCATGCCTACTCTAACAGTATTACAACACAACAACCTGTTGAAATACTAGCTTTAATATTTTTTGTAGACAGTTCCTTATTATTTTTCTGAGGAATTATTACCTCACATGTTTGTCTTTGTTCTCTAACTCAGAAATGCCACAAACTGCAAACATGCTGGAGACCTGACAGACCAGTTCTTGGGAATCGAACCGGCAACCCTCCAACTGCCAGATAACCGCTCTTACCTCCTGAGCTAAGTGAGCAATTTACTGAACTACCCTAAACATAATATTACTTTTTTTTTTTATAGATTAAAAAAAACTTTATGTCAATTATACAAGTCATTACAAACAATTACATAAACAAGAAAATCTAAATACATTAGGTAAAGCATCTTCTATATTAAAAGTCCAGAGTTTCCCAAAGATTTGCATTGCCGTGCTTGATGTCAATTGTCCTTTGACGTTTCGGTTCTGTTAAAATGTTCTTGCATACAAATTCACTTGACACATAGATATGATCAATTGTCATTTTACTTCGCGTTTTCCATATGTGCTGATTCACTAGACATATTATTAACCAGTATACATCTTTAAGTTTATCATCAATGTTATATATTATTCCATAAAATACAGTTTCTGGTGTAATTGAAATATTAAAACCAATAGATTTAATTTGTTCCCATATTTTTTCAGATCTACTGCATTCAATCAACAGATGCTCCAAAGTTTCATCTGCATCACAATCAGGCATTGGGCAGGATTTCGTTGTAACAAAGCAACTCCATTTTACAACAGCTCTCACTGGCAATCTCCTCACTGTTATTAGCCAGGCTATATCTCTCATACTTTCAGAAATGTTTTTGCTCCATATTCGTGCGACCATTCTTTCACATTCTAAATTATTTAGATATCTGTACTTTATAACTCCACCATACAGTTCATTAATTATTAAATTATATATGACCTTATTCTCAGAATGGCACCAGTCAATATTTAAATGTTTAAACTTGTCTATAAAATCACCATACATAAGTTTAAAATAAGGTTGTCCGGTTCTCGCTTTTCCTTTCTTTTTTTTCCAGTTAGTAATGTTACCGATCCAGCTAATTTGTCTGTTTATTCCACCTGCCACAATCTTACTGAATATTGTATAAATGCTCAGAGGGAAAGTCCCTGTTCAAAGTTTCTTTGTGGAACTTTGAACATACATCTTTTTGTGTGAACTTGCCTTCTGCAGAATAAAGAATACTGATTGTTTCCCGTTCCTGCCTGCTAATTCATGCCTACTCTGACAGTATTACAACACAACAACCTGTTCAAATATGAACTTAAATCTTTTTGTAGCCAATTTAATTATTGTTTTTCTGAGGAATTATTACCTCACATGTTTGTCTTTGTTTTCTAACTCAAAAATGTAACAAACTGCAAACATGCTGGAGACCTGACTGATAAATGACAGACCAGTTCTTGGCCACAAGCCCACCCAGGCCAGCAGCCAACGAAGGGCCCCATGGACTCCCTGGAGCTGGGACCCCAAGTCCACCCCCAGGAAGGACCTCACTGGGCAGTCAGGAGGGGAGACCAGAGGGGTGGAGAAAATCAGGTGAGCAGCTGCCTAAATTACCTGCATACTGTCATGGAATAGTTTAAGTTTAAACTTTTCATGTGACTGACCATCCCTACACACTATTTGGGTACAGATAAGTACCTTTTACAAATGTATTCAGTATTGCTAGCAAGGGGTAACATTTTATGTACCTATAAGGTTCCACTCCAGTGACAAGCATGCGCACATTCCTTTGCACTTTTTGTTCCTTTTTACAACAGCTGCCCTCAGATGTTGTCCTTCTCTAAGAATATGGAGTACCTTCAGGACCGTGGATGAAGGGGAAATGAGCGTGGGAGACTCCCTCTGGTCAAGCTCGAATGTTGCATGAACACAGGCAGAAATAACTTCATACCATATCACAGAGAGGGCTGAACCCTCAGGGCTGATCAATGCGTATACCTGGCCTGACCAACATGGCTGAGAGAGTCAACCTTTTTCCAAACTCAGACCATTACTAAATCAAAATCAATTTTATTTGCATAGTGCTTCTTACAGAATCTGTCACAACGATGCTTAACAGAAGAACAAAAACCAGTGGGAGTCCATGCTTGTTATTTCTTGATGGCTTGTCCTTGCAAACTTGCATTCAAGTCTCAACATCAGACCTAAACAAAATGGCCATTAGAATGTTCATTTTTATGATGTTGTGGTCAACCATTACGAAAAGCATATCCATGGTTTACCTTCCAGACTACATATTTTTTGTAGGAATTTGAATAAGACACTAGAGGAAGTAACGTTTTGAAATTGTGTGACATGAAGTGGTTTCCATTGCCAGTCCTCAGATCTGAACCCAAGAGTGCATTTTACATTCCATCACACTACTATCGCTTAGCAAACATGCTTATCCAGAGGGATGTACAACAGTGGAGAACATCAGTTTAACTCTCAGGAACACAAAAATGCGATACCACCAAAAAGGCACATTTATAATCAATAAGTGTAATAAAAAATATATATATTTGTATTGTAACTGAACAAAGTACGACTTGATTACACAGCTAAAGCTACAGCATTACTCAAAAGAAAGAAAGAAAAGAAATAACAAGAGAAAAAAAGGTTATCTAAAGGAGGTCAGGGGAGCTATGGTGCAGTCTGAAGAGGTCTTAACTGCCATGATGTTCTCAGAGAGGGACAGTCTGGTGTCCAGTGCCACTCTGAGATTCCTGACAGATGAAGAGGGTGACACTGTGGTGCCATCCAGGGTGAAGGACAGGTCCAGTAGGGTGAAGGACAGGTCCAGCAGGGTGAAGGACATGTCCAGCAGGGTGAAGGACAGGTCCAGCAGGGTGATGGACATGTCCAGCAGGGTGAAGGACAGGTCCAGCAGGGTGAAGGACAGGTCAAGCAGGGTGAAGGACAGGTTCAGCAGGGTGAAGGACAGGTCCAGCAGGAGCGGGAGAACTTAGCATTTATAGGAGATTCTTGAACAGAGTCTCTCATGGAAGAATGGTGCTGTATCCCTCCCGAAGAACAGCAGATGTATAAATACCTCTGAATTTATGTGTACACATTTTTTTGGCAAAAGCAAACACTTCACATTAAATGCAGTTTTCTTTTTTCAGTTTTAAATGCAGTTGATTAATTACCTTAGTTTTTACATTGGGATGTTTATTATGCATGCTTATTATGCATGTAACCTTAATTGGAGATTATTACCATTTGCAATATAAAAAAACATTCTGAAACAAGTATTATATTGTATGGTAATGTATCAAATGTTTAACTCATATTTTCCATAGCACTGCACTACATGTGTACAATCATCATAGTTTTGAGGTATATCCCTCCCAAAGTTACTTGCCTATAAGCCCACATTCAATACTTCCATGTGGCACAAAGTCACCCATTAACAGGCCCCAACCGACCACGGAACTTTTCACGAGTAGTCAACCTCACAAAAGCTTTGAATTTCCCATCTACAAAAACATTTAACATTCACGGATCGAATGTAATGTAATTTACCATTAATGAGAAAAACTCACATTTGTTATGTTTGTTCTTCACAAAGCCATACTCCTATGTTAGACTACACAAAACAAAACGGAAAACTTATAGTAATAAACAGTCACAGATAGGCATATGCTTTCCAGAAACAAAAACTTGAAGATGTCATCTGTCCAACTTGGTCAAAAGAGGGACAGGACAACAATAGACTGGAAGCAACAGAAGCAGTTGTATTCATGAACGTGTCTTTTCGTAATACAATCACCTAGTTATATAACATTACAGCATTGAGTATCCACGGCATCCTGTGGTTTGTGTGTATGCTGTTGGGCAATGTTTTTGCTGGCACTGCTTGTTTTAGGCATCCAGCTGGCACTGTGAACTGTATTTTACATTTTTTTTGCAGGGTTGGACAGGAGATGTGCTTTTGCAATCTGTCATGCACTTCACAGGAAATTTTGCATCTAGTATTTTAAACAACCAGAAAAGTTAATTGCCTGCAAGTCCATGCTTGTTATTCCATGATGACTTGTCCTTGCAAACCTGCATTCGTGCAAAGTCTCAACAGCTGAACAGAAGAAGATGGCCATGAGAATGTTCATTTCTGTCAAGACCACTGTCATCAAAGTAGAACTTTATTCACAATAAAGGCAATACAGTTATGTTTGGCGGTATGGCTCTGTTCTGGAGCTCTCCTGCCAACCACGCAGCCCGCATGGATAAGGCCGGGAGGCCAGCAGCCAAACCCCCCTAGAGGGGTACACACAGAACAGATCCAGCAGCAAAGCAAGTTCTTAACACATAGGGATGGAGCAATGCAAATTCTTAACACATAGGAATGGAGAAATGCAAATTCTTGACGCATGGGGATGGAGCTGGGGTGGTGGAGGGGATTTACGAAGCAACGTGCAGCGCTTGCATGCAGGAGGAGCAGCCGAATGAGTAGAGGGAGGCTTTTTAAGTAGACCGCCCTGTTAGTGAATGTACTGTGATAGGCGAACATCACTCAGCTGAGCCATCAGCTGATTCAGCCGGAGTGCTTGACTCTCGTGGCCTGCCAGATATACACGATGCTCCATTTTGATGATGTTGTGGTCGAACATTATGAGAAGTGTAACCATGGTTCACCTTCAATCCTACATTTTTTTTAGGAAACTGAATAAGAGGTCATGACTAACTACTGTGCATACACAGCCTAGAAAATACTGTAAAACATGTTTATCCTGTTCTGACTGAAGGGTGAATTTGAGACAGTCACATGCCGATGTTTCACCCCTGGGGTGATGCAGCAGTTCTGGGTTTGCACCGTCGTTTGCCTCTTGGAGAGAGAGAGAGCACTCCCATACCAACAAACAAAATACATAAACACCTTCACCCTTCCCCCTCATGAGTTCCGAGCGAAATCAATAAACTAAAACAACATTTGAAGAAATGAAAACTTAGAAACATGCTCTCTCAGTGTGTACTCCCAGTTGTGACCCCAAACTGTAGAGAGGAACACACCTTTAAGCACCTGGGTTGATTGGTTAACGCAGCCCAGGTGCACGTGCTCTCTCCACCAGTTGGCGGAGCTGAGACCAATCCGTCCCACTGGACCTAATGCTACAGTGATCCTTAAAGTATGTTTATGCACAAGATCTGTAGTAAGAACTTGACCCCCCCCCCCCCCCCCCCCCCCCAAAAGAACAGCCATACACATGAGTAAATTTGCTTGTGACAGAGATTTATTATTGAAGCTGGAATGATTCTCATACTCAGTGAGTTTGGACAGACGCCAGAAGGGGTCTGTTAAATGTTGCAGAGAAGCACAAGATTAAAGGCACTAATGTCTGGGAGGGACAAAGTGCAATCATAGCACAGCCGTAGGAAGGAAGCAGGAAACAGAAGCATATCAGCCAATCAGGAGCCGGAAAGACGAGGGCTCGCACCTCCTGCTTGGTCTTTAATTCACATATATGCCTTTGATTGTGACTTCTCCATCAATCATAATGTAATCATATTGCTTGTCACCCAGACGGTTGGGGAACTGCAGCACCTGGCCATCATGTAGATTAATGTAAAATTTGTCATCGGCAAAGATAATGGTCACCTGGAAGAGAGGAGGAGAGATCATAGGAAAGTTAAAAGGAAGCTGGGGAGAGAAGGCGAGTTAAATTACCAAGAAAGAAAGTTAACACAGTCCAGTTCACATAGATTACACTGTGACTACACTGAAAAACAATGACGTAACAAGCCTACAAAGAATAAATATCAAAATCTATTTGATGCAGGACTTAATCTTGATGTATATTAGTTATAGTTATATTTATATCAGTTTCTGTAAAAACTAACTTTACATAATTGGACACAAACGTTATAGTTAATTTTCTTGAACAGTTGCAGCAGAGTCAACACCAGGGTATCTCAGATGGACGGGTATTTCAGGTTTATGGGGCCTATTCACTTGACTTTGCAAATGTTATTTACATCACATGGACAACTCTGTCCACATTAATATTGTTTAGCCTGCCAACCAGGGCTGGGCGAATTTGCTATTGCAGTCTGTGTTTGGTGGGGTACAAGTGCCTATTTGGGGGAAAATTGCCCCTCAGTGCCCCCTATGATGCTGATACCAAATTGCAGGCTGATCCATTGAACACAGGTACAGAGGACTGGACAAATTCTCCTTTCGGGACGTCCAACTCAGTGTCTCCCTGTCCGAGGCCTCACCTCAAACTCCTGCCCCCACTGGAAAGGGAAGTTTCTCAGTGTCACTGGATTTTGCCAGTGCCCATTCTTCCTGGAGTCCAGGACGAGGACTTCTTGTTCATTGGCATAGTCGAAGCGTGGGTTAAAGTGCAGCGTAATGTTTTCTTTTGAGTCGCACACATTGATCGAGAAACTGGGAGAGGAAAAGAGACACACAAGGGATGGATGATGGATGAGCAAGGATGAAGATGGCAAGTGATTTAGCAAAGGCATTAACAGTTGGCACCAATGACTCACCGATCGATATTGGGTTTGGGGACTCCTTTGACCTTCAGTTCCATTCCTGGCTTGAAGGACACAATTTTCAACTTCAACTTCCGTTCAAACAGAAAAAAGGAAAATTTATGGTGAAAAATGGTTTATGTTTTCTTGTGATTATGTACTGTGAAGACATGCAAATTATTCTGGATTCCATACATTGACTCTTTCACGTATTTTAGGCAGTAGACATTAGAAAGTCAACAATATCACAGTTTAATCAGCAGGGAGGCAGAGCTGTGTAAGGAATCTCCTGCATGTTAGACAGAGCTGGGGCTAGCAACACACTGAGGCACAGGGTTTCTTGATTAAATAACTACTAAACAACAGAATTACCTCTCTCTTAACTGCATCTACTGTGCAAGTATCATCTTTCTTTATGTCACATTAAGATTATTTCACTGATAAGATAGACTTGGATTTACTGAAACCAAGCGAATTACTCATTTGTTGCAGCATTTACAGTGTCTATTTTTCAGCTTTTAGAAAAATCCAAAATGCTCCACACTTACGCTCATCTTGGCGGTTCAGTTGCTGATTCTTCACTGGTGTGTGACAAAGTGAAAGTAACTTATACAGTTTCACTTTCAGTTGCGGCGTGCTCGGGCTCTCTCTCTCTCTCTCTCTCTCTCTCTCTCTGTCCTCAGATAACATCCAGCTGAGTTAATGAAAAACGTGTGAAAAGTAATCGGCATTAAAGAGCCACTATAAACACCACTAACTAGCATAGAATATATTGTAAAACATGATCATTAAGTTGACTGGAGGGTGAATTTGTGATCCTTAAAGTATGTTCACGCAAAAGATCTGTAGTAAGAACTGGACCCCCCTTCCCCAGAGAACAGTGTCAAACGCCGTGACTACCCTGGAAGGGACAGAAGAGCTGGGCACGGGGAGATGCGGAAATTCCGGATTTCTCCGGCGTTTTATTTCGGTCACGAGAGAGAGAGGACAGGTCCAGCAGGGTGAAGGACATGTCCAGCAGGGTGAAGGACAGGTCCAGCAGGGTGAAGGACAGGTCCAGCAGGATGAAGGACAGGTCCAGCAGGGTGAAGGACAGGTCCAGCAGGGTGAAGGACATGTCCAGCAGGGTGAAGGACAGGTCCAGCAGGGTGAAGGACAGGTCCAGCAGGGTGAAGGACAGGTCCAGCAGGAGCGGGAGGACTTAGCATTTATAGGAGAACAGAGTCTCTCATGGAAGAATGGTGCTGTATCCCTCCTGAAGAACAGCTGATACAGGTAGACTCTGTATGAATACCTCTGTATTTATGTGTACACATTTTTGGCCTCTTTGGCCACTGCTTTTAACTACAGAATGGGTGCCTGGTTAAAAACAAAGCCAGAATAACGATAGTGATGATTCCATAAAGTGACTGAAATAAAAAATGAAGCAGCTCTTCATTAGGACTGTTTTCTTCATCAAACAAAAAGGGTGACAACAAAAGCCCAGAATCCAGGTTGTGAACCCAGAGGTGCTCATCACTGAATGATTGTGACATCTGACATCTAGTGGTGCTTATAGTGAAATGCAGCAGAGCAAAAAGCAATGGTGGTGGTGTCAACAACCACAAAGCAACGGACCAATCTCGGCAAAGAGCCTCTCTGTCTTCCCATTGGCCCTAATGTCGGTGTGCGTGTGATCTCATTTTTTAAAACTGCAAATGTGTAAATTAGAAACATAATTTGTAGAGGAGTCCAATCTGGTAAAGAAATATTTATTTATGCATTAATATATTTTCCAGAGATTATGTGTGATAAACCCCAAATGACTTCTCTTGAGTGGCTCAGATACTGGAAACAGTCACTATAAAGACAAGATGCCCCACTGTGAATCTGACAGGAGAACCAGGCTTCCTTTAACCATTTTTGGAGCCACTTTCTTAAACTGTTTAGACAAAAGATGACGATGGACATTTACTTTTTCCCAATTAAAAAGAAATAATTATAAACTTTATTTTTGACATAAAGAATATAATTTATTAAAACAATTCTGGATTTATGAAAAATACGGCATGTTTGTTCAGTAATAGATATTCATTTCAGTTTCATTACTGGCTGGCAGCACCTAGAAAGGACACTGCTCTGATTGGCTGAAATTTAAATTGCCATTTGGCTGATATACTGGCAGAATGGTTTTCCGACCAATACCAAATCCTCCTGTGGTGGCAAGCGTAAAGTCTTTGCTGCTGATTGGATAACAAATTGAAATTTTAAAATGAATCACTTAAGCTTTGTATCAGAGTGCGTTTCCTTTAGTTCTTTATGTAAAAATATTGAAACATCTACTTAAAAATATCAATTATGCAATGATATTAGCAGAAAGGGGACCTCCTGACTGGTGGTTATATCACATTTATGCCATTGATTGTGACTTCTCCTTCGGTCCAAACGTAATCATATTTTTTGCCAGCCAAACGGTTGGGGAACTGCAACACACGGCCATCACGTAGATTAATGTAAAATTTGTCATCAGCGAAGGTAATGGTCACCTGGAAGAGAGAAGGAGAGATCATAAGAAAGATAAAGGGGAGCTGGAGGGAGAAGGTAGGAGAGTTAAATTACGGAATAAGAAAGTCAACACAGTCCATAGAACATAGAACACACTACGACTGCAGTGAAAAACAATTAAATAAGCTCATGAGGGATCTAAGAATAAATATCAAAATCTATATGATGCAGCTCTTGATCTTCATATTGTTATGTTATTTTGATTTATATTATATTTGACTGGAATATTTCTTATGAAGCTCTGCTATGAGGGCACATTATTTCTGACCTCCCCCCTTAAAGTGTCCATGTCTCTTACATGCAGGGTTGTGAAGGGCAGATTTCCTGAGAATGGAGGCTAAAGATTTCTGGGTGAAGTGTCTCATCTTACCGTATTATGCAAGTGCTTCTGCTTTAGCAGTTGCAGCAGGGTGGGCACCAGGGTATTTCAGACTGGTGGGTATTTCAGGTTTAGGGGGCCGATTCATTTGACTTCACAAATGTTATTTACGCCACACAAATGAGATATGGAACACCTCCGCACATTTGGGGGGGGGGGGGGGGGGGGGGGTGACATCACTCCTCAGTGCCCCCCTGTGATGCTCATACCAAATTGCAGGCTGGTTGGTTGAATACAGGTACAGAGGACTGGATAAAGTTAGCACCTCCAACTCAGTGTCTCCCTGTAAGAGGCCTCACCTTAAACTCCTGCCCCCGCTGGAAAGGGAAGTTCCCGCCTTTCACTTCGTCTTGCCAGCACCCATTTTTCATGGAGTTCAGGAAGATGACTCCTGACCCAGTCTCAAATCGCGGGTTAAAGTGCAGCGCAATGTTATCTCTGGAGTTGCCCACATTGATCGAGAAACTGGGAGAGGAAGAGAGACACACAAGGGATGGATGATGGATGATCATGGATGAAGATGGCAAGAGATTTAGCGAGAGCACAAACAGTCCTAACAGAGACAGAGGCACCACTGACTCACCGAATCACATCTTGATGGGTGACTCCGCTGACCCTCAGTTCCGTTCCTGGCTTGATAGACAAGTTTTTCAGCTCTAAATTCTGTTTAAAACAGAAGAGAGAGAAGAAAAAACAAAAAACAGAAAAATATAAACTTTTTTTCTTGTGATTATGTGTACATGAAATGCTAATTTATCTGCATTCCACACACTGACTCTTTCACTTCTCTTAGGCAATAAGACATTAGAAAGTCAACAATATCACAGTTTAATCAGCAGGGAGGCAGAACTGTGTGAGGAATCTCCTGCATGTTAGACAGAGCTGGGGCTAGCAACACACTGAGGCACAGGGACTCTGTTATGCGACTGATTAACTATCAAACAATTAACTGAATAACCTCTCTTCTAACTATCTATTGTGTAAGTATTCACTCTCTTTATGTCACATTAAGATCATTTCACTGATAAGATAGTTTTGGATTTACTGAAACCAAACTAATTACTCCTCAGTTGCAACATTTGCAGTGTCTATTTTTCAGCTTTTCGAAAAATCGGAAATCCTCCACACTTACGCTCATCTTGGCGGTTCAGCTGCTGATTTTTCACTGGTGTGCGGCTCTGAATTCAATGCAGTGTGTAAAATGTAAGGCGTGATCCACGTATTTATACGCTTCTGGGACAAGTAACAAGGTCTGGTGAACCAATGAAATTGACAGAAAATAATGAAGTGTGTTTAACTTGTGATAAAACCAATGATATCATGGCATATCAGCTTATCAACATTTCCTGCCCTTTTTGTTCTCATTGTCAAAGTGCCCTTATTCTTTAAAACCTTTATTTAACCAGGATCAATCTGTGCCCCAATGGGACAGTTTTATGCTTCATTTTTGCCCTAATGTCACACCAGAGGGGCAGTTGAGCTGCTTAGGAGCCTTTCTTTGCACTAAGGTCTCAAGAAACTTGGGGCAAATACTAAGTGTGCTTTTTCTACCATAGAGGCATCAGTGGGGCACTTCTAGGGCATGCAAATATCCCATTAGGATGCCCATTCGGATGCTGAAGTGCCCCTCTGGTGTGACATTAGGGCAAAAAAAACGGTCAGAAGGTACCTTGGGGCAAAGATTAAGTGTGAGTCTTCTACCATAGGGGCTCCCTAATATCACAGCAGTCTCTGCTTCAGTCAGGCGAGCACCCAGACTGACTCTTGTTAAAGCATGTGTGTGTGTGTGTGTGTGTGTGTGTGTGTGTGTGTGTATGTGTGATTGCGTGTGTGTGTGTGCTTGTGTGTGTGTGTGCATGTGTGTGTGTGTGTGTGTGTGTGTGTGTGCATGCGCGTATGTGTGTGTCTGTATCTTAAACTGTCAGTCAGCCAAAGACTCAGAAACAAATATATAGTATTATATAAAAAATATTATAAACATTTTGTTGACTGTAGATAGTAAACCTAGTTTTCAAAGAATCAGTATTTTTGTAAAAATGTACTTATAGTTTATATCATTAATTTTCAAAACCAAGATTGAAGATTTAATTAATATATCTATTTTTAAAAATCACAAATCTGGGGGTATAAGTTAAATATTTAATTTTAAATCTTGGGTTCCAAATTAAATATTTAGCTTTTTATTAAAACCAATATTTAACATTTAACTATTTAACTTAATATTAATTTTACCAGAAATGTTTGATAAAATATTTTGATCTTAAATCTTCAGTTCCAGATTAATATTTCTACTTTACATGCATTGGATATGGTTTACCATACTGCTTTGCACATCATGTCAGGTGCTAAATTCTTATTCCATAATTGTCTCTTATATGATTGATCTAGGCTGAATCTACCTCTGTGCCGATTGATTCATTGTTATGTGTTCATTGATAAAACAATAACAGGGCTACTTCCTTCTGACCTCAGCTGTCTCTGAATTAGAACTTACATAATTATCAGGCTTTCTCTCTCTCTAAAGCAGTAAATATAACATTATTGACCTTATTTGGGAGAACGGTGAATGTAACAAATTATGATTTGCTAAGCTTAAGGTAAACACCAAGTGAACGTCATAAATGCTCAGAGGGACATATCTCTCCATAGTCTTTTGAACATATATTTTCTTGTGTGAACTGACTCATATTCTGCAGAAGAAAGAACAGATTGTTTTCAGTTCCTGCCTCATATCTTTTCCTTGGAATCTTAACAGTTGTACAACACAATGCAACAACCTGTTCAAATATTAACTTCATTAGTTTTTTGTTAACAGTTCCTTATTATTTTTTTGAGGAATTATTACCTCACAGATTTGTCTTTGTTCTCTAACTCAGAAATGCCACCAACTGCAAACATGCTGCAGACCTGACTGAAAAATGGCAGACCAGTTCTTGGCCACAAGCCCACCCAGGCCAGAAACCAACGAAGGGCCCCATGGACTCCCTGGAGCTGGGACCCCAGCGTAACACCAAACCCACCACAAAAGCCCAGAACCCAGGTGAAGATGTGCAAATGTATCTGCATTCCACACACTGACATATCTTAGGCAGTAGACATTAGAAAGTCAACAATCTCACAGTTTAATCAGCAGGGAGGCAGAACTGTGTAAGGAATCTATGTTGGTAAAATTCAAAGTAACACTATGTGTGTCATATGTCTACATTTTGGCAAGTGTGTGTGTGTGTGAGCGTGTGTGTGTGTGTGTGTGTGCGTGTGTGTGTGAGTGTGTGTGAGTGTGTGTGTGTGTGCGTGTGTGTGTGTGAGTGTGTGTGTGCAAAAAAGACCTGCAGCAGAGACGTGCTACAGGATGCCGACCACAAACACCTGCCTGCTCTTTTGCGAAGTAAGACAGAGGAACTATTTCTAAGAAAAGGAAGGTTAAGAGACAGACGACCCACCGCCGCACACATCTACCAAAATGTCATTTCTAAAATTAATATTAATGAAAATGCACATGTATCCTGTTTATCAATTTTTAATGACAGCCTGTCGCTGGTTAAGCTATAAAAAAGGAAGTCACTGGGCAGCGTCTCAGAGCACTAGGTAAGAGTGTTCTCAGGACAAGCTTATGTTTGCAAACATTAAAGCTTGAATTGAATATTGTGTGTAAGTCTTTTGACTCTTCTCACTGCTGGTAAATGTAGATCTCTCACATCTTAGGCAGAGCTGGGGCTAGCAACACACTGAGATACAGGGACTGATTAACTATCAAACAATTAGCTGAATAACCTCTCTTCTAACTGTATCTATTGTGTAAGTATTCTCTCTCTTTATGTCACATTAAGATTATTTCAGTGATAAGATAGACTTGGATTTACTGAAACCAAACTAATTACTCATCAGTTGCAACATTTGAAGTGTCTATTTTTCAGCTTTTCAAAAAACCCCAAATCCTCCACACTTACGCTCATCTTGGCGGTTCAGCTGCTGATTCTTCACTGGTGTGCGGCTCTGAGTTCAATGCAGTGTAAAGGAATCGTTTGTGGGAACCTGAGTCAAAATAGCCTGTCCACAAACTACGTCCTTCCGCTTATGAGGATTACAATGTACACCACTTGTTTGCCCTTTTTAAATAAATGTTTTGTGACATTTTTCACCATATGAGGGTATTAGTCCATCTGATTGGATGTTCAACAGCTAATTAGGCAACAGCTTAGTTCCACCTGCTTTCCTTCGGAAAAAAAAATACACTGCAGTGAAGAGAGGCATGGCAGCACTATACACAAAATGCAAAACTAAGGAATCTTTTTAACTATTTTTTTCATATTTAGTGATATTTCACCCATGCTTTTTTGTTTTAATATAATATTGAAAGATGTATTGTGAAATAAAAAGCACAATATCATATGTTTCATTCAAATTTTTAACATAGGATTTTTAAAAATATTGATTAAAATGTACATTTCAGTGGACGTTAGGTCTGAATGTATGCTATTGGACCTGATTGTCTAGTATTGATGAGAACACTTACTACTGTAAAAAAAATAGTGCATCAGAACATAAGAAACACTGGATAAAAGGCTGAAAATGTTACATTTTACAACTGTTCGGACCTAGCGTCCACTGGAATGTACAACAAAAATAACAATTAAAGATTTGCAATAAAACATTTTTTTGATTGAATCTCATTTCTGGATGCATTTGGGATGGGGGAAATGCATAGTTGTATTAACTCAGAAATGCCACAAACTCCAAACATGCTGGAGACCTGACTGAAAAATGACAGGCCAGCTCTTGGCCACAAGCCCACCCAGGCCAGCAGCCAACGAAGGGCCCCGTGGACTCCCTGGAGCTGGGACCCCAGGGCAACACCAAACCCACCCAGCCCAGCAGCCAATGAAGGGCCCCATGGACTCCCTGGAGCTGGGACCCCAGGGTAACACCAAACCCACCCAGCCCAGCAGCCAACGAAGGGCCCCGTGGACTCCCTGGAGCAGGGACCCCAGGGTAACACCAAACCCACCCAGCCCAGCAGCCAATGAAGGGCCCCATGGACTCCCTGGAGCTGGGACCCCAGGTAACACCAAAGCCTACCCCCAGGAAGGACCTGACTGGGCAATCATTTAACCATTCTTTAACTTTTTAAATTACGTTCTAGCTGAAAGAAACACATAGACACATAGGCATGGATGCAATCATTTTTCCTTTACCATGAGTGCGGCAAATTCTTTTTTTAAACGTGAGCACTTCTATATGTGTCCATTGATGTATTTGTGATGATGTAATCTGCAGGAAAAAGAAGTAAAAAAAAAAAAAACCCGCAAAATCCCCTAAGTTTGGGGCTTTATTGTGCGGAAATGTGACATTGTTTGTGAACTCTGTCTGTTTACATGAGATAAGAAGGTACAGAAATTAATGTTTTTAAGGGTCGAGAGTCTGTGGCTGTTGCAGTTATTTCTGTGTGGACCCCTGAAAAGTGCCAAACTCTCGGTGCTGTATAGGTATGCAGCATGCCGCCCCGCCAAGGCGTAACTTGGCGGGATGGCATACCTGCCGTCCCAATTCATTAAAAAGCTTTGGCCTGGTGATTCAAAAATCATTGTGTCTAAAGGTTTGAATATTCAAATATTCAACTATAAAGTCATGCCTATTTGTCTTGTTTGCCTTTGAATCTGATTGAGATCCTCATGTCTAGATTGTGATATTGCAAGTTTTTCTCACAAGCTTGTCCCTAATCATCCTGTTAAATCAACCCTGTGATGGGGTGCATGTGCATAACTTGTATTTGACAGTCCATATCTTTTGATCAAAATATGCTTGGTGAGAGACAGGCATGCTAAAAGCAGTTTTAAAAGTGATCTCCCCCATACCCGCCTCTCCATTCGTTGTTATTTCCTCTCTATCTAAACCTGGTCAATCTTGCCTGTATGCTTAAAAAACAACATCAGATTCCATTACTCTATTCCAAAGCAAAGCTACCCAATCTTTCCTAAATCATTTCATGTAACTTGACCATGATTTTTTTGTATTACTTATTTTTTGTCACATTAAACACATTTTATATCAAAGTTACTCAAAGTTAGTTATGTGTTACAAGGGGAGGTGTTAAAATAAGAAAAATGTCTTGTCCTTTTCTATACATGGACGCTTGTTTAAAAATTCCTCATTTATGTATTGTTTTTAACACATCTGTTTAGAGCTTGCAATGAAACTGTTTGTAAAGCATGGATAAACCCATTTGTAAGTATTCATTTACTAACTTACTGTTTCTGAAATGAAAAAGAAAGAAATCTAACGCTGTTCAATATACTTTTGTGCATTTAGAAACCAGCTGGATTGTACTTCCAAATATATTTAGAAAAAGATACCAAGCACAATGTGCATAAAAATTATTGGACAATATTATCTAGCAAAAATATATTTAGTATAATTACAATCACGTACAGAAAAAAGGAATTGTGCACATGGTAAGGGCTAGACAACAGTACAGTGAACAATGGGCACTCTTGCTTTTTTCCAGATAAGATACTTGGGTTGTTTTGTTTACATTTTGTTTGAGTGATAAAGCCTATCATTTTGTGCGTGTTAGCTGGTATTCTAAACATTCAGAGTAAGAATGTGCCCTATACGGGCTAGTATACTTCAGAGACTTAACGCTTGACTACTCAAGATGCTACCAGTCTGTTGGAACACCTTCAATTTTAAAATGCATCTATAAGGTGGAAAAGCACAGCATATCTTTCACACAGTTCACTCCTGATTTCAGTTAACTACTCTAGGTGTGTAAAAGAGATGGACATTGGTTGGTGTAGCATGCCTCGACAAAGCTCTTTGGTCTAAAATGTTTACAATAATAAATAAAAAATAAACAATAAAAACAATAAAAGACAGAAATATGTGCCTGTAACAATGAATAATGTAATACAACCACATAATGTAATAGTTTGTCATAGTGTAATAATGTTTGGCTTGATAACGTAATATTTGTTTAAAATCTGAAATGAATCATTATTAGAAATTAAATGTGTTTGTATAATAAGTCTGGTGAAATTGTTGTTACATTAGATGTAATGTGCTCTTTGATAAACTGTCATGTTATACATTTTAAATATATTTTTGTTCAACCTGAGTGCTATAATATCTTACAACTTACAATAAGGGTATTCAATGGTAACACTAATGCATATTTTGACCTTATTCATTTTAATTTTCCCACTAGTCTTTATGACACAGTTTAACCATGGCAGTAGTTGACTGTAAGTAGTCATTTGCTCATGACTATGATGGCTAATTATGCCAATGCTGTTGATGGTGATAACAACAATAAACCTGTTGATGATGACAAATGGAGTTTTCTCTTTGACCTGTGACCTGGAAGTGAAACCGTTGACGAAGAGAAGGTAGTCACAGATGGATGGCACAGATCTTTGAGAGCTGAACTGTACGTCAATTTGGTTTCCACAGGTAGATGCAAATGCACACGGACGAATGAAAATCCCACAGGCAGCTGTCAAAAAACATTTAATGCAATTTAAGTCAATATTTCAATCATATACAAATATATACAATGCACAGAAAGACATCTATTCAGCAACATGGAAAAACAGCAGGCAATGACAGAGAGCAGCAGATACTTTTTTAGACATCTCCTGTACGTTACATTCAATGAGTAAATATCACACCACTTACCCCGACAAACAACATAGCACCCAACACACACTCTCTCTCTATCTCTCTCTCTCGCATATGCAAACACACACACACACACACACACACATAAAGAAAATAATTTCCCCCAAAGTACAAAAGTATGAAAAAAACACACAGAGCTTTATATGCTATTGTTCAGAACGTCACATTAATTGTCATGCAAATGTAGGTACATATTGGGAAATTTGTTTGGTTTTTATTGGGCAAGAGATGGCGTAAATATGTCACAGAACCTTTGAGAAGGTGCACATGTTTTGTTATTAAAATTTTAACATTTTAGGAATAGAGATATTAAAGAATGTCATTTTATATTTTCATCATCATCAGTATATATTTTCCACCAAATGTATACTGAACTATGCTTCATTTAACAAAGTGGGTTTTCCCACATTAAGACCTTTCACAGGAGAATTCTGCCCACAGGATATTTAGGAGAAAGTGCTATTCATGAAAATAAAATCACTTGAAATAAAACAACCCAAACTCCAGTCCATAATACAATAATACAGCCTGTGGACTCACAAAAAACCCACAAGGTTTCTAAATGCGATTGAAAATCAGAATTAAACTTCAGGCTGAATTCTAACTGTAGAAAGAGTTCAACAGTGAATGAAACTGAAATTTTAGGCTGACACTAGAAGGCAATTTTCCTACAAAAGTGAATTTGTGGAAGAGCTCCTCAGGTCTTCGTGACGGAAGCAGAGCCAGCCGAAGTCCTGAAGACCAGGGTAATAGTGCTGAGCACGCGCTCGCCTTTAGGACAAATGACACCCCAACAAACGTTGCCTTGAGGACAACTCTGCACTTTTGATTGAAGTTTGAGTTCCTGGTCAATAAAGGCAGCAGGCTAATGCAGCCTGTGGCCTAGCCTAGCGTAGCCTCTCACTGAGAGTGCTCAATTTGCACTACTGGCCTGGGCCACTAGGGACAGCAGTGAGAGCCAGCGGCGGGGGGGGGGGGGGGGGGGGGGGGGGGGGCGTGCCGCGCCATTTCACTGACGAGAGGCAGCACATCAGGATCATCTGTCAAATGCTACTGCTCGTCTCAGCTAAAAACATTGAGTGTGGATTTGTTTTTATGCATGCAGGACGTTTTTTTTTTTTTTTAAAGAAGAAAATAAGAATAGAAAGTGACTGAATGAAGTGAAAACCCAAACACCCACCCCCCCCCCCCCCGCAACCAAAACACCCACCCCCGCACAAACAACTGAAACACCCCTCCTCCCCCCACCCTCGACCCCTGAAGCAACAAGAGAAAAAACTTACAAAAGCTTTCGCACATTTTAACAGCTTTGAGACATGGTCGTTTTGTCCACGGTTTTAGACCTGGAATGACTGCTGGTGTTTAACCACGAGAAGGACGAAAGCAACACGGACGCACAAGACTAGTCTTTTCTGTTCATGCAGACAACATCTATTTATGGACCTGCTGGGATTTGCTCTTCCCCTTACTGAAAACACTCAGCCCCCCTCCCCCCTCCCCGACACACCCACCCTTTATATGGTAATAAAGACCCATCGGATATTTTTACAGACTGCAGCTGATACATTCATCTAGGTCTCCTCAGGTACACGCGTTCAATGGGCCCCTCTGTATTAGGGGCTGCACCTCTTCCTGCACGAGCTGAAAAACGTCTCCCCAGTGTGCAACCGGCAGCTGGGGCTTCAGTGTTACTGTTATGCTAAAGCATCCGCACCCCTCCGATACACTCACGCACGAGCCAGCGACTCTATCGACCACACAGTACTACAGGAGAGCCAGCAACTCTACAGCACACACAGTACTACAGGACAGCCAGCGACTCTATCAACCACACAGTACTACAGGAGAGCCAGCGACTCTAGACCACACAGTATCAACCACACAGTACTACAGGAGAGCCAGCTACTCTATAGCAGTGCTACAGGAGAGCCAGCAGTGCTACAGGAGAGCCAGCGACTCTATAGCACACGCAGTGCTACAGGACAGCCAGTGACTCTACAGCCCACACAGTACTACAGGAGTTCCAGTGACTCTACAGCACACACAGTACTACAGGAGAGCCAGTGACTATTTTACACCCTACAGGCTAATCACTACTGCTGGAGAGCCAGTGACTATTCTTCACTCTATAGGCCAAACAATACTATGAGAGAGCCAGCGACTATTTTACACCCTGCAGGCTAAACAGTATTATAAGAGAGTCAGTGAATATTTTACATCCTAAAGTTCAAACAGTACTACAACTGAATTAGTGACTATTTTGCATGCTACATGCCACACAGTACTACAGGAGAGCTAATGACTATTTTACACCATAGGACCCACGTAGTACTACAGGAAAGCTAATGACTATTTTACACCCTATAGCCCACACAATAAAACAGGAGAGCTAATAACTATTCACATCCTATGGCCTACACATTACAACTGGAGAACTAATGACTATTTGACACCCTACAGGCCACAATACTACAGGAGCACCAGTGACTATTTTCCACCCTACAACCTACACAGTACTACAGGGCAGCCAATTACTGTTCTACACTCTACAAGCCACACAGTACTACAGGAGAGCCACTGACTATTTTACACTCCATGGCCCACACAGTACTACAGGAGAGCCACTGACTATTTCACACCCTACAGGCCACATAGTACTACAGGAGAGCCACTGACTATTTCACACCCTACAGGCCACACAGTACTACAGGAGAGCCATTGACTATTTCACACCCTACAGGCCACATAGTACTACAGGAGAGCCATTGACTATTTCACACCCTACAGGCCACATAGTACTACAGGAGAGCCACTGACTATTTCACACCCTACAGGCCACACAGTACTACAGGAGAGCCACTGACTATTTCACACTCTATGACCCACCCAGTACTACAGGAGGGCCAGTGCTAATTGGACTGCAGGCAGACTGAGTCTCTCCCTGATGAAAATGGGGAATCTGGGGGTGCATAATGTGTCATTTGGAGGAACCAGCATAACAGTAACCTGAGGAAAACATGCCCACTTTAACCTGCCTGGCCAATCATATCCGACCGCTGATGTAGAGTTAGCTGCGTCTTTCTGAGATGTACACATTAGCTCTTTTCAGGATTACCTGGGCAACATTTCTGATGGCATGTTGTGTTTCCAAGGAAACCGTCCATTAGGACAGGATTTATTCCACGCAGTCGAAATGGGTCACAATACAAGCTTCACATTTACAATACTGCTATCGAAACATGTCCAGCACTGAGTTTAGATACACAACTATCCACTTGCGTCTACGAAAGGATCACTCCATTTAGAAAATACTGCAATAGAAGCTTATTACATCAACGCTTTGCTGTAACTGGACAGCAAAAATATCATGTTGAAGCACTTATTTTTCATAATAGACTTGCTTTAAAAATGATCGTCATAAAGAAGGATATCTTGCACCCTTAATTTTGACATCAACAATGGTGTGTGTTTGTGTGTGTGTGTGTGTGGTGGGGGGGGGGGGGGGGGGGGGGGGGGAGGACGGGGGGGCTGGGTTGGGAGGCACGGTACAGGTTTTTTAAAGTATTCTCAAAATTATATAAGCAGTAATGATTCAAATCACATTACTGTATATGTACACACAGTACCGGCAAAAACAATATGTGTTACTTCTTCCCTAATGCGCACCTCACGCTTAATTGTATGAAACTTTTTTAAACGCATGCTATTTGTACAGCGCAATTAATAAAAGTAAACCTAATGACAGTAGGCTATGGTTGTGTTTATGAATTATGTTAATTAAAAAACTAGGATCTTTTTAATATAAATATAAATGTGAATTTAGTCACCATACTTTAACAATTATGAGCTAAAATAAAATATTGTTATGAAAACGAGTGCTATAGATATTTATTACGGACTCTGCATGTTTTTTTTTTTTGTTTTTTTTTTTTACAACTGAATTGAAATAATGGTTTTTCTGTATTAGCAGGCCTATCCAAGTAAGAAAGAGTGAATGAAGTCCAGCTGCAATACTCCCATCAGCTTTAGTTTAATTAGATAAACGGGGGTCAAAATTCAATTTTTACAAGCGAAAATGCATTAAAGGCCTCTTGGTTAAGTTGACCAAATAAAAGCACTTTTATTCTTTCTTTTAAAAAAAACTTCATAATTCCTGAAAACTCTTTCAGGAATTATGAAAACACAAAATTGATATAATTTCTTGCTGAATAATAGTTAAACACCACTTGTTGTGGTCTTTGTTACTGTGACTGAAAGGCACTTTTTGGGGTTGAAGATAACCGTCCTGTTAAAGGAGAGGAACTGCTCTTGACATCAGAAGAAGCGGATCGCGTCTGTGGCCCAGGCTGCTCAGAAAACGCTTTCACAGAATCAGCGATCTTTGGAATATTTTGGCTGGATGGCTGAAACACGGACCGCGAAAGCTAACGTCTGTCGAAAGCGTTGTGTGACGAAATATGAATCAGCCTGAAGCTTATATGAACACTTCCAGTAAACAGAGTTCAGTGGAGCAGCAATAAAAAAGAACTCACCTTCATAAAAATGCACATGAATGAAATGGCTGGGAGGCCATTTAAAAAAATATTCCATCTTTTTTTTTAAATATCTATGGTTCTTAAATCAATACGTACACAACAAATATGTACTTAATACTTAACTGTATTTAAAGTATTTAAAGTAGACGTTAAAATTAAGCTAACAGGCTACTTCTTGACTTAGTTATTGTCTACATAGCAGCACCAGCCTATATCTAAATACATTTTTCATATACATTTATTTTGGAAATATAAGACTCTACAGATGTGGACTCCAGTATATGTATATACTGTATATATACTTACATTTTCAATTACAATTCAGAGCATCACAATAATTGTATGGAAATGCGTAAGAAATTTCAGCTATAATAATAATAATAATAATAATAATAATAATAATAATAATAATAATAATAATAATAATAATAATACACAGGAGTCGCCCATGAGGTGTTTTCATAATTGACATATTCTGTACTATTGGCTGTTTAACACTATAAAATTTACAATAGTAAAAGACAAGCATTTACAAAAAGCATGATTACCATTATCATTTGCTCATTGAAGACATTTCCACGCACATCAAGCTCGTAACGAAACCTGATTAAGCTACGAATGAACGGGTTGGCCACACATTTCAGTGTCCACAGATATCCCATCAATCTCTCCAATCACAGGCTTCCCTCAAACGGGGTGTGTTCTGATGTTTATCAAACATACGGAATGTGAATATTTTCACTCTTTGATAGCAAACAGAGGTTTTTTTTTTACGATTCATGATTGTCAACCTGGTCGAAGTTTTGTCTTTTCGAAGATGTCGTTTTTGGGACAAAAAGGTGCCCATGGTCAGTCCCCCGATCGGCGCCTTCCTGTGTCCCAGAGAGGAGAAAACACTACTTCTGTTTTAAGTAACAGCGTTTATAAAACTCTACGAACACTATTATTTAAAAATGCGACGGCAAGCGTAACACTTCAGCGTTGTGACAGACGGATATTTACATTGCGTTTTCCCCCAGAGTCCAAACTGGCCTGATTGACCCGATCGGCTAATTTATGCAGGAAATTTTCGGCTTCCCTTTCCTGATTGGGTCAAACGTGTTCACGCCGAGGAGTCGTACGTTCCTTTCATACATAACCACGAACTGCGGGAAACTGCGATGCTAGAGGCAAAAATTACATGACAGAAAAGCACTTTTTAAAAACGCACTTTCTACTGCCACTTCTCAAGAACACACAAAAGCAGCAACCTGACCAGAAATTTGACTTTTGGGGGGGGGGGGGAAAAGTTGTTTTTTGCTTTTTTTTCTTTCTCCCCAGAAAATACAAGGACAAAATATATAGCAGGTACAGCCACAGCACTTTTGCGGCATATACAAGTACAATAGCTACAGTAAGCTATCAAGTTGTTCAATTCGTTTTTTTGTTTGTTTTGTTTTGTTTTGAATAATTTGTCTTGTGTTTGCAGGCACAATTGTTCTCTGCCTGTTTCTGTGTGGAGGTTCTGAGAGGACCCAGAGATTTTGGACACTGCTGCGGTGCAGTTTCGGGTCACGTTCTGGTCAGGTTCTGGTTGTCGGTGGCGGTGGGGGCGCTGGGGTGGGTGGGGCTGGGGGTGGGGCTGGGCTAGGTGGGCGGAGCACTAGGAGACCCAGGTGTTCACACACTCAGGTGGGCAGGTTGAGGTTCAGGTTCTCGGCCTGCAGGCTGGACATGCGGACTTGGGAGCTGCTCTTGCTCAGTATGGACAGCTGCGTCCCCCCGTTCACCCCACTGCTGGCCAGCGAAGGGTGCCGGTGCTTCAGGTCCACAGCAAAGTACCGGTTTACGGTCCAGCTCCGCCATTTCCTCTTTATCTCCGACTGCACCTTCAGGGAGAAACTTCAAAAGGTCATTTTTTTAATTGTACTTAGCTGTAAAGGTGTTCGTTTTTTAAAATTTATTTCAATGTATTGACTTATTCAATTGTAGTTTGATCCATTTTATTTTATGATAGATTTGAAATTTAAAATTTTTATTTTTAAAATGTTATTTCGTAACAGGCAGTCAGTGTGGTAGCCTCAACCTCCCAGATTCTAGAGTTGTGTTTGGAAAGACAAGTTGGTTTGTTGGATTTGTTTTCTGAAATCTGATTGGCTCTACTCAGTTTTAGCCAGTGTTTCTGATAAGAGGTTCAGTTGGTTGGAATCAGAACCTCCAGGTGGAGTCCCACCAACACAAGATCATAAGTCAACAGAAGAATTAACGAAAGATTAATTTATTAGAAGAGCTCTCCAGTAGAGCTTGGCTAGACTTGGCTCAGTGCCAACCTGAGTAGGGCCATAGAAGAACATCAGGTTATAAGCAGCATGGCTGGGCTTTCATAACAGTAAGGACATGAGCGATGGTTTATGAACGACCTCGGGTCATAACGGTAAGGACATGAGCGTTGGGTTATGAGTGACCTCGGGTCATAACGGTAAGGACATGAGCGTTGGGTTATGAGCGACCTCGGGTCATAACGGTAAGGACATGAGCGTTGGGTTATGAGTGACCTCGGGTCATAACAGTAAGGACATGAGCGTTGGGTTATGAACGACCTCGGGTCATAACGGTAAGGACATGAGCGTTGGGTTATGAACGACCTCGGGTCATAACGGTAAGGACATGAGCGTTGGGTTATGAACGACCTCGGGTCATAACGGTAAGGACATGAGCGTTGGGTTATGACGACCTGGGTCATAACGGTAAGGACATGAGCGTTGGGTTATGAGCGACCTCGGGTCATAACGGTAAGGACATGAGCGTTGGGTTATGAGTGACCTCGGGTCATAACGGTAAGGACATGAGCGTTGGGTTATGAACGACCTCGGGTCATAACGGTAAGGACATGAGCGTTGGGTTATGAGCGACCTCGGGTCATAACGGTAAGGACATGAGCGTTGGGTTATGAGCGACCTCGGGTCATAACGGTAAGGACATGAGCGTTGGGTTATGAGCGACCTCGGGAGGTTCATAGTCATATAAATTATGAGCGACTAAGTCATAGTTTTTGAGAAGTGTATTTGCAGAATGGTTGTTCTTCGGTGACTCTATTGGGTAGATTGAAAGAGCCTAGCACACATTGGTTAACAATGGCATTAGCTTATCAATACCAAAAAATACTTTAATTAATTGATGAACTAATTAATTAATTGATTGATTAATTAATTAATCACTGTCTGTCTTGAGACTGGTGGGATTGGCTACCACATGCGCGCCCCTGTTCTCTTCCATGCCCCTTCCCAGAAAGGTCCCTGTCACCATGACAACATGAAAGCGGTAGCATTTAAAATGGACATACCTCTCCATTCAGGAAGCAGTACAGGACGGCCACGACAAACCCCTGTGGAAACAGGAAACTGCCATTAGCAAAGTGAGGGAAGCAACACAACGAAACGTTTTTCACTAAATAAATTTAATGGCAATTAAAAAAAAGTATTTTCTGCCTACTCAAGGTTCGCCTTGTCTAATATTACATTTTGTCTAAAGAGCTGAGACCATTCAGTGCCCAAATATGCAATAATAGAGGAAATCAGGAAGGGGGCAAAATACTTTTTCAGGGTACTGTATATGGAATTTATTGCTCAAAGGATTAAAAAGAATGAAAAATTTTACGAAAGATATCCTTCTGTGTTAAAACCTAATTGCAGTACAACGCAATCCGCCCCTAGTGGTTGCTGGTAGGACTATCAGTAAGAGGGGGTGGGGGGGGGGGGGGGGGAATCTAATCTTTGTATCTTTTTATGTCAGATTTGAATATTTTGAAGATGACATCTTTATCCAGTGTTTCTACAGTGCAGTCGGTAAGTAATAGACAGTCAAACAATTTTATTGTTTTGGCTCCGTTCTCCAGCACATTAGACTTGAAATGAAACAATGAATGTGAGGTTAAAGTGCAGGCTATCAGCTTTTATTTGCAGGCATTTGCACCCATACCGAATAAGCTGTGTAGGAATTGCAGTCCTTTTTATGCATAGAATTGTCTCACTGTCTAAATACTCTCGGACTACGCTGCACATATAAACTGCACTCTGTAAAGCAGTGAGTGAAACAGCAGAAGATCAGGCGAGGACACGCAGGTAGAGAGGGGGTACCTGGAAAGAGCCCAGGCCCAGCTCAAACACCAGCCTCTCCCGCTTGCTGACGTCCTCGGGGGAGAAGGCGAACACCGTGTAGTGGATCCCAAAAAGGGGGATGAGGAGAAGAGTGGACCGGGCCAGCCTCCTGTCAATCAAAGAGCACAGCAACCAATCACAACACCGTCGCCACGGGCGCACAGCCCAATCTGCAGAGCTGTGAGAGTGCTGAGGAGCCACTGCTGTTATTGATGTCACAGTAGTGATGTCACAGTAGTAGAGTACACCGTGGTCATGGTAATGCATGACAACAGAAGCATTCTGATGTCTCAACATCCCTGACAACCATTATCCCTGACCGCCATTATCCCTGACACCCATTCTCACTGACACCCATTATCCCTGACACTCATTATCACTGACACCCATTATCCCTGACACTCATTATCACTGACACCCATTATCCCTGAAACCCATTATCACTGACACCCGTTATCCCTGACACCCATTATCCCTGACACTCATTATTACTGACACCCATTATCCCTGACACCCGTTATCACTGACACCCATTATCCCAAGAATTGCTGGAACTGGGGGAACCAATGTGACATCATTACCATTAACACTGTAGCTCTAATCAACTGTCATGACACTGAAGCTGTGTCACGACATCATTGTCAATAACATTGTTTATCTG
>CM045890.1:1203647-1296147 GCA_025169545.1 Anguilla japonica | reverse complement strand
TGTGTCAAACTAGGGTGGAAATAAAAGCCTGCAGGACGGTCACAGCTCCAGGAACAGGGAGGGTAACCACTGACACGCCGGAACATTCCATTCAGGAGAGAAAGAGCGAGCGCGTACCCCGAGTCGTCGAAGTGAAGCCTGAGCACAGCCCAGATGGACACGCAGACGGTGGGCGTCCCTGGGGGAACAGGAAAGATGAACATGAATATGGATATGAATATGAATGGCGATATCTACACGCCACGCTGTCAGTGTCTAATCTTCGGGCTGCCATGTTTATTCATGCTCAAAATCCTCAGGTGAAAAGTAAGGCACTTAAATGACTTGCACGCACAGAAAGTATGAAATCCAGTAAGGCACATTTTACATAAACATATAATAATAATAATAATAATAATAATAATAATAATAATAATAATAATAATAATAATAATAATAATGTATTTATTGTAGCTTATTCATTATTATTATTATTATTATTATTATAAATACACAGTATATCTCCGGACAGTCCTTTGGGATTTTCCAGGGTGGTGGCTTCATGGGCTCAGGCCCAGGTGTCCCTTAAGAGTCAGAACTGGGCCCGCTACTCTTTTCCGCTTATATTAAATCTCTCGTGCCTGTCATCCTTGGTCTCTTAGGGCCCTAGGAGAGAGCGGCGGAGGAGGCCTACCCCATCCGATGATGGTGTACCAGTAGAAGTATCTCCGCTCGGGGAAGAAGGTCTCCACCAGCAGGGTGAAGAGGTACAGCCCCTCGATGAACAGCCAGAAGTAGTTGGACATGACGCAGTAGTGGAAGAACACCATCACTGACTTACACGCCACCTGAGAGAAGAGACACGTCAGTCAGCCAATAAGGCTTCAGCTGAGGGGAGGGAAATGTCAAATCAGCCAATCTGGTTTCTCCCGAGGGGAGCGAGTGACTGCTACACTCATGTCAATCAGCCAATCGGATTTCTCCTAAAGGGAGAGAGAGAGAGGCCGGCCCAGGTATATGGGACACATGTAGTGCAGACAAAAGGGGCCGTCGATGTACACAGTACTGATACTGGAATCGGCAGGACCTTCAAACAGCCCTCATTATAGCTCCGCTGACTCTTACACAGCAAATTCTCTCCAGTGCCACCCCCAGTACTCCCCAGGATGTTCCCCCCCTCCCCCAGTGCCAACAGTGGGGGTGGGAGCTTTATTATAATAAACCTCTCTTTGCACGAGTACCATCTCCACATGACAACATGTCAAATCTCATTAATAGCAAATTGGCACGGCAAATCATGCGCCCCCCACTCACTCCCCTCACCCCCCTGAACCACCCGCCCCCCCCCCCCCCCCCCCCCCCCCCCCCCCGACCCCCAATCCGTTCAGGCTCAGTAATGGGTCCTCGATCTGATGCGGAACACGGACGGTGTCGTTATGGTGTCCAGCCATCGCCATGGCGACGGCGACGGGTCACTGCGGAGGGCTGATGGGGAAGGCGCTGGCCCCAGATACAGCCGAGCGTTGATGTGCTAATGCGGCGCTAATGGGTGCTTTCTGAGCCCCGCGTCCCTCGCGCACCCAGCGCCCTGCAAGGGCTGCTAATCACCCGCGGTCTGAGTCACGCAGCACGGACGCAGCAAAGCATTGTGGGTAAGGGGCACGCAATCCCAAAATAAGGTCCGGTTTAAAGCCAGCCGGGCAGTCGTGGACACGTCTGTCGCACAGAGAGAGAAAGAGAGATCAAAAGCAGCGCGCTGGTTCGGGGTTAGATAATGTTCAGCTAGTGAATGGAGTTCTATATTCACCGAGTTCATGATCATAAGCAGGCCTGTCACGTGTTATGACAGCCTTAGAGCCTCAGCCTAGCGGTTTCATGTATTTGAATAAGCACGCACAGCAATTGAGTCTCACTCTGTAATGAAGTAAGACTGGTGTTTAAATATTAGCACACAGAATCTGCTAGCCATGCATAGTTGTGGGATTCAATGTTAGCATGAAGTAGTAGTAATTAAAGTGACTCACAGTGTGTACTAAGCAATAATTACAGTGCCTCGCAGTATGTACTAAGTAGTGACATACCGTCATAGGGGCGACATAGCTCAGGAGGTAAGAGCAGTTGACTCGCAGTCGGAGGGTTGCTGGTTCGATCCCCTGCCCTGGGCGTGTCAAAGTGTCCCTGAGCAAGACACCTAACCCCTAATTGCTCCCAACGAGCTCATTGGTATCTTGCATGGCAACCTTTCACCGTTGGTGTGTGTGAATGGGTGAATGAGAGGCATCAATTGTAAAGCGCTTTGGATAAAAGCACTATATAAATGCAGTCCATTTACCATTTACCATTTGATTACAGTGACTCACCGTGTGTACTAAGTAGATATTACAGTGACTCACAGTGTGTACTAAGTAGTTATTACAGTGACTCACAGTGTGTACTAAATAGGGATCGCAGTCACTCACAGTGTGTACTAAGTATAGATTACAGTGACTTACATTGTGTACTAAGTAGTGATTACAGTCACTCATAGTGTGTACTAAGCAGTGATTACAGTCACTCACAGTGTGTACTAAGCAGCAATTACAGTGACTCACAGTGTGTACTAAGTAGTGATTACAATCACTCACAGTGTGTACTAAGCAGTAATTACAGTGACTCACAGTGTGTACTAAGTAGTAATTACAGTGACTCACAGTATACTAAGTAGTTCTTACAGTGACTTAGCATGTGTACTAAATAGGGTTTGCAGTCACTCACAGTGTGTACTAAGTAGTGAATACTGTCACTCACCGTGTGTACTAAGCAGTGATTACAGTGACTCACAGTGTGTACTAAGTAGTGATTGCATTCACTCACAGTGTGTACTAAGCAGTGATTACAGTGACTCACAGTGTGTACAAAGCAGTGATCGCTGTCTTCCTCAGCATAGAGCACCCCGTCCTTTATGAAGACGGATATTGCTCTCAGGATGAACGACACAAACAGGTTCATGTGGATGAAGTTCCTGGTGCAGTGAAGTTTCCTTTAAAACAAAAAAAGGGGGGTGGGGGGGTGGGGGGTGAATCAATATATTTATTAACAATATATATATATATATATATATATATATATATATATATATATATATGTTGAAATATATGGTATATGGTAAATATGTGATGTCTCTTTTTAAATACAATGATCAAAATATTTAGCAGCAGTGTATTTTATAAAAACATGTTGACATAACTGAAGGTGGCAAAATTTTATATATCTGTCCACATATTTTGGAGCACTGCAATATCTAATAATATATTTCATTTTTCATATATTTTCAGTCCGTCCATATCCATCGGGGTATTCATTCAAACATAACGACCCGTAGTCTTCAGAGGCTAGAAGCGTTAGCAGCGTGCCCCTCCGGCAGTGACTGTAGATGGCATCTGAACAGCCTCTCATGACTGAAGTAGCGGGATTGCACCCAAGGGCTTGCAGGTTCAAATCCCAAAATGGGCCACTGTCACTGTACCTTTGCGCAAAGCACCTATCCTGAATTACTAAATGGACAGCTGTGTAAAGGGACAGTGCGTAAACATGTGAACCTGTGTAAGTAAAATAAGTCTAATAAGTGAACTAACTATGGGGGGGGGGGGGCTAACAATGTCTCAATGGACTGAACCCAGCTTGCAGCTACTCACCGGAATCTGCAGAGAATGACCATTGCTGTCGTCAGGGAAACCAGAGAGGTGCTGTAGCCCACAGTGTACAGGGCTTTGACTGATGCATAGTACATATCCTATTGGATGGAGAACAGAGGCAGTCACCAGGAATTGCCAGTACTCAGACTGAATGCTTTTGGTTGAATTTTTTGAAGAGCACCTGCGTACAGTATTTCAGCTTTGATCACAGAATGATCACAGAAATTTTGCATACAATTTAGTATTCTGATTTTTGCTTTGGGATTCTGATTATGTATTCATTATTCTTTTTTTTCATTATATTTTTCTCCCTTTCTCTCCCCAATCTAGACTGCTCAATCACACACACACACACACACACACACACACACACACACACACACACATATATATGCCAATTGCTGTTTGTTATCCAACTGTGGTCCAGAAGCTGGGCTCGCACAGTAATGAGTCAGAGTGCACATTAACAGACCAGCCACTGGGGGGTGCTACTGAGCACTGTGGTGCAGTGTATGTGCTGCTGGCAGTAAACTCACAGGCTTGGTGACGTTGTCATCAAACAGACAGGCATCGACGTAGTGGGGAAAGGGCTCAGACCAGCCCTCCTCAGTGCAGTTCCTGCTAATCCTCCCCAGCTCTGAAACACACAGTCATTCATATAAACGTACACACACACACGTTCACACACAGATACACACAGACACACACACACACACACACATGCACGCTCACACACATATACACACAGACACACACACACACACATATACACACACACACACACACACACCCAAACACACGCACATGCACGTTCACACACAGATACACACAGACAGATACGCACACACACACATGCACACACACATGCACGCTCACACACATATACACACAGACACACGCACACACACACACACACACACACTCACACACACTCATACACACAGAGACACACAGCTCTGACACGCGTAACTCACCATCATCGGGTCTCACAAACTCAAACAGCTCTGGGCAGCTGACCACCACCACCTCGCCCACAGCGGCAGACTGCCAGCAGGTGAGGTTATCCCACATCCACGGACACCCTGAGGAGAAAGAGGAAGCATGCTCCAGAACTACTTCCTTATCTGACCACCAGGTGACACTACAGGCTAAAAATAAAACAATTAACACACTCACACACATACACACACTGTATACCCATAGATGTGGTATATCAGCAGTCCTGTATACTCATAGATATGGTATATCAGCAGACCAGTATACCCATAGATATGGTATATCAGCAGACCAGTATACCCATAGATATGGTATATCAGCAGTCCTATATACCCATAGATATGGTATATCAGCAGTCCTGTATACCCATAGATATGGTATATCAGCAGACCAGTATACCCATAGATATGGTATATCAGCAGTCCTGTATACCCATAGATATGGTATATCAGCAGTCCTGTATACCCATAGATATAGTACATGCTCTGTATGGATCCCTAAATGGAAGCTTTCATGGAGCTCATGAATATCAGTCTTATAAAGAAGCACAGAGCTCGCCATCCCAAGGCCTGAGTCGCCCTTAGAAGTGCTGGCCTATTTTCATAAATTTGTTTTTTTTTACTGAGCTGTTATTTTCTACATTCTGCCATGTTTCCTTTCAAAGGTTGAGGGAATATTTTCCATTTTTTTCCCAATTTAGCTCAAGTAAAAAAAAAATTTCTGGGTTTTAATCCCCAATGGAAAACGTCTCATGAAAACTGGCTTTCAAGAGACATATTACAAAAATAAAGACTGGGCAGATTGATCATGGTCTGATGTACTAGTATTTTTATCATTATTTCAGCACGTTTTGGTATTAAATGTGAAGAACTCCAGCATCACCACAAGCAACCTCAATCAAATTTGCCAGAATGTGTGATGTTTCAGACCACTTTACTTTCTTCAAGACTACAAGACTGCGCTTTTTTAATGTAAGTGTATTCCAGACAGGCCAATACACTGAATTTAACAGAATTTAAACCTGAATTGAATTTAACTAATATAAATAGATAGAGAGGCAGGAAAAGGAGAGTGACAGAGCTCTTAACTGTCCCAAAAGCAAAAAAGTTCAAACAGTTAACCAGTTAACCAGTTAACCAGTTGACTAAACAACAGTTAAACACTAACACAAGCAGTCAACCAGTCATGCAAGCTACCACAAGCTGTGAAAACAAACCATTAACCAGTCAGCCAAATTACAACAGAACAAAAACACAGTTAATCAGTCAACCAAATTACAACAGAACACACCACCCATAGGGACTCACAAAAAAAAAATCAAATTAAATAAAATTATGTTTGGATATATACTGAGTTAACCGAGGCAACAGCACACACTGATCCAGACAGAACAGGTCTTGTACTATGAGCCTGTGATAAACGCATTAGAAAGCCTACAGGGCAGGTACAGTGCTGTCAGTGCTACTTGGTAGTACATGATAGATGCAGAAAGCATAGAGTAGGTAGGCTGTGGTCAGTGGGTTGGTAGTGGGTATAGAGCTGTAAGTATAGAGTAGGTAAGCTGTGGTCAGTGGGTTGGTAGTGGGTATAGAGCTGTAAGTATAGAGTAGGTAGGCTGTGGTCAGTGGGTTGGTAGTGGGTATAGTGCTGTAAGCATAGAGTAGGTAGGCTGTGGTCAGTGGGTTGGTAGTGGGTATAGAGCTGTAAGTATAGAGTAGGTAGGCTGTGGTCAGTGGGTTGGTAGTGGGTATAGAGCTGTAAGTATAGAGTAGGTAGCTGTGGTCAGTGGGTTGGTAGTGGGTATAGAGCTGTAAGTATAGAGTAGGTAGGCTGTGGTCAGTGGGTTGGTAGTGGGTATAGTGCTGTAAGCATAGAGTAGGTAGGCTGGTCAGTGGGTTGGTAGTGGGTATAGAGCTGTAAGTATAGAGTAGGTAGGCTGTGGTCAGTGGGTTGGTAGTGGGTATAGAGCTGTAAGTATAGAGTAGGTAGGCTGTGGTCAGTGGGTTGGTAGTGGGTATAGAGCTGTAAGTATAGAGTAGGTAGGCTGTGTCAGTGGGTTGGTAGTGGGTATAGAGCTGTAAGTATAGAGTAGGTAGGCTGTGGTCAGTGGGTTGGTAGTGGGTATAGAGCTGTAAGTATAGAGTAGGTAGGCTGTGGTCAGTGGGTTGGTAGTGGGTATAGTGCTGTAAGTATAGAGTAGGTAGGCTGTGGTCAGTGGGTTGGTAGTGGGTATAGAGCTGTAAGTATAGAGTAGGTAGGCTGTGTCAGTGGGTTGGTAGTGGGTATAGTGCTGTAAGCATAGAGTAGGTAGGCTGTGGTCAGTGGGTTGGTAGTGGGTATAGAGCTGTAAGTATAGAGTAGGTAGGCTGTAGTCAGTGGGTTGGTAGTGGGTATAGTGCTGTAAGTATAGAGTAGGTAGGCTGTGGTCAGTGGGTTGGTAGTGGGTATAGAGCTGTAAGTATAGAGTAGGTAGGCTGTGGTCAGTGGGTTGGTAGTGGGTATAGTGCTGTAAGTATAGAGTAGGTAGGTTGTGTCAGTGGGTTGGTAGTGGGTATAGAGCTGTAAGTATAGAGTAGGTAGGCTGTGTCAGTGGGTTGGTAGTGGGTATAGTGCTGTAAGTATAGAGTAGGTAGGCTGTGGTCAGTGGGTTGGTAGTGGGTATAGAGCTGTAAGTATAGAGTAGGTAGACTGTGGTCAGTGGGTTGGTAGTGGGTATAGTGCTGTAAGTATAGAGTAGGTAGGCTGTGTCAGTGGGTTGGTAGTGGGTATAGTGCTGTAAGTATAGAGTAGGTAGGCTGTAGTCAGTGGGTTGGTAGTGGGTATAGTGCTGTAAGTATAGAGTAGGTAGGCTGTGTCAGTGGGTTGGTAGTGGGTATAGAGCTGTAAGTATAGAGTAGGTAGGCTGTGTCAGTGGGTTGGTAGTGGGTATAGTGCTGTAAGTATAGAGTAGGTAGGCTGTGGTCAGTGGGTTGGTAGTGGGTATAGAGCTGTAAGTATAGAGTAGGTAGACTGTGGTCAGTGGGTTGGTAGTGGGTATAGTGCTGTAAGTATAGAGTAGGTAGGCTGTGGTCAGTGGGTTGGTAGTGGGTATAGTGCTGTAAGTATAGAGTAGGTAAGCTGTGGTCAGTGGGTTAGTAATGTGTATAGTGCTGTAAGTATAGAGTAGGTAGGCTGTGGTCAGTGGGTTGGTAGTGGGTATAGTGCTGTAAGTATAGAGTAGGTAGGCTGTGTCAGTGGGTTAGTAATGTGTATAGTGCTGTAAGTATAGAGTAGGTAGGCTGTGGTCAGTGGGTTGGTAGTGGGTATAGAGCTGTAAGTATAGAGTAGGTAGGCTGTGGTCAGTGGGTTGGTAGTGGGTATAGAGCTGTAAGTATAGAGTAGGTAGGCTGTGGTCAGTGGGTTGGTAGTGGGTATAGTGCTGTAAGTATAGAGTAGGTAGGCTGTGGTCAGTGGGTTGGTAGTGGGTATAGAGCTGTAAGTATAGAGTAGGTAGGCTGTGGTCAGTGGGTTGGTAGTGGGTATAGTGCTGTAAGTATAGAGTAGGTAGGCTGTGGTCAGTGGGTTAGTATTGTGTATAGTGCTGTAAGTATAGAGTAGGTAGGCTGTGGTCAGTGGGTTGGTAGTGGGTATAGAGCTGTAAGTATAGAGTAGGTAGGCTGTGGTCAGTGGGTTGGTAGTGGGTATAGTGCTGTAAGTATAGAGTAAGTAGGCTGTGGTCAGTGGTTGGTAGTGGGTATAGAGCTGTAAGTATAGAGTAGGTAGGCTGTGGTCAGTGGGTTGGTAGTGGGTATAGAGCTGTAAGTATAGAGTAGGTAGGCTGTGGTCAGTGGGTTGGTAGTGGGTATAGAGCTGTAAGTATAGAGTAGGTAAGCTGTGGTCAGTGGGTTAGTAATGTGTATAGTGCTGTAAGTATAGAGTAGGTAGGCTGTGTCAGTGGGTTGGTAGTGGGTATAGAGCTGTAAGTATAGAGTAGGTAAGCTGTGGTCAGTGGGTTAGTAATGTGTATAGTGCTGTAAGTATAGAGTAGGTAGGCTGTGGTCAGTGGGTTGGTAGTGGGTATAGAGCTGTAAGTATAGAGTAGGTAGGCTGTGGTCAGTGGGTTGGTAGTGGGTATAGAGCTGTAAGTATAGAGTAGGTAGGCTGTGGTCAGTGGGTTGGTAGTGGGTATAGTGCTGTAAGTATAGAGTAGGTAGGCTGTGGTCCGTGGGTTGGTAGTGGGTATAGAGCTGTAAGTATAGAGTAGGTAGGCTGTGGTCAGTGGGGTTGGTAGTGGGTATAGTGCTGTAAGTATAGAGTAGGTAGGCTGTGGTGCTGTAAGTAGTGGGTTAGTCAGTGGTTTGTGTATAGTGCTGTAAGTATAGAGTAGGTAGGCTGTGTCAGTGGGTTGCTGTATAGAGCTGGTCAGTGGGTGGTTGGTAGTAGTGGGTATAGTGCTGTAAGTATAGAGTAGGTAGGCTGTGGTCAGTGGGTTAGTATTGTGTATAGTGCTGTAAGTATAGAGTAGGTAGGCTGTGGTCAGTGGGTTGGTAGTGGGTATAGTGCTGTAAGTATAGAGTAGGTAGGCTGTGTCAGTGGGTTGGTAGTGGGTATAGAGCTGTAAGTATAGAGTAGGTAAGCTGTGGTCAGTGGGTTGGTAGTACATCATACATGCTGTAAGTATAGAGTAATGGGTTAGTAGTGTATTCTACAGCAAAGTTAAACATCTACACCCTGAGAGCCCACCAGATGAGTTGTGTTGGACTTCTGCATTTTGAATACCCAAACTAGAGAGGAATAGACAGTGACCACTCTGAAAAATCTCCCTTTCAGGCAGTATCTCCATTTTTCCAGAGCCCAGACAACAGCCAAACAGTGGTCAGTGGTGGAATAGTCCCGTTCTGCCTTGTTCAAACTCCTACTTGCGTAAGTCGGGACCTCCTCAGTGCAGGGAAACCTTTTTCCCTCCAGCTGTCACTGTTCCTCTCTGTCCTTTTCCAGCTGCTGTCCCAGGTGGTGACTCCACTGCTCTGCAGTTGACTGGCCAGATGAGGATGGACATTTTTAAGAATCATCTGTATCGTTTTTGTTTCTGTTATGTCTGGTTTCCGCCGACAGAGAAGAACCGTACATGTACGCAAAATCTCTGATGGACTCTTTGTCCCCTTGAATCCAAGTTCTCATCTGCTGCTCCAGCTCATTCCCATAATCCCCTGAGAGAAAAGCTGAAAGGAACTTCTCCTCAAATGCTGCCCAGTTATGGATTTCCAGCCGACAAACATCCCACCAGCCCCAGGCTGTGCCATAGAGAACATTGACCAAAAGTTGCCAGAATTTCATCATCTGTGAGAGGATTCAAAGCAAGGGAATCATGGAGAGGAGAGGATCCTGACATTCTTTTTTTCCTTTCAAAGGATGGAAACTGAAGTTTAAAGGGGCGTTTTCCCATGAACCTTCCCTTCAAGTCCACCTGAAAAGAAGAGTCAGTAGGGAATGGAACTGACTTAGGCATGACTCCAGACTGCATGGTGGAATGCAAACGCTGCACCTGGAATGTATAAAAAGCAGGCTGAGAAGATGGAGGAATCAAAGGGTTGGTTTGGACAGCTGTGGTTACAAGAGAGGGCTGGCGAATTAAGCTGGTGTGTTGTTTCAAGGAACTGACTTCCTCAACCAGACTAAGGACTGGTCGGGTGCAGCTAAGGATTTCTTGCTGAAGATGGGGCCCATGGCTTCCTGAATCTCCCTAAACATCTGAGTTTGGAAATGATTCAGTTCGCCAGTTCAGGGTTAACTGTGTCCTCAGATATTCAGCCTGACTGTCCATAAACGATTGTAGCCGTTGCTGGTTCTATTGATGGTTTTCAACGATGGTGTGTGAGAGTATCGAGAAGGCCTTCCTTGTAAGACAATTGTTCCTCTTTTACGTTCCGAAGAGATACTTGGAGGTTTTGCTGGGAGTAACCCCTCGGGGCCTTTATTCACATTTTGCCTTGCTGCAAGTTTGGAGGGCTGTGGAGGTACAAGACTGGTATGTGCGCACAAATCCATGCCCAGCAGAAAATACTGAGTGTCTTGTCTCTGACGCTCAAAAGGGGGTAGGCGTTGTGGCCGCACGCACGCTCCATCCCACTCCCGGTCAGAACCGGTCCTTACCAGGATTTCATGGTCATTCCCTTCGTGTCCTTCAGAGGGTGTAGTAGCCACGGAGAGTTCCTCCATGTTCCCCAAAAGCATATTTTTCAATAAAGAGGCCATTTTAGAACCTTTAGAGTTGGAGTTCCTTTTTTATGATTTGGCAGTTGGTTGTTTGTTTCTTGTTATATTATTTTATCATTATTTTGAAGAGACCTCTCAGTTTCTTTTACAGGCTGGTTTAATTGTTATTTTTGTTACACACACACACACACACACACACACACACAAAGCTCTTACTGTACTCCAGATCGTCGGAGGGCTCGTCATGGGCAATCTTCTCCATGCATTTCTCCTGTTCCCTCTTAATCACACAGTCAGAGTGTCCAGGCAGCATGCCTAAAACCTGCAACACCAGACAAAACACTGGTACTGAGCACACAAATCTACAGGGACCGCTGGTACTGAACACACAAACCTACAGGGACTACTGGTACTGAGCACACAAATCTACAGGGACCGCTGGTACTGAACACACAAACCTACAGGGACTACTGGTACTGAGCACACAAATCTACAGGGACCGCTGGTACTGAACACACAAACCTACAGGGACCGCTGGTACTGAACACACAAACCTACAGGGACTACTGGTACTGAGCACACAAACCTACAGGGACCGCTGGTACTGAACACACAAACCTACAGGGACTACTGGTACTGAACACACAAATCTACTGACCAGCTGAACACAAATCTACAGGGACCACTGGTACTGAACACACAAACCTACAGGGACCGCTGGTACTGAACACACAAACCTACAGGGACTACTGGTACTGAACACACAAATCTACAGGGACCACTGGTACTGAACACACAAACCTACAGGGACCACTGGTATTGAACACACAAACCTACAAGGACCACTGGAAGGAAGTCATTCACACACAAATTTGTCACAAACTACCAGTAAATTTCTTCCATCCGTTACAAAAAAGTTTGGGAACCACTGGAATAGAACATATTTCTCCAATAATCCCAAATGGGTCATGGGAACACTGTGTTTTGATTTTCCGGTGGATAAAAAAATAATAATAATAAAAAAAATTAAACCATAGCTTGAAAGTTTGGCTTTTGATGGTTGTAAAAAAAAAAAGAAAAGAAAGAAAGGTTGTAACAAAGTTTCCAGAAAGTTTTGATTCTCCAGAACATTACTGCAACGTTCTGAAAATACTGTCATGCTATTTTATCAAAAGCTGTGAACCAAATAGCCTTAAGCACAAATCTAAAGAAATAATTACACATTGTACACTGATCACTGACATTAAAAATAATTTGACAGTATTTCTCAAATGTGCTATTACTAAGACATACATACATACATACATACATACATACATACAGTACATGCATGCATAGAAATATATGCCTTCATTAGGAGCAACTCTAAACTCTTCTTTAAAAAAACAATAACAGGTGAAATGCATCTTCGTCGGTGTCCTTGTTGGTGCTTACCACAGAGAGAAGAGCGCAGAACGCGAGTAGGCGTACTGAAATCACGACCGACATGTTTTTGTTGCTCCCCAAGTTCAAAAATTTCCGCGAGCTTGCTGTGCGTGTTCTGGGTGGTTCACAGAAAAGCGGACACTGGACCGATCTCCTTCTACAGCGTCACATCGGAATCTGAAACAGAAGCGGAAACAAATTAAACTCCCTCAAAAAACGAAACACACCACCCCGAACTTCGCAGTCTAATTTTGTTTCTTGTGAAAACGGCCTGCCAACTAAGGTTTGTTATTCTAACTTTTATCAAATTTCAATTACATTTCCGTGTCGTTGAAATGCATCACTCCTGTTTTTCTGCACCCTGTGCGGTTTTTAATTACACGCTTACAGACAGTCCTTATTCTCCCGGAGAAACAGCGTGCTGACCGTGTGCACGGCGCTGTCGCTCGGTGGGACTTAAAAATATGAACTTCTTCTGCCTCCAGGGGTCCTTTCTGCCCCACGTTCACTTGGAATTATTAGAAACCAGGTAGACAGTACAATTTTCAGCATTAAATTAACTGTGTGTTACAGAGCAGGGGAGAGTCGCCACAAATGTAGCCCTTGATAAATGTAACACGGTAAATAGCTTAAAGTGCCATGCAGCTACCGTAGCCACTGTACACTTGCAGTTCAGTCTTCTACCCTACCATCTCCCAAAGGAACGGAGCAACGAGATAAAATAAAATAAAAATCCCGTAAAGGTTATTTTATTTTAACTGTTTTTGAGCAAGTTAAGTGAAAATCTGTTGCGGAAGTATGTCCCCCCTCTGTATAAATGTATCAGCTGTTGTAATTTTGCCGCCTCTGAGTTACAACGAGCAATGTGCTTTTTGTTGCCACCATATGTTTACAGAATGCCTTCTAAATTGAAAAGGAGCGAGTCAGAACCCAGGGAGGTCATGGAGAAGTACATCTACATGTAGCGTCCATAAGGGGAAACGGTAGACATTTTAAATGGTCTTTAATATTTATTAAAGAAATTAAATTTTCTCATCAACGCGTTTGACTTTTTAAGTTGGTCCAGTGTTTGATGTTAAATGTGTTCAGCTAATTAGCAATGGCATAGCCTCACCTGGATGCTCAAAGGGATTAATGGAGAGGAACTAGCCGCCTGGCCACAGGCATGGCAGGGTTTAGGCAGTCTCTCTCCTGAATAAAGTAAAATGCTTCATAATATGAGCATGTGGCTGGTCTTGCATTGCCATTGGAAATGTGTTTCCTTGATTAATATTAATATGTGCAGAAAAAAACCCTGCGTTCGCACATTATGGGGCATTTTCATTAACTGCTATAATCATTCAACACCTCTGTTGGTGCGATTGTAACATAGGACGGCATGTCCTTTGGTTTTAAATGCATCCGACTCGATTAAATTATGAATGTAATTGCAATGACTTTTGAACTACTGAGATGGGAAAGCTATTTGAGGTTGTTTCATAGAGCTAGGCTACTTTTTTTTCTGAGTAAATGGGCAAAATCCAAAAACTGTTATATTTTTGGCGACTCTCCCCTACATATGTCCCTGTTGTACTCATATACTCTGTTAGAGTTTAATTAACACTGGACGTTTTACTGTGTAGTGGACATTTTACATGCCGAGCATGCTTTGAACCTGTTAAATTTATCACCCCACTGATGCGGGAAGCGGCCATGCTTTTGTGTCTTTGCGAACGTGTCACGGCCGTTCAGCCGGTGCTAGGAAACGTGAGTGAGCCGGGGCCGGGAGAGTGAAAGGTGTTATTAATTCCTAACTTTTACCGAAATCTTTTCCGTCAGAGGTCAGCAGTGCACTTTGCAGACCTGGCATCTCAGAATTAGTCATCCGAGCGTGTTCCCGTAAACACATAAACGGATGAATCACTGACAACCGCCCACCCCTCCCCCTCCCCTCCCCTCAGGTACCAAATCCAATTACTTCCAAACCAGTACTGGTATGCTTTATCCAATAATAGCAGTCTTTATAGCAAACTGGGATATACAGAAGGGGGATGTGATCTGTCAATGCTGGACGATGCACAATTCCAAGAAAACAGAAAAGCCCACAGATTATTACATCTGAAGAGAGAAAATGCGAACTGATGTTCAAATAAATCCACACGCGGAAAAAAAAAAAAAAAAAACATAAAAAAACAGCTGCCGTCCTGTTTGATTTGGGTCAAAATGAACTCCGAAGGCCATGACTACTTTTCCCAAAGTTTTCCTCTTCAGTATTCCGAAGTATTCCTTGGTGGCAGATTTTTTTTAAAATGTGCCCACGAACCAAACGTTTTTCACATCCTGTTTATGAAAGGGTGCTTAAATAAGATGTAGCCACATGTAAACAAAGTAGATATTTTCTTAAAGCTTTTACTATTCTTTTACAATTTTTGATGTGTCTAAACAATACTTTTTTCCCCACAATCAAAGGGCCAAGCATAAGTCTGGCGGACAAGCTGGTTTTAGGATGCAGCTACAGGATATTAGATTATCATGTTAATCTCAGTGTGTGTCTGAAAGCCAGGAGGGACTTGATCTGGCTTTCTTAAGATTTGTAACAAATTATCTGGACAAAGATGTTTAATAATTCAGGAGATCTCTCAGTCGTGGCTTGTGCAAAATTACCAGTAAGAAAAGGTACTTTTCAGCTGCACAGGAGAGTAAGAATGTAATCACCATGACAGAAGGGAGTGGAAACTCGTTCTAAATGCCAGACATATGAATGCATATTTTCCATGAATTATCATTATTCCTTTTTTTGTGTGAACACTCTTATAATGTAGATGTGCTCAGCATCCTGGAGCAAGACGCAGAAGTTTGAGCGAGTGTGTAAGTTTTTAGCTCAGGGTTTTTTTCAGGGATGTTCGGAGAGATTAGTGACAGGCTTTCAGCTTTCTCTGTGTGGATGAAAGAATATCTGAGGGATTTCTGTCACAGTTAATGAACCGAATTTCCATTTTACTGGTGCCTCATGCTCACCTCCTACACTGTGTGTGTGTGTGTGTGTGTGTGTGTTTGTGAGAGTGTGTGTGTGTGTGTGTGTGTTTGTGAGAGTGTGTGTGTGTGTGAGTGTGATGTGTGTGTGTGTGCGTGTGAGCGTGTGTGCGCGTGTGAGCATGTGTGTGCATGTGCGTGTGTGTATACATGAGGGATTGTGTGTATGTGTGAGTGAGTGAGTGAGTGTGTGTGTGAGGGATTGTGTGTGTACACATTTGGTTTCCAATTTCATGATCTCTGATATATTATGAGTGCTATATGCCACAATGGTGAGGGAAAGTTACATATATCCAGGGTTCGACTGGTACATAAACTGATGATTTACTTTACAAAGCAACCCAGCCTGCTGAATAAAACAACCCAGCCTTCTGAACAAAGCAACCCAGCCTGCTGAACTAAGTAACCCAGCCTGATGAACAAAGCAACCCAGCCTGCTGAATAAAACAACCCAGCCTTCTGAACAAAGCAACCCAGCCTGCTGAATGAAACAACCCAGCCTTCTGAACAAAGCAACCCAGCCTGCTGAATAAAACAACCCAGCCTTCTGAACAAAGCAACCCAGCCTGCTGAATAAAACAACCCAGCCTTCTGAACAAAGCAACCCAACCTGCTGAATAAAACAACCCAGCCTTCTGAACAAAGCAACCCAGCCTGCTGAATAAAACAACCCAGCCTTCTGAACAAAGCAACCCAGCCTGCTGAACAAAGCCAGCATATCTGCGTGTCACATAATGGGAAGGAAGTCTGGTAATGCTAACGCAAATCTGATTTCTCGTTCTGTGGGAAGTTCACCTCTTATCTGCGCATAGAGAAAGAGAGAATTAATCAGGCTGTTATGCTTATGAAGCATGAAATATATTTCACTATTCATCTGTATAGCAACCAGTCAGCCATCAATATACACCTTACACCCCCCCCCCCCCCCCCCCCCCCCCCCCCATCTAATTCACCACACCAGCGACACATGCCACTGAACGCACTTCTTTGTGGATTCGTTTTGTGTATCTTGGGTTTGTGTGTCATTAGCATGGCGCGAACCACTGGCTCACGTCTGTGTCAAATTTCAACATGCTTTATGCGCACTTGTGTTGCCAAATCAGAGGTTATGTAATAAGACTAAGTGCAATATGGATGATAGATTATGGATTTGTAAAATCCATAAAGCTTAACATTTTTTTAAGCTTGCTTTGTTTTGGCTGATGATTAAATCATCAACCAATACAAAGCAAGTCACAAAAGTCAGTCACCCAACAAAAGAGCACTTGTTGGGACTGGCAGTGGCACTGTATTACATTTTACCCTTTAAGGTGCAAGATCACAAATACATGATTAGAATGTACTTAAAAGTGATGTAACAATCACTACTGGTAATTGAAACCAATGGAGTTCTAGAACACTGACTTAGAATTCTGGAAATAAATCTGAGAAACCTTCAACGGGTTAAAGTGTTTAATCATGCAATACAGTTTTATAATTCCTTTTTCCAAATATCTAAACTGGAGAATTATAAAATAGCCTTTTAAACCCTTTAAGGTGTAAGATCACAAATATACAATAAAAATGTTCTTAACTTAGCATTCTAATGCTGATGTGACATTTGCTGATGTGAAAGCAGTGAAGTTCTAGAACACCGACTTAGAATTGTGAAAAACAAAAACATTCCAAAAGACTTACTCTACAGCGGGTTAAGCGATGTGTGCCTTCTGAGCAGGAGATCAGGAGCTGTGGCATCGCATGTCCGCCCTGTAATGAGTATTCTCTCTAAGCTCAGTTCTGATTGGCAACCCACCAAAAGAAAACACTGCTGATTGGTTAAAATTTAAATTGCCATGTTGCCTAGGTAAGCAAGACGGTATCCAAAGGACAAATACCAAATCCTTATATTGTTTGCACTATAAGAATTTCTCGGTTTCACGCTTTAAAAAACTAACTGAATTAATTATTATTGTTTGGATTGCATAGCATCTTTAAGCAAGTCACTATTTTAGAATTGTCTATTTAAATAACAGTTACTGAATTATTATGCTTAGTAATTGTAGAATTATTTCATTTATGGTGACCTTTTTGTCTTTTATATAAGACGTTTGTCTGGTCCAAAGATTTTAAAACAGTGTATCACTTCTCTCTCTCTCTCTCTCTCTCTCTCTCTCTCTCTCTATATATATATATATATATATATATATATATATATATATATATATATATATATCTTGTTTAAGATTATTAATGCTAACTGATCAATAATTATACTCAATTAAAGTTCTAATTCTACTAATGTAGAAATAATTACCCAAAGCGGTATTGATCACTTGTCATAGCTAATAATACTTAAATATTAGGCTCCAGTGTTAATGTAGTTATACCTCTGATCTAATATACTAACTGTTAATTTATGAATAAACAAAAAATGAGTATGTAGTTCAATGTTCAATGAAATAAAAAAAGACTGTGAGAATAATCTGGGGGTTCACTGGTTAGGAAACTGGGCATGTAATTCAGAGGTTGCAGGTTTTATGCCATGGTGGGGCACTGCTGTTTCAATTTTTACAAATTTTCATCATATATACATCACAATTCATTACTTTCCCAATGGTGTATGTGTTTATGTATGTGTGTGGGCATGTATGTGAATTTAACCATGCTCACGCTTGTGTGCGTGTGTGCGTGTGTGCGTGTGCATTGGCATCTACGGGCTTCACATATACAATCCATTTTCAAGATCACTTAGGCAACAGCATCAGAGATATAGATTTAATTTACTGAAGCATGACCATGCATGTGTCCATGCTCGTCAGTTCAACCGTGTGCACATTTGTGCGTGCATGTCTGAGTGCATGTCTAAGTGTGTGTGTGCCTGTCTGAGTGCATGTTTAAGTGTGTGTGTGTGTGTGTGTGCGTGCATGTCTGAGTGCATGTTTAAGTGTGTGTGTGTGCACGTGCATGTCTGAGTGCATGTCTAAGTGTGTGTGTGTGTGTGTGCATGCATGTCTGAGTGCATGTCTGAGTGTGTGAGTGTGTGTGTGTATGTGTGTGTTTGCGTGCATGTCTAAGTGCATGTCTGAGTGTGTGTGTGTGTGTGTGTGTGCATGCATGTCTAAGTGCATGTCTGAGTGTGTGTGTGTGTGTGTGTGTCTGAGTGCATGTTTAAGTGTGTGCGAGCATGTCTGAGTGCATGTTTAAGTGTGTGTGTGTGTGTGTGTGCATGCATGTCTAAGTGCATGTCTGAGTGTGTGTGTGTGTGTGTGTGTGTGTGTGTGTGTGTGTGGTGTGTGTGCGTGCATGTCTAAGTGCATGTCTAAGTGTGTGTGTGTGTGTGTGTGTGTGTGCGTGCATGTCTAAGTGTGTGTGTGTGTGTGTGTGTGCATGTCTAAGTGCATGTCTGAGTGTGTGTGTGTTTAAATGTGTGCTGGCTGCATGCACAGTCTGTGAATCAGACTTCCTATTGGTGGTGAACATTCATCCTCAAACATAAGACATCAATAAGCACTTAACCATCCTGTTCCTCCAACAAACGCCTCTTCCAATGCCACATTTAACACCCCAACATTCCAAGACTATTGTTTTCTTTGCCTCCTCTGACCACACATGCCCACACAGCGAATGCACAGACCTGCTTCCAGGCCCAGACCACACAGCAGCAGCACCCCCCACCCTCCAACACAATAAATGCAAGGTTGTCACTCAAAGTGGGAAAGGTGAGGGCGGGGCAGGGCCGTGGTCAGTTTCATGTCAGGGCAATCAATTTTCAAGATAAGTAAGCAAGTAAATTAAAATTCAATTCATGAATTGAAAAAAATGCATGCACACATGCATGCACACACACACTGTGTCTGTGTGTGTGTGTGTGTGTGTGTGTGTGAGGCTGTATATACATTTTTTATGAATGTTTTATTGTGTAGATGAAATGAATGTGATGAAGTGGAAGGGCTGGCAGGCTAGTATTTCACTCCTGGGATGCCGCCATGGGCAGTGGTTTCTTTGATTGATGGCGGGATGGATTCACTCTGGAGAACGCGCAGCGACGGAGTCTCTCGCTGGGTCCTCCAAATCCCCACCCCCCATCTGTACCAGATCCCCGGCCACAAAATTCCTCTTGTTGCACTGGGACAGTCAAATTACACCTCCAGAGCTTAGAATTATACACTGTAAAATGTTTGGCGTACAATCAACTCTCGTAGAGAGCACATTTTACCGGGATACACCCTGTTGGACTCATATTAATTTAAGAGTTTAATTAAAATGGAGCATTTCACTATGTGGGATTCCACCTTACAGTTTCCCTTCCAATATGAGGAAGCTGTTTTTTCTGTATCTGTTTGCAGTGCAATAATAAACACAGCATATTCAAACTAATGTAGGGGCAATTCAAAAACCATGCAATGCTATGATATGGAGGCTAGTGTCATAAACCTACGCTGCCTACGAAGCAGAACCTCGTGCTTTTAAGCTCTTGCCTTCTAAGAATTTTGGGAAATTTTGGAAATCCTGCTTGTGTCAATTCTGACTGCTGCTTGCTAACCATACCCCTAATGAGCCCAAACACACACACACACACACACACGTACACATACACACACACAGCTTGGTTTAGCAATGAGAGTGGAATTAACCCAGATGTGGTTCAACATTAAGGCTAATGCCAACACAGACATACTCACTGAAATCATTTTGATGCCCCAGACAGCTGCCAACAATGCCACTGCACACAGAAACACGCATCCTGAAACACAACACACAAACAAGTGCGCACAGATCAACACAAGCTACAAGCACACGAACATGCACACAGAAACACACATCCTGAAACACACACACAGATGAGTGCGCACAGACCAACACAATCTACAGTCACAAGAACACGCACACAGAAACACACATCCTGAAACACACACACAAACAAGTGCGCACAGACCAACACAATTTACAGTCGCATGAACATGCACACAGAAACACACATAAAGCCATGCGCAGACGGTCACATGCACCTGTGTATTAAAACAGACACATTCTCACCCACACTAACGCATACACACGGTCATAAAAACACCTGTGTTCACATACCGATACACATGCGCACAAATATCACGCATACAGGCACCAATGTAAAAAAAAATAAGCCCACAGACACATATACACACTCAGCAATATGGTTACCTCATCAAGGTTCATAGAAATCGGCAAGTGGATCCTAATTGATTCACCAAAACACAGTCACAGATCCCAAGGTCACAGATGTCATTTATACATACAGAGGCTCTATATGCCTGAACAGGAACATTTCAATCCGTTCAGTACACGGGTCTAAGGAACCGTTATGTTCCGGCTGTGCTCTTATAAAACGGATAAAAAGCCGAACATTGGCTATGATGCATAGCCAATGCTTCACCCGATGCCGATATTATTGCCTGAAACGTGACATTTTCATTTTTTAGACCGCATAACAACAAACATGTACAGCATGTCACTGTATGTTCAGCTTTCACTATGAGACATTGTTGCAATCAACATAATGCACGTGGGGTGGGGGGGGGGGATGGGGGGGGGGGGGGGGGTAAATATACGTTTGCAATGGATGACTAAAGATTAACTACGAAGATAGATTATTACAGAATGATATGAAATTAAATTCAGAATGTAAGTAAGTGAAGAATACTGTGGAAACAAAAGGTTTCAGTATCTAAAAAGGATCATTCACACAGACTGGTATTAATAAGGTCTTCCTTAGACTCCGTCTTCCTAGCACTTCACGTTCTAGACGGAAACACTCCTGTATCCTTTAGAAAAATCGATTTGAATTCACTTAGGATGCCTTCAATTCACCTCGCATCGCGGCCATAGGTAAAGCAAAAAAAAACGTATACTATCAAATCAACTTTGGCCAAAGCACCTATTGTGTCAAACGGTATGTATTTGGGATTCGAACCCAAAAGCCTATACCTCCTAACGAGGAATGTCATAAATACGGTTACTGCAGTGCACACTTGGGTTTCAGTTATGGTGCACAAAAGCGATAAATTAATTTGAGCTGATTCTTAACTTCCCTACACCTTCATATTTTCCGCTTGGTGCGAGAAAGGCATTCTCCGCGAAGAAAGACAAGGACGTACTCCCTCAGGAGCATTAAATAGCCAAGCCTTATCGACCAACATCTTTCGTTTAATCGTTCCATCCTTTAATCGTTTGTTTACACCACATAAAAATAACACCAGACGCTGCACATTGTAGGCGCATTGGCGTTTGGTGCACGCGCTGAAACATCGCACAAAATCAAATACTCCCGGGAGACGTGCAGCTCGTTTACAGATACCGCAAAACAGAGCGCCGAGAAGCAAACCAAGAAGACTGGATGTAACGAGGCGTAGCCGACTCGTCTTTCAGACTTATTCAGGAACATAGCATTGTTTTAGAGAACAAATGACATCACCCACTATGAATGCCCTAGATACGACATATATGTAAAATCAAGACTACTTACATATAAGCCGCATGCTAAACCACTTTCCCCGTCTTTCAACAAAGCCCTTGCGTTGGTGCGTTGCTCTACTACATTAGAATGCAAAACAGTCTATGCAGAACGCCACCCCTAGCGACTGCGACCACGCCGAGATGAGTGTTGCCAATTGCGCGTTTTCTAAGCATAAAAAAAACAACCGTTGCCATAACGTTTATAAATTGGCTCACCAGCTGAGGTTGAATTGCCTGAATAAATATATCGCTCGTGTTCTGAAAGAAGAAATAAGCAGTGCAGAACCTCACCATTGCAACACAGATCTCTCAATGCGCGGAATCAGTGGCACGAACACCTCCGCGGTTCGAGCTGAATTCGCTCGCGCAGAACACCAGGTCGTTCAGAATGGGGAGGTCGTCCACCAAGTACAGACAAACCGCCCCGCGCGCTGTGGCGTTCCTGTCGAGAGTTGCGGGGGTGTGCAGTGACTCCTTTGACCCCCCCTTTAGAAACTTAAAGGGTTGACACCACAGACAGCAAACCGTTCACGTTAGTTCCAGACATCATAATCTGACTACTTTGATAAAGTACGATATTCAGCCGCAAATTATTAAAGAACATACTTCTCGCCACCGATAAAGCCCAAATCCTGACGTATGCTGTGGTCCATGCAAAATCTTAGGCTAGGTAATTGGTCATAAGTGGGAGTTGACGTACGATGTCCTAAAAACATTTCGATAAACCTTACATATGTCTTTACTCCCAGACAAGACCCCTCCGCAAACCATTGCTTGCAAAGATGAAGCCTACTCCATACGCGACCCCCGAAGCAGATGTTCAGCGCCTTGGGCTAGCCAATGAAATCATCCTGCCGCACGATAATGCAGCGCGTGTACATACTACGGACATGAAAAACAGAAGAAAACACTGAAATCAAACCTTAGTGTGTTTTTTCTTATTATATATGGGGTTATGTGCTGATTAGCAAAGCAGGCTCCTTAGATGGCAACGAAAAAACGTGCGACGCGCAAGAGATCGGAGCGAGAGAGAGAGAGAGAGAGAGAGAGAGAGAGAGAGAGAGAGAGAGAGAGAGAGAGAGAGAGAGAGAGAGAGAGAGAGAGAACCTACTTCAGAGAACTTTGGCCAGCACCTATACAAATTAGACAAATTAGGCTTAGTGATCTGCGCTCCGTTTGTTTTATGTCTAACACAACGTCTGCACACCCCAGCGTGCAGTACAGGTGATGGGGCTCACACGAGCGCGTCGAATCAGCACCTCGGACAGGGACAGGAGAGAAAGCGGCCTTGGTCATGTTTTTTTCTCTCTAAATTTTATTTCAAGTTAATTTACTTTTGCTGCTTTTAATTCTATATTTAATGGCGCGGTGGTGTCTCGGTATTCATTTTGCAATTTGCTTTTGTGGATGTCGACAACACAAAGGCCATTATGATAATAATATGAGCATAATATTTTTTGTATTTTTATCATTAATTTAACAAGTAATCTATCTATCTATCTATCTATCTATCTATCTATCTATCTATCTATCTATCTATCTATCTATCTATCAGTATTATTATTATTATCATCATTATTAATTATATTATTATTATTATTATTATTATTATTATTATTATTATTATTTATTTGTGATTGTGCTGCATTGGGTTCGTGCCTGCTGTTTTATTATTGCAAGCAGTGTCTCACAGCAGTCAGTGTGACTCAGTTTGATTATTAAAAGATAAATCAGTACGATGTATCATTACGATAAATATGCACGAGATTGGAGTTGCAAGGGAAGTAACATGTGAACATTTTTCTTTCATCATAAATCTTATGCTTACCATAAAATGAATGTGTACTTGTTCTCCAAACGCATGTATACTTGTTTTAAAGTTATTTTTCTTAGAGTAGACAAAAGGAAATTCTATATACTTTTAACATTAACCGTTGGAAAAGTCATACAGTCTCTGTCTCTGTCTCTCTCGCACACACTCTGCTTTTCTTTTTCTATACTCCTACACACCAAAGCAGACAGCACTGAATCACTTCTGAGGGATTTTAAAATTCTAACGGGAGCCAGCAAAAAAAAAAAAAAAAAAAAAAAAAAAATCAAAATAAGGAGTTTAATCGTTCCGGTTTTCCTTTGAGTATCAGCGCGCAAATCAAACAGTACTCTGCGGCAGCGCACACAAATACATCAATGTCATCGACGGAGAACTTCGCAAAGCCAGAATGCGTGAGGGACTTAATGAGTCTATTAACATTCCACAAACTGTATGACTAAATTCTCATTCAGTCCTCCCCCTCCTTTTCACTTGCGCACTCATTTGTACTAATTTATTAACTCTTGCTCTCACTCATTTATTCACTGGTGTGCACCCTCTCTTTTCTAGTATCCTCATTCTATTGCTCATTCGCAGACTTTTTTTTCTTCCTTATCTCGTTTGCCAACTCGCACGCACGCGTCAGTTAATCTTCCTCATGCGTCGTTGTGCCACATCCGAACGCGGCGTGTCTTGTTTTTACAAATCCTTTTAGCTTTTAGCATCGTGCTGTGACAGAGGGAGACATTATGAATCGGGTACTGTCGAGAAGAGGAAACGATGAGGAGGAAGACGTTGCTATGGTTACCCCAAGATTTCAATGCCGTTGGACTGAGGACCGGGATGGGGAGTCGAGGGCAAAAAAAAAAAAAGAGAGAGAGAGAGAGAAAAATCCAACGATTAGCAATGAAAGGAAAAGAGCAATTGGACAGCATCAGTCACAACCTGGCCTTTGCCCAGTGTAAACACAATAACTGACCAAAAAGAGTTTTGGCGCGAGAAGAGAGCTGCCATCAACGGTCCCTGCACGCGGGCGTCTCGTTAATCATTAACCGAGCCTGATTAACGACGTCCTGCTCAGGGCTACCGGCGCAGATTCAGCCACGGCGCGTGTTTTGTTAGTGGAGATAAAAATCTATATGAATAAAGTTTGGGTAGGCATAGGCTACTTGTCTTAGAAGGTCAACAATGACAACCCCCCCCCCCCCCCCCAAACACACACACGTCACAAAACCAGATTAATTCATAAAGCTGCCTGGCATTTCAAAAAGTGCAAATTGAGGAAATTGTAAACGAGTTAGGCAGTTCATTTCAAGAAACAATTTTAATTGGGTAAAATTTAGTTGCCAGTGTCATCTAGCTAACTCGTTAACATCACACTCAGCGAAACCATACACACACACACACACACACACACACATACATGCATGCACACATGCTCACACGCATGCACATACACCTAACACACACACACATGCTCACACACGCACACACACGCACATATGCTCACACACACACACACACACACACACCACACACACACACACACATACATGCATGCACACATGCTCACACGCATGCACATACACCTAACACACACACACATGCTCACACACGCACACACACGCACATATGCTCACACACACACACACACATGCTCACACACCACACACACACACACACACACACATACATGCATGTCCACACACACACTCACATGCACCACACGCATGCACATACACCACACACCCACACACACACACACACGCTCACACACGCACACACACGCACATATGCTCACACACACACACACACACAGACACACACACACACACACACACACACACACTAGTTATGTAATTCCATTCACAGTCCATGTGTTAGAGCCCTAGCAGTTTGTGATTCACTGCCCAGGCGAAGCTGTGTCCTTTTCTCTTCACACTACACACAGGAAGTGGAACGTTACTGGGGACATGGGGGTAATGTAGCGCGTCATCAAGTAATTTTGAAGGAGCTAAAAAAAATTTTTGTTTTTATGTTTTAATGTTTTTTCTATGATATTTACTTATATTCACATGTATTTCCTTTTAATATCCTTTTTAGTACTGTAATCATCTCTTGTGATTATGTGAAACTATTGGCAATGCGACACAAGAAAAAATTTAAATCAGGCTGTAAAGTATCATCAAATTGTTTCATATTGTAAATGCCAAAATTTAATATAATATCATGTTTTGGATGCTCCAGTGCTCTGACTTACAGGTGGCTATAATGGAATTGGAGCTTGTTCAAAATGAAAGATCTCCAGCTTGATTTCAGGAAGCAGCCCCTGCCCCATCCCCCTCCCACCAGCCCCTGCCCCACCCCTGTCCCACCAGCCCCTGCCCCACCCCCCTCCCACCAGCCCATCTCCCCCTGCCCCACCAGCCCTGCCCCACCCCCCTCCCACCAGCCCCTGCCCCACCCCCCTCCCACCAGCCCCTGCCCCACCCCCCCCTCCCACCAGCCCCTGCCCCACCCCCCTCCCACCAGCCCCCTGCCCCACCCCCCTCCCACCATCCCCTGCCCCATCCCTGTCCCACCAGCCCCTGCCCCACCCCCCTCCCCACCAGCCCCTGCCCCACCCCCTCCCACCAGCCCCTGCCCCACCCCCCTCCCACCAGCCCCTGCCCCACCCCCCTCCCACCAGCCCCTGCCCCACCCCCCTCCCACCAGCCCCTGCCCCACCCCCCTCCCACCAGCCCCTGCCCCATCCCTGTCCCACCAGCCCCTGCCCCATCCCTGTCCCACCAGCCCCTGCCCCATCCCTGTCCCACCAGCCCCTGCCCCACCCCCTGTCCCACCAGCCCCTGCCCACCCCCCCTCCCACCAGCCCCTGCCCCACCCCCCTCCCACCAGCCCCTGCCCCACCCCCCTCCCACCAGCCCCTGCCCATCCCCCACCAGCCCCTGCCCCATCCCTGTCCCACCAGCCCCTGCCCCACCCCTGGTCCCACCAGCCCCTGCCCCATCCCCCTCCCACCAGCCCCTGCCCCACCCCCCCCCCTTTCCCACCAGCCCCTGCCCACCCCCCTGTCCCACCAGCCCCTGCCCCACCCCCCTCCCACCAGCCCCTGCCCCCACCCCCTCCCACCAGCCCCTGCCCCACCCCCCTCCCACCAGCCCCTGCCCCCTGCCCCACCCCCCTACCCACCAGCCCCTGGCCCCACCCCCCCCTCCCACCAGCCCCTGCCCCACCCCCCTCCCCCAGCCCCTGCCCCATCCCCCCACACCCCCCTCCCACCAGCCCCTGGGCCCCACCCCCTCCCACCAGCCCCCTGCCCCACCCCCCTCCCACCATCCCCTGCCCCAGGGGTCGCCCCTGCCCCACCAGCCCCTGCCCCATCCCCCCGTCCCACCAGCCCCTGCCCCACCCCCCTCCCACCAGCCCCTGCCCCCCCCCCTGCCCCCAGCCCGTCCACCACCCCTGCCCCACCCCCTCCTTCACCCCGCTGCCCCATCCCTTGTCCTACCACCAGCCCCTGTGCTCCCCTGCCCCACCCTCCACCTGCCTCCCCCACCCCCCTCCCACCATCCCCAGCCCTGCCACCCCCCCCCACCAAGGCCCCTCCCACCAGCCCCTGCCCCACCCCCCCTCCCACCAGCCCCTGCCCCACCCCCTCCCACCAGCCCCTGCCCCACCCCCCTCCCACCAGCCCCTGCCCACCCCCCTCCCACCCCCCTGCCCCCCCCTGCCCCACCCCCCCCCACCAGCCCCTGCCCCACCCCCCTCCCACCAGCCCCCCTGCCCCCACCCCCCCCCACCAGCCCCTGCCCCACCCCCCCCACCAGCCCCTGCCCCATCCCCCTCCCACCAGCCCCTGCCCCACCCCCCTCCCACCAGCCCCTGCCCCACCCCCCCTCCCACCAGCCCCTGCCCCACGCCCGTCCCCCCTCCCACCAGCCCCTGCCCCACCCCCTCCCACCAGCCCCTGCCCCACCCCCCTCCCACCAGCCCCTGCCCCCCCCCCCCCCTCCCACCAGCCCCTGCCCCACCCTGTCCCACCAGCCCCTGCCCCACCCCCCTCCCACCAGCCCCTGCCCCACCCCCCCTCCCACCAGCCCCTGCCCCACCCCCGTCCCACCAGCCCCTGCCCCACCCCCCTCCCACCAGCCCCTGCCCCACCCCCCCTCCCACCAGCCCCTGCCCCACCCCCCTCCCACCAGCCCCTGCCCCACCCCCCCCACCAGCCCCTGCCCCACCCCCCTCCCACCAGCCCCCTGCCCCACCCCCCCTCCCACCAGCCCCTGCCCCACCCCCTCCCACCAGCCCCTGCCCCACCCCCCTCCCACCAGCCCCTGCCCCACCCCCCTCCCACCAGCCCCTGCCCCCCCCCCCCCTCCCACCAGCCCCTGCCCCACCCCCCCCCACCAGCCCTGCCCCACCCCCCTCCATCCAGCCCCTGCCCCACCCCCCTCCCACCAGCCCTGCCCCCCCCCTCCCACCATCCCCCCCCTGCCCCACCCCCTCCCACCAGCATCCCCTGCCCCACCCCCTCCCACCAGCCCCTGCCCCACCCCCCTCCCACCAGCCCCTGCGCACCCCGCGGGCCCCACCCCCTGCCCCCCCCCATGCCCTGCCCACCCCCCTCCCACCAGCCCCTGCCCCACCCCCCCTCCCACCAGCCCCTGCCCCCCCCCCTCCCACCAGCCCCTGCCCCATCCCTGTCCCACCAGCCCCTGCCCCACCCCCTCCCACCAGCCCCTGCCCCACCCCCCTCCCACCAGCCCCTGCCCCACCCCCCGTCCCACCAGCCCCTGCCCCACCCCCCTCCACCAGCCCCTGCCCCACCCCCCGTCCCACCAGCCCCTGCCCCACCCCCCTCCCACCAGCCCCTGCCCCACCCCCTCCCACCAGCCCCTGCCCCACCCCCCTGTCCCACCAGCCCCTGCCCCACTGCCCCCCCCTCCCACCAGCCACTGTGATTCTTTGTTGTGTTTCCTGTCGTCGAGGACGAAATAAAAAAAGTGCTTGCTCAGCAGAAAGTGCGTCCTGGAGGAGGGGTGATTCACCAGACCGGGCGGCGTGGTTCAGTACTGGAGTAAGAAGGGCGCGTGTGTGTGTGTGTGTGTGTGTGTGAGTGTGTGTGTGATGATCAAAGCCCATTTAAAGCCCTTTAGAGCTTTATGAGAACATGTGCACTGCCGGAAGATTGGCATGTGTGTGTGAGTGTGTGTGTGTCTGTGCGTGTATGAGCATGCATGTGAGCATGTGCATGTGCATATGCATGCGTACGTGTGTGTGCATGTGTGAGTGTGTGTATGAGTGTGTGTGTGTCTGTGCGTGTATGAGCATGCATGTGAGCATGTGCATGTGCATATGCATGCGTACGTGTGTGTGCATGTGTGAGTGTGTGTATGAGTGTGTGTGTGTCTGTGCGTGTATGAGTGTGCATGTGAGCATGTGCATGTGTATATGCATGCCTACGTGTGTGTGTGTGCATGTGTGAGTGTGTGTGTGTCTGTGCATGTATGAGTATGCATGTGAGCATGTGCATGTGTATATGCATGCGTACGTGTGTGTGCATGTGTGAGTGTGTGTGTGAGTGTGTCTGTGTGTGCATGTGTGAGTGTGTGAGTGTGTCTGTGTGTGAGTGTGTGTGTGTGTGTGTGTGTGTGTGTGTGAGCGTGAGTGTGTGCGTGTGTGAGTGTGTGTGTGTGTGTGTGTGTGTGTGAGTGTGAGTGTGTGTGTGTGTGTGTGTGTATGAGTGTGTGTGCGCACACGCACACAAACACACACACACATGCACACGTACACGCACACACACACACACCCTCCAACACTGCTCTCTGGGCATCCTGTAAGCCCCATAATGCTGATGTGAGGTGAAACTGAATGAAGCATTTCTGTTTAAATGTAAGAGTTGGGGGCCTGTGTTTGACAGTTTGTTTCAGTGCAGCCTCTCTGTGGAATTTATGATTCAGCCAACGTTTGTAGTCATTAATTAAGCTGGCCCATATGCTTTCCTCCAAGGTCATTTTATTTATTTAATATGTCTGAAATGCCGGGTTGGATGTATGCCTTTTTTACAGTGAAGTTTCGTTTCCTGTCCCTTCCTGAGACAAACTGTTATCTTCGCCAATATCCCTCAGCCAGAGCTCGTTTCGCTTTATGCTTCTTCTTTTTTTTGTGTTCGCTATTGAAGCAAGTCGAAATGTCGGAGTAACCCATTATCTCCCCTTGTGATTTCTTTGAAGGAGCTCAGCTGGCACCATATGTATGTTTCAGCATGTTGAAAGTGTTTTTTTATTTTTTATTTTTTTTTGTTCGACTTCCTCATAGCAAGAAGACAAAAAGAATTATGTCACCATGGAAACTGGCTCGGTTCCATCCTGAAGGAGGACGGGCGAAGGGGAAAGGCCATGGAAAACAGTGCATTATCGAAATTTTAACATCTTCCGAAAGGTTTTTCTTAAAGGGGAAGTTCACACAAAAAATGAAATCAAGGTATATTTTCACTTACCCAGAGTACTATCCATCTGTCCATCCACATAGGTTCAACACCTCTGCAAATACTGTATAATGCTATGGTTACTCATGAACTTCCACCAAGCTGAAATTTTGGTGTACAGGTTCACTGAGAACTACCGTTCCTACCAAAGCGCGTGCCTATTGGAGCAGAGTCTTGTGCGGGTGGACAGGTGTGAAACCTGAGTGGTGGTGAGGTGACTTTGGTGGAATGGGAACGTTTGTTGTAGTTTCAGTAGAGCAACTTGCTAGCGGCGAAACTATCCGGACGGACAGGCAGCACCCTGGGCAAGTGGAAACGTACGTTAATTTCATTTTTGGGTGAATTGCCCCTTTAATACAGATATTTAATATTATTGTCAGCCCAATATTCTGTTTATTCAGCTTGAAGCCTTCTTTTTCCAGCAACGGTCCCCATTGATAAATATAAAACCTCTTTGTTGCTGTAGTTTAAACATTTTTTTAGTCAAATCTGCTATATCGGTATCAACTATGTCAAGATTCACAGTATAGCATTCTGGTACTTTTAATCTTGCGATAAAATGCTATTACTGACAGAGAATTTTTTAAATTTTTTTTTTTTTCTTAGCAAAAATCAGGACAGCGTAATAAGCTTTTTAAATGTAGTTTATGAATAGATCAAAAGCATGTTTGATAAGGAGTAGCATCAGCTGCCGGGACATGTCAAGGTCTCGTTTAGTCCTAGAAAAACCGCTGCTCTTAGTCTGGAATTTGTAATGAAAAGTACTCTTTCTATCGCATGTGTTCTCTCTCTCTCTCTCGCATGTGTTTTCTCTTTCTCTCTCTCGCATGTTCTCTCTCTCTCTCTCTCTCTCAGTCTCTCTCTCTCTCTCGCATGTGTTCTCTCTCACTCTTTCAGTCTCTCTCTCTGTACAGTGATTCAAATCCAGTTTCCTGCCTCCCCCCCCCCCCCTCCCCACTTTCCTTCAATAAAAGTCTCCACATGGTTCCTAACAAGCTGCAATTACAGCCCAGAGACAGAACATCACCATGGTGACTCACTGCATCCCCAACACGGCAGCTGCACCGCCCCTCCCCCCCACCCAAAAACACAAAAAATAATAATAATAGTCTGTCACTCAAAATGGGGGAGACATTTGTAGGCAGCATTTTTACAGTCAGTTTCATTTCAGCGCAGTCAATATTCAGGAAATTAATTTCAATTTAATTTATGAATTGAAAAATGCCCATACAGGAGAATACACACACACGCAAACACACACACACTCACACACACACACACATGCAAGCACACACACACACACACACACGTGCGCAAACACATACACACTCACACACATGCACGCACACACACACACACACACACACACACACATATGCACACGCACACATGCACACCCATGCACACACTAGCATCTGCAGGTTTAACTCCAGTCCTGGAGGGCTGCAGTGTCTGCTGGTTTAACTCCAGTCCTGGAGGGGGCAGTGTCTGCAGGTTTTAACCACAGTGTCTGTAGTGTTTGCACCATGGCATAGCGCTTACCATCATCTAGAATTCTGCGGGAGGACTGTGGCACCACTCTCCCAGGAATTCTGGATTTCTGTTGCGAGGCCGGTGGTAGAACGCGCCGGAAAGCCAGTGTCTCATGTCCGCTGACACTTCTGTCTCTGGAACAGAAGCAGAAAGATCGCCCTCTACTGGCCTGGATGAGACCGATTACACGGGCGCACCATCGGCTCAATCAGTATCTTGAATCTTACTGCCTGCTTTATATGAGCAGGGTGTTGAATAACACCCAACAAGAAAAAACATCGGCGATTTGACAGAAGCACACAGCACAGTGAGGTCACAGGTTGCATTCTGGGATGGCCCTGGGCATTCCAGCCACACAATGCACAGGAAATATGGATGTGTCTCATACCTTATGCCTCTCCATAGGCTCCAGTATGCCCATCTGTGTGTGCAAGCCTCTCTCACCTGTGTCAGCTCCTACAGATGCCTGCACTGATGCACAGATGTGCAGCAGGGCTGCTTGATTGACAGATGTCACAAATTCAAATATTCTGCAGACATTTATGCAAATTACTGCTCCCAGAAAACAACACAGCAATGTAACTGACATTTCAAACGCCCGAAACAAAGCCCGTGAGTTTGTGTTCGTTCTGTTGGCTGTCTGTGTGCTTTGTTTCGTGGTCCATTTTTCATTTATTTCAGGAACAGAAATAAAAGCCTTTTTTTTTTTTTTTGCCTGGAGCAGGAGGACGTCTGAAAGGAACGTCTTTGCAGGGTCTGTCAAACCATCAAATCAAAGTCGTTTCGCTCCACCCATCGCTCTGCTGAAATGACATCTTTGGATGTGAAGAGCATCTGCGACTCGGATGCACCGCTCACCAGATCAGCCATTTTGAGAGCTCTTTCAACGTCTGCCTTTATCTAATATGTCTCGCGTGAACCTGAGAGTGGGTCTGAAAAGGTGCTTTTAGACCGTGGGCTCTGCCATGTGGGGGTGATGACACAATGAATTTAGGCACTGGACCGGAGCGCCGATTGTCTCTTGCGGTAAAGTAAAGGCACACACTCCATGTCTCCTAAATTTGGGAGCTTCGTGTGATCTGTGAGAATGAGATTTCTGTGCCTCTGGAGAGGGCAGAGTCGAGAGAAACTGTGCTGTCAACAGTTAGACTTCATTTAAACGGCAGTCTCACCTGCGTCCAGCTGTCCCTAACTCTGTAATGATGACCCTAACTCTGTAATGGTGTCCCTAACTCTGTAATGATGTCCCTAACTCTGTAATGGTGTCCCTAACTCTGTAATGATGTCCCTAACTCTGTAATGATGACCCTAACTCTGTAATGATGACCCTAACTCTGTAATGATGTCCCTAACTCTGTAATGGTGACCCTAACTCTGTAATGATGACCCTAACTCTGTAATGATGACCCTAACTCTGTAATGGTGTCCCTAACTCTGTAATGATGTCCCTAACTCTGTAATGGTGTCCCTAACTCTGTAAGGGTGTCCCTAACTCTGTAATGGTGTCCCTAACTCTGTAATGGTGTCCCTAACTCTGTAATGATGACCCTAACTCTGTAATGGTGACCCTAACTCTGTAATGGTGTCCCTAACTCTGTAATGATGTCCCTAACTCTGTAATGGTGTCCCTAACTCTGTAATGGTGACCCTAACTCTGTAATGATGACCCTAACTCTGTAATGATGTCCCTAACTCTGTAATGGTGACCCTAACTCTGTAATGGTGTCCCTAACTCTGTAATGGTGTCCCTTACTCTGTAATGGTGTCCCTAACTCTGTAATGATGTCCCTAACTCTGTAATGGTGTCCCTAACTCTGTAATGATGACCCTAACTCTGTAATGATGACCCTAACTCTGTAATGGTGTCCCTAACTCTGTAATGGTGTCCCTAACTCTGTAATGATGACCCTAACTCTGTAATGATGACCCTAACTCTGTAATGGTGTCCCTAACTCTGTAATGGTGACCCTAACTCTGTAATGGTGTCCCTAACTCTGTAATGGTGTCCCTAACTCTGTAATGATGACCCTAACTCTGTAATGATGACCCTAACTCTGTAATGATGTCCCTAACTCTGTAATGGTGTCCCTAACTGTAATGGTGTCCCTCTGTAATGATGACCCTAACTCTGTAATGATGTCCCTAACTCTGTAATGATGACCCTAACTCTGTAATGATGTCCCTAACTCTGTAATGGATGACCCTAACTCTGTAATGGTGTCCCTAACTCTGTAATGATGTGACCCTAACTCTGTAATGGTGTCCCTAACTCTGTAATGTGTCCCTAACTCTGTAATGGATGTCCCTAACTCTGTAATGATGTCCCTAACTCTGTAATGGTGTCCCTAACTCTGTAATGGTGTCCCTAACTCTGTAATGGTGTCCCTAACTCTGTAATGGTGTCCCTAACTCTGTAATGATGTCCCTAACTCTGTAATGGTGTCCCTAACTCTGTAATGGTGTCCCTAACTCTGTAATGATGACCCTAACTCTGTAATGGTGTCCCTAACTCTGTAATGATGACCCTAACTCTGTAATGGTGTCCCTAACTCTGTAATGATGTCCCTAACTCTGTAATGATGACCCTAACTCTGTAATGATGACCCTAACTCTGTAATGGTGACCCTAACTCTGTAATGGTGACCCTAACTCTGTAATGATGCCATTGCCTGCGTCTTTCTGCACCAGTGAATGGAACTGGTCAGTGCCAAGTTGAGGGGATTTAATCGTGTGTGTGTGTGCGTGTGCGTGCGTGTGTGTGTGAGTGTGTGTGTGTGTGGGTGTATGTGTGCGTGCGTGTGTGTGTGTGTGAGTGTGAGAGAGACAAAGAGAGAGAGAGTGGGTGTTTGTGCGTGTGTGTGTGAGTTAGTGTATGTACTTGTTTTTTTGTATTTGTCTGTGTTTGTGTGTGCGTGTGTGTGTTAGTGCATGTGTTTGCGCGTGTGTGTTAGTGCATGTGTTTGTGCATGTGTGTGAGTATGTGTGTGTGTGTTTGTGTGTGTATGTGTGTGTGTGTGTGTGTGTGTGAGTATGTGTGTGTGTGTTTGTGTGTGTGCGTGTGTGTGTGTGTGACATAAAGAGAGAGAGAGTGGAAGAGAATGAATAGGACGGACATGTTTCTGTGGTAAGTAAATGATGGATAGGAAGCTGAAACCAACCTTGGTGCTTATTACATTACACAGAGGACAGCGGACCAAACAGCTCATCAAATAATGAGTGCACTAACATCACCACAGAGAAATAATTAAAAGAGGATCCCTCCTCCGTCCTCCCGCTCCCCTCTCTGACTGCGTTAAGGCCCGATGAGGCCTGGGGAGTCCATTGGACCTAATTCGATTTGCGGGGCCAGGCTGCTCAGGTTATGCATCTGGAGAGAAAGCAGAGAGGCTGCGTTTGTGCATCGGGTCAAACACAGTGCGCCACAGCAGCGCACACTGTACGATTTAATACCTTAGCGTACGCTAGCATACTAAGTAACTAGGATGGGCCAAATGCAGAGGACAAATTACCCCACGGGGTTCAATAAAAGTATATCTTATCTTATATCTTATCTTAAGCAGTGCACTAGTGCATACTACAGTGAGGTCACTGCACTAGTGCATACTAGGACGGCGTGTAGCACAGTGGGTAAGGAACTGGGCTTGTAACCGAAAGGTCGCAGGTTCGATTCCCGGGTAGGACACTGCCGTTGTATCCTTGAGCAAGGTACTTAACCAAAATTGCTTCAGTATATATCCAGCTGTATAAATGGATACAGTGTAAAATGCTATGTAAAAGTTGTGTAAGTCGCTCTGGATAAGAGCGTCTGCTAAATGCCTGTAATGTAATGTAATGTAATATACTACAGTGAGGACACTGCACTAGTGCACAGAGAAATACAAATCAATTCATTAGTGTGCACTGCAACACTAATCAGCACACAAGTGCATACTACAGTGAGGTCACTGCACTCCTGCACATTGAAATACAAATCAATGCATTAGTGTGCACTACAATACCAGTCAGCAATGGCACACAGCAGTATTCCTTGTAATAAAACAGTGTTTATCTGAGTCTAACAGGAACCATATGTAGTCTAGTGCCGTTAAAAGTTCTCAATCACAGTATACATTTACACTGTGTATTTTACTGTGCACACTTCCATACATGACAGGGAGAATACATTAAAGGATGCTGCAGTCCAATACAGTTTTGACCAGCAATGTATGACAATGCGATAGAATGCAACACATTCAATCCAATACAATGCTGCATGCTGAAATAAATATGAATGTATGCCAAAAACCAAAACAGCATAAATTTTTAAATACAACTCAGTAAATAGGGGTCATATGGGTGATCTGAGAGGGCTCAAACGGATCTGCTTATGGAAATTATTAGAAACACCCGCGTACTAATGAGTGAAATGTGGTCACTACTGGTAACTGAAAGCAATAGAGTTCTAGAACACTGACTTTCCAAAAGCCCCACTCTTCAAAGGGTTAACGGTGCTAATCCCTGTTTATCTGACAGGTGGCTGGGACATTTAGTAGGCTAGAGATAGACAATAATTTCATATGTCGAGATATAATCTGCGTGACTGATGTCTTTCTATGTTTTTAGGAAATTAGCTGCTTGCAGATCTAACTCAGCTCTTTGTGTCCATCTTAGTTTGACTGATCAATGACTGAAGCAGTGTGCGATGCATAGGGATTACTGTGCCCAGCAATCCATACATAAGGGCTGTGCCCACCTTTACATCTGTTCTTGTGCATTTTTAATTTAACTTAAAGATTTAAGTCAAATTAGACCCAGTTTAACTGAGTGCCTGTTTAAGGGCAGGGGGCCAAATTAAGTGTGTGTGCCTGTGCTTTCTGCATTTTGGGGGAGCCCCTCCTCCACCCCAAATTATGTCTCTGTTGTGATCCCATGTTTCACTGATCTGTGATGGTCCATCTGGATTTTTGTAGTACTGCATCTTTAAATTCACAGAGCCAGATATCAAGATTCTTCTTCTTTTTTTTTTTTGATGAGGTGAAAACATTATGCAAAGTCATTCTAGCTATTGTTACCTGGGTGACCACAGTGGTTTCCATAGAATCGTTCTTGAAAAATGCAGCTGTTTTGAGTATTTATCTGAGCAAAAATAGAGTTTAATGAGTAACAGGCAATTTGCAGTGTGTTATAACTTGGGTTTGCCATGCACAGGGGCTGGTGTTTACCTTAATCAGCACGGTGTCTTGTACAGCGAGCACCCAGAAGGCTGTGCAGGTGTTGTTTGCATAGATCCACAGACCCCTTTTCTGTGATCACAGACCGGCTGCCTCTGCTTGTCAATATGCTCATCTGCAGACTTCTTGCCCAAAAACACACGTGTGCACACGCACCCCACACACACACGCACACACGCACACACACACACATACTCATACACACACACACACGCACACACACACACACACACACACACACACACACACACACACACACACACGCTTGGTTGTAAGGGTACCGAATGTTTAAGTTAAGGAGGGAATTCTGAAACAGCGCTCCCACTTGACCTCAGTGGCCTAGCTATGAGCTTGTCAAAGAGAACTAGCCACGCATTAAAACCAGGTGAAAAAAATTCAATTCTTATTCTTTCAGTGGTAAGTTTACTTAACGTTCACATTTTTTTTTTTAATGTAATGGAACACAGACGGTCTGGATTGCACTCACTGTAATTGAATTAGGTGCCATTTCATCGAATAGAGCTTCGGGTGCATTGGCATTTTGTTGATTAGATTTCACACTAAATTATTCCCAGTCTCCCGCTCGTGCGTTTTTATTATTTCCCGTTTCTCTTTGTGAAACGGGCGCAGTTCACACGGCGAGACAGTCACAGGACCGTGCGGCGCTGGGGGACGCAGCGGACCCTGAGTCTGCTAGCTTCCTGTTAGCGCACTCAGAAGCTGAGACAGTCACAGGACCGCACGGCGCTGGGGGACGCAGCGGACCCTGAGTCTGCTAGCTTCCTGTTAGCGCACTCAGAAGCTGAGACAGTCACAGGACCGTGCGGCGCTGGGGGACGCAGCGGACCCTGAGTCTGCTAGCTTCCTGTTAGCGCACTCAGAAGCTGAGACAGTCACAGGACCGTGCGGCGCTGGGGGACGCAGCGGACCCTGAGTCTGCTAGCTTCCTGTTAGCGCACTCAGAAGCTGAGACAGTCACAGGACCGTGCGGCGCTGGGGGACGCAGCGGACCCTGAGTCTGCTAGCTTCCTGTTAGCGCACTCAGAAGCTGAGACAGTCACAGGACCGCACGGCGCTGGGGGACGCAGCGGACCCTGAGTCTGCTAGCTTCCTGTTAGCGCACTCAGAAGCTGAGACAGTCACAGGACCGCACGGCGCTGGGGACGCAGCGGACCCTGAGCCTGCTAGCTTCCTGTTAGCGCACTCAGAAGCTGAGACAGTCACAGGACCGCACGGCGCTGGGGGACGCAGCGGACCCTGAGTCTGCTAGCTTCCTGTTAGCGCACTCAGAAGCTGAGACAGTCACAGGACCATGCGGCGCTGGGGGACGCAGCGGACCCTGAGTCTGCTAGCTTCCTGTTAGCGCACTCAGAAGCTGAGACAGTCACAGGACCGTGCGCGCTGGGGGACGCAGCGGACCCTGAGTCTGCTAGCTTCCTGTTAGCGCACTCAGAAGCTGAGACAGTCACAGGACCGTGCGGCGCTGGGGGACGCAGCGGACCCTGAGTCTGCTAGCTTCCTGTTAGCGCACTCAGAAGCTGAGACAGTCACAGGACCGTGCGGCGCTGGGGGACGCAGCGGACCCTGAGTCTGCTAGCTTCCTGTTAGCGCACTCAGAAGCTGAGACAGTCACAGGACCGTGCGGCGCTGGGGGACGCAGCGGACCCTGAGTCTGCTAGCTTCCTGTTAGCGCACTCAGAAGCTGAGACAGTCACAGGACCGTGCGGCGCTGGGGGACGCAGCGGACCCTGAGTCTGCTAGCTTCCTGTTAGCGCACTCAGAAGCTGAGACAGTCACAGGACCGTGCGGCGCTGGGGGACGCAGCGGACCCTGAGTCTGCTAGCTTCCTGTTAGCACACTCAGAAGCTGAGACAGTCACAGGACCGTGCGGCGCTGGGGGACGCAGCGGACCCTGAGTCTGCTAGCTTCCTGTTAGCGCACTCAGAAGCTGAGACAGTCACAGGACCGCACGGCGATGGGGGACGCAGCGGACCCTGAGTCTGCTAGCTTCCTGTTAGCGCACTCAGAAGCTGAGACAGTCACAGGACCGTGCGGCGCTGGGGGACGCAGCGGACCCTGAGTCTGCTAGCTTCCTGTTAGCGCACTCAGAAGCTGAGACAGTCACAGGACCGTGCGGCGCTAGGGGACGCAGCGGACCCTGAGTCTGCTAGCTTCCTGTTAGCACACTCAGAAGCTGAGCTCAGAAGCACTGTGGAGCTCCTCACCAACCTGCACTTCAATCACTTTTCCCTCTAATTTCTGTCATGTGTTTTTATGGGGGCTCGAGTGGGGGGGGGGTTGGGGGGGGGGGGGGGGGGCGGCTCTCGGTCCTTCAAAGGCAACAGAAAACTGAGTGAAACAATGAACCCCCCCCCCCCCCCCCCTCCCCACCTCCTCATAGCCCCGCCCCAATACAATACCAAGCCCCTCCCCCTGCAGCACCGCTCCAATCCAACACCAAGCCCCTCCCCCCACAGCACCGCTCCAATCCAACACCAAGCCCCTCCCCCCACAGCACCGCTCCAATCCAACACCAAGCCCCTCCCCCCACTGCACCACTCCAATCCAACACCAAGCCCCTCCCCCCACTGCACCGCTCCAATCCAACACCAAGCCCCTCCCCCCGCGCTGTCAGTGTTGACCTTCAGGTCTGGGAGACTGACTCTTAATTTGATGGGGGGAGAAGGGGGTGGGGGGGGGGGGGGGGATCTGGCACTTAGCAGATAGCAGATGCATTACACAACCCATGACAGCCAGGCACAGCCACTGAACTGGGGTTTTAAAAGGACATTTAAACCTGGAGAGAGAGAGGTCCAGTCCAGTGTGCACACAAGGTCAGAACTGTGATAGACTGGCACGTGGTCAGAACTGCGATAGACTGGCACTGCGATAGACTGGCACATGCTCAGAACTGTGATAGACTGCCACATGGTCAGAACTGAGATAGACACTCAAGGCTAACCAGATTGCCAGGTCCAAATTTTGCATAAGATGTAAAGTTGTGTCTCTCCTTGAAACTGAATGTTCCAATTCTATGCATGTCATGAATATTTATGAAGGGCATGACCAAGGACGACACTGAGCCAATAGATGCTCTTGCTTTGTGCCCCTCTCATGCATATTCATAGAGTATTAGCATAAGGAACTGTCATCAACCAGAACCTTCTAGAGCAGGGCTGACCAGCCCTGTTCCTGGAGATCTACCGTCCTGTAGGTTTTCACTCCAACCCAAACAAATCACACCTCATTCAACAGCTAGAGCAGGGCTGCCCAACCCTGTCCCTGGAGATCTGCCATCCTGTAGGTTTTCACTGCAACCCAAACAAAGTACACCTCATTCAACAGCTAGAGCAGGGCTGCCCAACCCTGTTCCTGGAGATCTAATATCCTGTAGGTTTTCACTCCAACCCAAACAAAGCACACCTCATTCAACAGCTAGAGCAGGGCTGACCAGCCCTGTTCCTGGAGATCTACCATCCTGTAGGTTTTCACTCTAACCCTGACGAATCACACCATTATCAACTCAATGAGATCTCAAGCTATTGAATGAACCTACAGGATGGTAGATCTCCAGAAACAGGGTTGGGAAGCCCTGCTCTAGCTATTGAATATGATGTGCTTTGTGAGGGTTGCAGTGAAAACCTACAGGATGGTAGATCTGTAAGAACAGGGTTGGACAGCCCTGTTCAATAGTAAGGAAGTAGCAAGGACAGAAGGAACACAACCATCTGGCTGCTGTAGAGAATCTCTATGGTGGCTTCATTATGCGGTTCTCCAATAACATTTTGAAAATGGAGCAGCATTGCATTCCAGCATCTGAAAAACGTAATAGAAGTAATATAAAACAGGAAAAAACAAACAAATTTAAAAAAAATTTCTCTTTCCCTTCGAGGTCTGTGTGGGCCTCGACCATGTCACAAAAATAACAGCAAAAAAGGGCATGTCTTCTGTCTCGGAAGCACATGCACTCTGCACGAGCAGGATGTTTATTTCGCTTGTAAACGCACCATCATTCATTAGAGAGTACAGTGGTAAAGAGGACACTGATAAAATGTTTAACTGTGTGAGAGGGGGATGTGGCTGGTTAACTGTGTGAGAGGGGATGTGGCTGTTTAACTGTGTGAGGAGGGGGATGTGGCTGTTTAACTGTGTGAGAGGGGATGTGGCTGTTTAACTGTGTGAGAGGGGGATGTGGCTGTTTAACTGTGTGAGAGGGGATGTGGCTGTTTAACTGTGTGAGGAGGGGGATGTGGCTGTTTAACTGTGTGAGAGGGGATGTGGCTGTTTAACTGTGTGAGAGGGGATGTGGCTGTTTAACTGTGTGAGAGGGGATGTGGCTGTTTAACTGTGTGAGAGGGGGATGTGGCTGTTTAACTGTGTGAGAGGGGGATGTGGCTGTTTAACTGTGTGAGAGGGGGATGTGGCTGTTTAACTGTGTGAGAGGGGATGTGGCTGTTTAACTGTATGAGAGGGGATGTGGCTGTTTAACTGTGTGAGGAGGGTGATGTGGCTGTTTAACTGTGTGAGAGGGGATGTGGCTGTTTAACTGTGTGAGAGGGAGATGTGGCTGTTTAACTGTGTGAGGAGGGGGATGTGGCTGTTTAACTGTGTGAGAGGGAGATGTGGCTGTTTAACTGTGTGAGAGGGGATGTGGCTGTTTAACTGTGTGAGAGGGGGATGTGGCTGTTTAACTGTTTGAGAGGGGATGTGGCTGTTTAACTGTGTGAGAGGGGGATGTGGCTGTTTAACTGTGTGAGAGGGGGATGTGGCTGTTTAACTGTGTGAGAGGGGGATGTGGCTGTTTAACTGTGTGAGAGGGGGGTGTGGCTGTTTAACTGTGTGAGAGGGGGATGTGGCTGTTTAACTGTGTGAGAGGGGGGTGTGGCTGGTTAGCACAGGCTGTTTAACTGTGTGAGAGGGGGATGTGGCTGTTTAACTGTGTGAGAGGGGGATGTGGCTGTTTAACTGTGTGAGAGGGGATGTGGCTGTTTAACTGTGTGAGAGGGGGATGTGGCTGTTTAACTGTGTGAGAGGGAGATGTGGCTGTTTAACTGTGTGAGAGGGGGATGTGGCTGTTTAACTGTGTGAGGAGGGGGATGTGGCTGGTTAACTGTGTGAGAGGGGATGTGGCTGTTTAACTGTGTGAGAGGGGGATGTGGCTGTTTAACTGTGTGAGAGGGGGATGTGGCTGTTTAACTGTGTGAGAGGGGGGGTGTGGCTGTTAACTGTGTGAGAGGGGATGTGGCTGGTTAACTGTGTGAGAGGGGGATGTGGCTGTTTAACTGTGTGAGAGGGGATGTGGCTGTGTTTAACTGTGTGAGAGGGGGATGTGGCTGGTTAACTGTGTGAGAGGGGGATGTGGCTGGTTAACTATGTGAGAGGGGGATGTGGCTGTTTAACTGTGTGAGAGGGGATGTGGCTGTTTAACTGTGTGAGAGGGGGATGTGGCTGTTTAACTGTGTGAGAGGGGGATGTGGCTGTTTAACTGTGTGAGGAGGGAGATGTGGCTGTTTAACTGTGTGAGAGGGGGATGTGGTTGTTTAACTGTGTGAGAGGGGGATGTGGCTGTTTAACTGTGTGAGAGGGGGATGTGGCTGGTTAGCACAGGCTGTTTAACTGTGTGAGAGGGGGATGTGGCTGTTTAACTGTGTGAGAGGGGATGTGGCTGTTTAACTGTGTGAGAAGGAGATGTGGCTGTTTAACTGTGTGAGAGGGAGATGTGGCTGTTTAACTGTGTGAGAAGGAGATGTGGCTGGTTAACTGTGTGAGAGGGGATGTGGCTGGTTAACTGTGTGAGAGGGGGATGTGGCTGGTTAGCACAGGCTGTTTAACTGTGTGAGGAGGGAGATGTGGCTGTTTAACTGTGTGAGAGGGGGATGTGGCTGTTTAACTGTGTGAGAGGGGGATGTGGCTGTTTAACTGTGTGAGAGGGAGATGTGGCTGTTTAACTGTGTGAGAGGGGGATGTGGCTGTTAACTGTGTGAGAGGGGGATGTGGCTGTTTAACTGTGTGAGAGGGGGATGTGGCTGTTTAACTGTGTGAGAAGGGGATGTGGCTGTTTTAACTGTGTGAGAGGGGGATGTGGTTGTTTAACTGTGTGAGAGGGGGATGTGGTTGTTTAACTGTGTGAGAGGGGGGATGTGGCTGTTTAACTGTGTGAGAGGGGGATGTGGCTGGTTAACTGTGTGAGAGGGGGATGTGGCTGTTTAACTGTGTGAGAGGGGGATGTGGCTGTTTAACTGTGTGAGAGGGGGATGTGGCTGTTTAACTGTGTGAGAGGGGGATGTGGCTGTTTAACTGTGTGAGAGGGGGATGTGGCTGGTTAACTGTGTGAGAGGGGGATGTGGCTGTTTAACTGTGTGAGAGGGGGATGTGGCTGTTTAACTGTGTGAGAGGGGGATGTGGTTGTTTAACTGTGTGAGAGGGGGATGTGGCTGGTTTAACTGTGTGAGAGGGGGATGTGGCTGGTTAACTGTGTGAGAGGGGGATGTGGCTGTTTAACTGTGTGAGAGGGGGATGTGGCTGTTTAACTGTGTGAGAGGGGGATGTGGCTGGTTAGCCTTCGGATCTCCCCACAGAAGCGATAAAACGGCCTTGCATTGTTTATCCATTTTCTCTCAGCAGAGATAGCAATGCAAGAACACAGAGCCTGAGCAGACTGCCAAGTACTCTGTGCATCGCTGTCTCTGTGACAGTATGTGTGAGAGACAGTGTGTGTGCATGTCTATGTGAGAAAGAAAGAGTATATGTGCATATGTGTGTGTGTGTGTGTGTGTGTGCGTGTCTATGTGAGTGAGAAAGAGAGTGTATGTGTGTGTATATATAAGAGAGAAAGAGAGGGGGGGAGAGCAGCTTTAGTGGGGGGTGCTGAGGGGGAGTGCATGTGTTTGTGTGTGTGTGGGCGTGCATGGGGGTGTGTGGGGGCAGAGCAGTGTTTTGTGTGTAGGGGGTGTGGTGTGGGGGCAGAGCATGCGTGTGCGTGCGCTTTGCACGTGTGGGCATGTGTGGTGGGGGGGTGTGCATGTGTGTGTGTGTGCATGTGTGTGGGGGTGTGGTGTGGGGTGGGCGTGCGTGCGTGTGTTTGCGTGCGTGGTGCGTGCGTGCGGGTGCATGGGGGGTGCAGTAACCTCAGAGCCCCATGGTATGAGTACAGCAGAGTGTGTGCCTGGTGTGGGCTGGGGGGGGGGAGAGAGAGCAGCTTTAGCAGGGGGGGGGGGGGGGGGGGGGGGGGGGGGGGAGAGCAGCTTTAGTAGGGGGGCTGGGGGGGCTGGGGGGGGGCAGAGCAGTTTTTAGCGGGGGGGCTGGGGGGGGCAGAGCAGCTTTAGCGGGGGGCTGGGGGGGGCTGGGGGGGCAGAGCAGCTTTAGTGGGGGGGCTGGGGGGGGGGGAGAGCAGTTTTAGCAGGGGGGGGGGGGCTGGGGGGGGGCTGGGGGGGCAGAGCAGTTTTAGCGGCAGGGGGGCTGGGGGGGAGGCTTTAGGGGGGGGGGGGCAGAGCAGCTTTAGGGGGGGGCTGGGGGGGCTGGGGGGGGGAGAGCAGCTTTAGCGGGGGGGCTGGGGGGGGCTGGGGGGGCTGGGGGGGCTGGGGGGGGGAGAGCAGTTTTAGCAGGGGGGCTGGGGGGGCTGGGGGGGGAGAGCAGCTTTAGCGGGGGGGCTGGGGGGGCTGGGGGGGGGAGAGCAGTTTTTAGCAGGGGGGGCTGGGGGGGGGGGGGGGAGAGCAGCTTTAGCAGGGGGGGCTGGGGGGGGGGGGGGGGAGAGCAGCTTTAGCGGGGGGGCTGGGGGGGCTGGGGGGGGGAGAGCAGTTTTAGCAGGGGGGCTGGGGGGGAGAGCAGCTTTAGCAGGGGGGCTGGGGGGGCTGGGGGGGGAGAGCAGTTTTAGCGGGGGGGCTGGGGGGGCTGGGGGGGGGGGCTGGGGGGGGGGGGAGCAGCTGCACGCATTCAGAACAGCGGTGGGCTGCACGCTCAGGACACGCTAAAACCAGCTTCACAGCTAATTGCCTGGAAACCGTCTGTCTGAGGGGGAGAAAGCGTAATCTTTGTGTTTTCATTTCATCAAGGGAAAAAAACAGCAAAAAAAAATAAAATTAAATAAATTAAATAAAATACATTCATGGGGTGAGCCTGGACTGGTCTCCATCTGCAACCATGCCCCTTCACCCTGAGGAACTTTATATATCCAAGTCAATAATGAAATGGCTAAAAAAATTAATTACTAAAACAACCTTTTTTAATCAGGCTGTTTTTCTAGGTTTTCTGCAGAAATTGAACTTAATGCTGTAGCAAATATCCACTGCAAAACCTGGCCCTGCTCACTGTATCAGAGCTGAAACCTGCCCCTGCTCACTGCAACCTGCCCCTGCTCACTGTATCAGAGCTGAAACCTGCCCCTGCTCACTGTATCAGAGCTGAAACCTGCCCCTGCTCACTGTATCAGAGCTGAAACCTGCCCCTGCTCACTGCAACCTGCCCCTGCTCACTGTATCAGAGCTGAAACCTGCCCCTGCTCACTGTATCAGAGCTGAAACCTGCCCCTGCTCACTGCATCAGAGCTGAAACCTGCCCCTGCTCACTGTATCAGAGCTGAAACCTGCCCCTGCTCACTGTATCAGAGCTGAAACCTGCCCCTGCTCACTGCAACCTGCCCCTGCTCACTGTACCAGAGCTAAAAACCTGCCCCTGCTCACTGTATCAGAGCTAAAAACCTGCCCCTGCTCACTGCAACCTGCCCCTGCTCACTGTATCAGAGCTAAAAACCTGCCCCTGCTCACTGAAACCTGCCCCTGCTCACTGTATCAGAGCTGAAACCTGCCCCTGCTCACTGCAACCTGCCCCTGCTCACTGTACCAGAGCTGAAACCTGCCCCTGCTCACTGTATCAGAGCTGAACCTTGCCCCTGCTCACTGTATCAGAGCTGAAAACCTGCCCCTGCTCACTGTATCAGAGCACCTGTTCACTGAAACCCCCTGCTCACTGTATCAGAGCTGAAACCTGCCCCTGCTCACTGTATCAGAGCTGAAACCTGCCCCTGCTCACTGTATCAGAGCTGAAAACCTTGCTGAAACCTGCCCCTGCTCACTGTATCAGAGCTGAAACCTGCCCCTGCTCACTGTATCAGAGCTGAACAAAACCTGCCCCTGCTCACTGTATCAGAGCTGAAACCTGCCCCTGCTCACTGTATCAGAGCTGAAACCTGCCCCTGCTCACTGTATCAGAGCTGAAACCTGCCCCTGCTCACTGTATCAGAGCTAAAACCTGCCCCTGCTCACTGTATCAGAGCTGAAACCTGCCCCTGCTCACTGTATCAGAGCTGAAAACCTGCCCCTGCTCACTGTATCAGAGCTGAAACCTGCCCCTGCTCACTGTATCAGAGCTGAAACCTGCCCCTGCTCACTGTATCAGAGCTGAAACCTGCCCCTGCCACTGTATCAGAGCTGAAAACCTGCCCCTCTCACTGTATCAGAGCTGAAACCTGCCCCTGCTCACTGTATCAGAGCTGAAACCTGCCCCTGCTCACTGTATCAGAGCTGAAAACCTGCCTTCCCCTGCTCACTGTATCAGAGCTGAAACCTGCCCCTGCTCACTGTATCAGAGCTACTCAAAAACCTGCCCCTGCTCACTGCCCCTATCAGAGCTGAAACCTGCCCCTGCTCACTGTATCAGAGCTGAAACCTGCCCCTGCTCACTGTATCAGAGCTGAAACCTGCCCCTGCTCACTGTATCAGAGCTGAAACCTGCCCCTGCTCACTGTATCAGAGCTGAAAACCTGCCCCTGCTCACTGTATCAGAGCTGAAACCTGCCCCTGCTCACTGTATCAGAGCTGAAACCTGCCCCTGCTCTCTGTACTGCAGAGCTGAAACCTGCCCCTGCTCACTGTATCAGAGCTGAAACCTGCCCCTGCTCACTGTATCAGAGCTGAAACCTGCCCCTGCTCACTGTATCAGAGCTGAAACCTGCCCCTGCTCACTGTATCAGAGCTGAAACCTGCCCCTGCTCACTGTATCAGAGCTGAAACCTGCCCCTGCTCACTGTATCACTGCTGAAAACCTGCCCCTGCTCACTGTATCAGAGCTGAAAACCTGCCCCTGCTCACTGTATCAGAGCTGCCCCTGCTCACTGTATCAGAGCTAAAACCTGCCCCTGCTCACTGTATCAGAGCTGAAACCTGCCCCTGCTCACTGTATCAGAGCTGAAACCTGCCCCCTGCTCACTGTATCAGAGCTGAAACCTGCCCCTGCTCACTGTATCAGAGCTGAAACCTGCCCCTGCTCACTGTATCAGAGCTGAAACCTGCCCCTGCTCACTGTATCAGAGCTGAAACCTGCCCCTGCTCACTGTATCAGAGCTGAAAAACCTGCCCCTGCTCACTGTATCAGAGCTGAAACCTGCCCCTGCTCACTGTATCAGAGCTGAAACCTGCCCCTGCTCACTGTATCAGAGCTGAAACCTGCCCCTGCTCACTGTATCAGAGCTGAAACCTGCCCCTGCTCACTGTATCAGAGCTGAAACCTGCCCCTGCTCACTGCAACCTGCCCCTGCTCACTGCAACCTGCCCCTGCTCACTGTATCAGAGCTGAAACCTGCCCCTGCTCACTGTATCAGAGCTGAAACCTGCCCCTGCTCACTGTATCAGAGCTGAAACCTGCCCCTGCTCACTGTATCAGAGCTGAAAACCTGCCCCTGCTCACTGTATCAGAGCTGAAACCTGCCCCTGCTCACTGCCCCTGCCCCCTGCTCACTGTATCAGAGCTGAAACCTGCCCCTGCTCACTGCAACCTGCCCCTGCTCACTGCACTGTAGAGAGCTGAAAACCTGCCCCTGCTCACTGTATCAGAGCTAAAACCTGCCCCTGCTCACTGCAACCTGCCCCTGCTCACTGTATCAGAGCTGAAACCTGCCCCTGCTCACTGTATCAGAGCTGAAACCTGCCCCTGCTCACTGTATCAGAGCTGAAACCTGCCCCTGCTCACTGTATCAGAGCTGAAACCTGCCCCTGCTCACTGTATCAGAGCTGAAACCTGCCCCTGCTCACTGTATCAGAGCTGAAACCTGCCCCTGCTCACTGTATCAGAGCTGAAAACCTGCCCCTGCTCACTGTATCAGAGCTGAAACCTGCCCCTGCTCACTGTATCAGAGCTGAAACCTGCCCCTCCTCACTGTATCAGAGCTGAAAACCTGCCCCTGCTCACTGTATCAGAGCTGAAACCTGCCCCTGCTCACTGTATCAGAGCTAAAACCTGCCCCTGCTCACTGTATCAGAGCTGAAACCTGCCCCTGCTCAAAACCTGCCCCTGCTCACTGTATCAGAGCTGAAAACCTGCCCCTGCTCACTGTATCAGAGCTAAAACCTGCCCCTGCTCACTGTATCAGAGCTGAAACCTGCCCCTGCTCACTGTACCAGAGCTGAAACCTGCCCCTGCTCACTGTATCAGAGCTGAAACCTGCCCCTGCTCACTGTACCAGAGCTGAAACCTGCCCCTGCTCACTGCAACCTGCCCCTACTCACTGTATCAGAGCTGAAACCTGCCCCTGCTCACTGTATCAGAGCTGAAACCTGCCCCTGCTCACTGCAACCTGCCCCTGCTCACTGTATCAGAGCTAAAACCTGCCCCTGCTCACTGTACCAGAGCTAAAACCTGTCCCTGCTCACTGTACCAGAGCTGAAACCTGCCCCTGCTCACTGTATCAGAGCTAAAACCTGCCCCTCCTCACTGTATCAGAGCTGAAACCTGCCCCTCCTCACTGTATCAGAGCTGAAACCTGCCCCTGCTCACTGTATCAGAGCTGAAACCTGCCCTGCTCACTGTATCAGAGCTGAAAACCTGCCCCTGCTCACTGTATCAGAGCTAAAACCTGCCCCTCCTCCTGCTCAGAGCTGAAAAACCTGCCCCTGCTCACTGTATCAGAGCTGAAACCTGCCCCTGCTCACTGCAAACCTGCCCCTGCTCACTGTATCAGAGCTGAAACCTGCCCCTCCTCACTGTATCAGAGCTGAAACCTGCCCCTGCTCACTGTATCAGAGCTGAAACCTGCCCCTCCTCACTGTATCAGAGCTGAAACCTGCCCCTCCTCACTGTATCAGAGCTGAAACCTGCCCCTGCTCACTGCAACCTGCCCCTGCTCACTGTATCAGAGCTGAAACCTGCCCCTGCTCACTGCAACCTGCCCCTGCTCACTGTATCAGAGCTGAAACCTGCCCCTGCTCACTGTATCAGAGCTGAAAAACCTGCCCCTCTGCTCACTGTATCAGAGCTGAAAACCTGCCCCTGCTCACTGCAACCTGCCCCTGCTCACTGTATCAGAGCTGAAACCTGCCCTGCTCACTCAACCTCCCTGCCCTGTCACTGTATCAGAGCTAAAACCTGCCCCTGCTCACTGCAACCTGCCCCTCCTCACTGTATCAGAGCTAAAACCTGCCCCTGCTCACTGCAACCTGCCCCTGCTCACGGTATCAGAGCTAAAACCTGCCCCTGCTCACTGCAACCTGCCCCTGCTCACTGTATCAGAGCTGAAACCTGCCCCTGCTCACTGTATCAGAGCTGAAACCTGCCCCTGCTCACTGTATCAGAGCTGAAACCTGCCCCTGCTCACTGCAACCTGCCCCTGCTCACTGTATCAGAGCTAAAACCTGCCCCTCCTCACTGTATCAGAGCTGAAACCTGCCCCTGCTCACTGTATCAGAGCTGAAACCTGCCCCTGCTCACTGTATCAGAGCTAAAACCTGCCCCTGCTCACTGTATCAGAGCTGAAACCTGCCCCTGCTCACTGCAACCTGCCCCTACTCACTGTATCAGAGCTGAAACCTGCCCCTGCTCACTGAAACCTGCCCCTCCTCACTGTATCAGAGCTGAGAAAACACTATTTCTGTTTTGTTGGTGACAAACGAGGCAACATGCCAATTTACGGGATTGAAAATAGTAACACCAAAAATACATAATTATGCACATGATATTTATCTCTTTTTTATTTAGCGATTTATTTTCTTTTTGGGGGGTGGGTTTTTTTTTTCCAAAGCAGCCATGTAAATGTCCTAACTGAGGCACCAAAGAGATGGAATTTCATTATTATTATTATTATTATTATTATTATTATTATTATTATATTATTATTATTATTATTTATTCCAAATGACTGCATACTAATAAATAAGGATACAAGTGAGCAAAAGTCTGGCTATTCAGTCATTTGGAATAAATAATAATAATTTATTATTATTATTTATCACACTCATTTTATTCTCACTTTTTCCAAATAAGGAAACAAGTGCGAATAAAATGAGTGCGAGGGAGGAAACTGAGACAAAAAACAAACATAAACAAAAAGAGAACACAAGCAGAAGACAGAAATAGAACAGGCCCAAGGGGAAACAAACGATGAAAAACATTTGTATCTTCAAACACTTTGCAACTGGTTTATAACCAATCAGCAGCCAGGCCTCGTTAATGTGTCATAAAAAAATGTTCTCCATCATTTGTTATCCATAAAATGTGTTTCCTCCCGAAGTCTTTTCTTACAACGACAAATATAACCATTTATAAACAATTAAAAAATATTGTAATAATTTATTTGATTACCAGGTTATCACTGTATGTTCATTTTATTTCATTTCTTCTTCTTCTTATTTTATTTTATTTTATTTTTTTTGTGGGGGGGGGGGGGGGGGGGGGGGGGGGGGGGGTGGGTGAAAAAACCTGAGGCACTGTACATGTACGTCGGCATAATGATTTGAAATTTCAGCACTGATTTTTTGTCTTCAAACGAAACCTGAGAAAAATGGTCTCCATGCGACCGTGTGTGACTCCTTAGATTTGTGGGTAAATTAGCACAAGGTGTGAGAGGGATGCCATTCTGCACACCAGCTATGCTAATGCTTGGGAAACCCTTCCAGAGATCCCCAGAGTGACAAAATAAACGCAATTATGGGGCACATGCAATATTTGGAATATAACTCAGGGCTTAAAAAGGACGATGTACAAAACATAGTTAAATTACACCAGCAGAAAAAAAATTCATTTTCAAAGCTAGCTAATTTTTATTGATCTTTAACCGGTATATTTCAATGAGTCTATGTTTGGTTATATAAACCGGATTGTGCTTACTTTCAGCACAGAGCTTCGAGAGATCTTTGTAGTGAACTTGCTAAAAGGATAGAAACGTGGTATTTTTTTCAGCCGAACATGGAATTAAGCAAGACAGGGGGTTAACAGGAGAGACAAATTAGGGTTTTTAGTCCCTGAAGCCCAGTTGCAGTAATGTAAACCCAAGATGACACTTTAAAAGGCACTGATAAAAGACTATATAAGCATTATAATAACAATATTCTCATGTTCTGTGAAACATCATAGGCTTATGAAAGACATGAAAGGCTAGGGTTAGTGTGGGCTGGGGGGTGGGTTTGGTTCAGAGTTTAACTTTTTAAAATTATTTCTTAATTTGTTAAACTAAATTTTTCATTTCAAAAATATTTTTTTAAATTGTAATTATTATGGGCTAGCATCCAGGGGGTTTGTGCTGGTCGACTGAAAACATGGCAGTAGCCAAGGAAAAAAGCTAGGTTGCTATGGGAACCAATAACGATTACCCATGCACCCGGTTACATTAGCTCTCTTCTTTCCAAATCAGAGAAGTAACATTTAACAGCGCATTTCCGATTTTCACATACTGCCTTTCTCCATACACTCTGAGCACTAGCTTCAATCATATTTTGTCTGATTTGCGTAATGTTTTTTTTTTTTTATTTCTAATTTTTAAAGAAATACCCCCAGGCTGGGGAAAATGCTGTAGATGCAGTAACAGAAAGGATGACATCAGCACATCTGCCTGTGGTGTGTATGCAGTGATTTATTGTTCATGTAAAGCAGGCATAAACTGCCAGACTACACACCACACATACAAGGACTTCACAACAGCACCCGAAAAAACAGCACTTAAGAAGGACATAGAAATGAAACTGAAGGTTTGACTGGCTGTAGCTAAAATCCAGGAGCGCTGGATGTAGCAGAAAGGCAGGTATAGCTGGCTGTGTGTAATGTACCGCCCTGTTCGACAGTAAAAGGGAAGTGAATGAGGGACCTGATGTGTACAGCTGCCTTTAAAAATCTTACTTCTGGGAAACCGGGAGAATCTAATTTAATAACATCCAGGCCACCTCCTACAAACATATTTATTTATTTTAGCCATTTTAAATGCAGTCATTTATACAGAGACAAAATGTGCACTGTGCAGAGTTCAGTATAGCAGAGCCTGCAGGAATTGAAAGAGAAGAGAGTGATAAGAAAAGGAATGACCACAGAGAGAGAGAGAGAGAGATAGAATTCTGGCAATAGTCTTTATGTAGCTTGTTAATAGCGTACATGTAGACTGTTAATAGCATGCGTGTAGCCTGTTAATAGCATGTGTGTAGCCTGCTAATAGCATGAATGTAGCCAGCTAATAGCATGAATGTAGCCTGCTAATAGCATGAATGTAGCCTGGTAATAGCATCGATGTAGCCTTTTAATAGCATGTGTGCAGCCTGTTAATAGCATGTGTGTAGCCTGGTAGGAGCATGAATGTAGCCTGCTAATAGCATGTGTGTAGCCTGTTAATAGCATGAATGGAGCCTGTTAATAGCATGCATGTAGCCTGTTAATAGCGTGAATGTAGTCTTTTAATAGCATGTGTGTAGCCTGTTAATAGCATGCGTGTAGCCTGTTAATAGCATGTGTGTAGCCTGGTAATAGCATGTGTGTAGCCTGTTAACAGCATGCGTGTAGCCTGTTAATAGCATGTGTGTAGCCTGCTAATAGCATGAATGTAGCCTGGTAATAGCACGAATGTAGCCTGGTAATAGCACGAATGTAGCCTGGTAATAGCATGAATGTAGCCTGGTAATAGCATGAATGTAGCCTGTTAATAGCATGAATATAGCCTGGTAATAGCATGGATGTAGCCTTTTAATAGCACGTGTGTAGCCTGGTAGTAGCATGAATGTAGCCTGGTAATAGCATGGGTGTAGCCTGGTAATAGCATGGATGTAGCCTGGTAATAGCATGAATGTAGCCTGTTAATAGCATGGATGTAGCCTGGTAATAGCATGAATGAAGCCTGGTAATAGCATGAATGTAGCCTGTTAATAGCATGGATGTAGCCTGGTAATAGCATGAATGTAGCCTGGTAATAGCATATGTGTAGCAATGTTTTGGCAATGTGTTGTCGGCCCTCCTGTTGGGGAGGTTCTGCCAATGCTCGGTTATAAAGACCACTCAGTAATATATTGTTTTTGCATCTTAATGATATGTTAATAACTACAATAAATGGAGCAATGATCATCGTTAGTCCAAAGTTAATAAATGTGTGTACATGTTATTAGGAAGAAGGCCGCAGAATCCAGACTGAGAAAAAAAAAACACCATCCCCAGTCCGTACTGTTGTTTTGTTAAATGTGTTCTTTTCTTAGATAAGCCATCCCTAGAGTCTGACTTAAGAACATTTCTGCTGACTTCAATTAATATAAACTAACCGCCAGCAATGTGTTTTTAATGGTATGTACAGCAGTTATCAATAATTTAACGGCACTAAAATCAAAATATTTACTTAACCCACTGCAAAACATTGCCAATCAGGCCCAAGCTAGCCACAAGCAACAGACCCCACTGGGTATTTGAAGTAGCTTTGGTGTCAGGGCTATCACCGATGCATTGTGGGTAATGATTCAAATTCAAATCAGCTAAATATTGGAATACAATCGTACTACAAACATCAGGAGTGTCTGGCTAACATTACTGGAATCCCACATAGTTGTCTGAAATGTCAAAAAGAGGAAAGGCTCTTTTTAGAATTATTGGTTCACCATAAAGTCAATACTGCAAATTAGGATAGGGTCCAAGGATCGAAGTGCATTTTTTGCTTCAGCATAAATCCTCAAAATTTTATAAAAAGGAATTTAAAATAAAAAAATTTTTTTAAATCAGCCATAATCATAGATAGATGACACTCTGAGATCCCAGCTAAGTTTTGAATGAAATGAAATAAAAACTGAGAGTATGTTCTGAATCCATAATGTACCGAAATTCACCAGATCTCATAAAACACACTGACCAAATGGCCTCAACTGGCCCGATGGTGGCAATACTTCACATTAAAATCACTAAGCAATCTTATCCAGACTGACTTACAAAAGCAATGCTACAGCAACCAAATGCAAATGCTAAGTTTGAAAGCATGGACCTCTTGACTCATTTAATGCACAGTCAAAAAAGCATAGTTCATATGTTTGTCTCATATAACAAACTTTCCTGATGGACCCAAAAAATGTTCATTTTGGATTTTTTGAAAGAAATACCACCTCATGAAAGGCAGGTGTATTACAGGATTTTTTTCTTCATATGCTGCTTAACAGTCTAAACAACTAAACTGTAAACGAAAAGCTTCTGCTTCAAATAACATGGCTGTCATGACCTTAGCCAGGGCTGCCCAACCCTGTTCCTGGAGATCTACTGTCCTGTAGGTATTCTCCCCAACCCTAATAATACACAGCTCATTGAACAGCTTGAGCAGGGCTGTCCAACCCTGTTCCTGGAGATCTACCGACCATAATTTGGCAGACCTGATTCCACTAATTAGCAGCTCAAGATCTCGAGCTGTTGAATGAGGTGTGCTTTGGTAGGAATGGGATTTGGCAGCCCTGCCCTTATCAGTTACAAATATAAATTTCCTGATGACCTGTTGGCCTAATTTGCATATAATCTGAATGCAGGTAAGAGTAATGTTGTGAAGTATTGCAGTAACGTACATTCATATAGAATAATATGCAAGGTAGACTTGAATGGACCCACTAAATTATTAAAATAGTAATAACAATATAGTTATGTTAATTAGCAGAACATTAATGATGTCATCAAGTTTATTTTTTCATTGGTTATTCATTCCTCAGAAACCATTACTTGCAGTTGCCCTAAAAGTTCACATGGTGTAGGCTGGGGAGGAATAAGTCTAAAAAATCTATGTGCAGGGTTCAAACCCAGCAATGGATCTTGAGTAACCTTCTTTTATTGGTGTGTGGAAGGAAACTCTAAACCTTTCCACATTTTACAGTAATAAAGAAATGTGCGATGTCTTCAGCATGCTTATTTTCTGCTTTTTTGAGCTTGAAGTTTGGACCCCTGAACTGCTGCTTGCAGCAATATTTTGTTTTGGTTATTTTAAAAAGCAGTTAATGAATCTGTCATTGAACCATCACTAAACAGTTGAAGCGTGAGCAGGTATTACCATATTCATTTGGCCGATAAAAGCAGGATCCGTGTTTCATAAACAAACCCCCTGAAGACACCCAATTCTGGCTTACCCCACAGTGGCAGTTTGAGATGGGGAGAGGAGAGGACAGGAGAGGAGAGGAGGGGGGCGGGGGAATATCCAAAATGGAAAGCTGGTGTGACCGGCCGGGGATTATTTATGAGGGATTTAATAAGTGGAACTGGGGGGAAGGGCAGGCACCATTACTGCTGTTAATACAAGCATGATTCACCCAGTACAGGGGGGGAAGAGGGAGAGGAAGAGTGTGAAAGACAGACAGAGAGAGAGAGTGAGAGTGAGAGGAAGAGTGTGAAAGACAGACAGAGAGAGAGAGAGAGAGGAAGAGTGTCAAAGACAGACAGAGAGAGAGAGAGTGAGAGGAAGAGTGTGAAAGACAGACAGAGAGAGAGAGTGGGTGAGAGAGGAAGAGTGTGTGAGAGAGAGAGAGGGAAAGAGAGGAAGAGTATGAGAGAGAGAGGGAGAGAGACGAAGAGTATGGGAGAGTGACAGAGAAAGGGAGAGAGAGAGGAAGAGTATGAGAGAGACAGAGAGAGGAAGAGTATGCGAAAGAGACAGAGAGGGGGAGAGAGTGAGAGGGAGAGAAATAGGAAGCATGTGAAAGTCAGAGAGAGGGAGAGAAAGAGTGAGAGAGGAAGAGTATGAGAGAGAACAAGACAGGGAGAATGGAACATGGAGGAAGAGTGAGAGAAAGAGGGACAGAAAGAGACTGAAAATAGAGAGAGAGCAAAGAGAGAGAGAAAGAATCAAAGAAGAGGACAGAGGGAGAGAGGGAGGGAGAGATAGAGGGAGGAGGGAGGGAGATGGGGAAATACTGGGCTGATAATGGTCCGCAAATGAGAATGGCGCAGATGGTCACATGACCCCTCAGATCTCCGGCTACATCTGTCAGCCTGTTAAGATAAAACGATCAGAGGGGAGGGGGGAAGAGGCAGGGAAAGAGAGGGGGGAAAGAGAGCAGGGAAAAGAGGGGGAAGTTTTAAATGAAGGTCACTCTGAATTATTCAGCGTAGGGGGGGAAATGGCTCCACAGACGGTTCAGTCAAGCATATAATATATGGGGGGACTGGGGAGTCACAAACCCTGCCCCCCTTCCAAAATAAACAGGGGCCAAATAGCCCCACAAATAACACAGCATGAGGATGATATACTGAAAACTGGTATTTCATGTTGTGATTGGAAAATACTGATCAGCAGTCTGATTTAATTCCCCAGAAATTATCATTTCACAGTTGTTCATTTAGAAAACGTCTTCTGGGGGTGGTGGTGGTGGGGCGGGGGGAGGGGGTGAATTGCAGAGACCCTGAGAATCCTCAGTATCCAGTGGAAGTAGCACTGCATAAACTATGCAAATACCAACAACAACAGCTACACCCAAACCAACACCAACAACTACACCCAAACCATCACCAACAACTACACCCAAACCATCACCAACAACTACACTGAAACCAACACCTATATGAAGACCCCACTCAAATACAAATATACGTTTAGCCTAGGAGTAACTTGTATTTATATTGTGTGCAGTCTGTGTACGGTCACTATGTAGCTTGTTCATTGTCTGTGTGTAGTCCGTATGTAGACTGCGTATGTAGTCTGTTTATAGCCCCCCCCCCCCCAACCTGACCAGCCTCCCTGCTCCACTGATTCAGCTCCTCTCCTGTATTTCCAATAAATAACCTCCCAAATCCAATCACACGTGTCTGCTGCACTCTCCATGCTTAGAGGACAGTCGTTCAGCCAGTGCAGTGGCCACACAGCTCTATGAAAGGCTTTTTATCAGCATCAATCTTCCCCTGCAGTCTGCACAGTCATAGGCACACTCGCCCCACCAGGAGACACAAACACACACACACTGACACGCATGCACACACACACACTCACACACGCGCACACACACATGCACACACACACACTCACACACGCGCACACACACATGCATGCACGCACACACACACTCACATCCACACACGCACAGTCACTCACGCACACACATGCACACACACACACTCACACATGCGCACACACACATGCATGCACGCACACACACACTCACATCCACACACGCACAGTCACTCACGCACACACATGCACATACACATGCACACACATGCAGGCATGCATACACACACGCACACACTCACATCCACACACGCGCACACACACACACACGCATGCATGCACACACACACTAACACACACATGTGCACACACACACTCACATCCACACACGCACACACGCACATGCACACACACCCAGATGCACGCACACATACACTCACACATGCACACACACAGACACACGCATGCACATACACATGCACACACATGCAGGCATGCACACACATGCACACACACAAAGTACAAGCATATATTTCTAAAGTGAGACTGGCAGCCCACACTACACAGTAGCATCTACTGTGGCAGAGAGAAAGAAACAGAGAGAGAGCGAAAGAGAGAGAGAGAGAGAGAAAGAGAGGCAGTGACAGAATGTGTTTGGTAGGATCTAAGATAGGATCTGCTGCTTGAGCAATACTGTCAGAACCGACAGTCTTTTTCAAAAAGACACAAATTAACTTTCCAGAAAAGCTCTTGGGAAAGCAGACACAATCTAGAGCACACACATTAAATTATGACCACGTTGGGCAGAAAAGCAGTGCCCCAGGAACTTCTACTTTCCAGTGAATACACTAAACAAACAAAGCACATACATCAATCAGTGCAATCAAAAGAAAATTCTACAACATCACCACCTACATTAAAATTTGGTGCAAATTTTTGTCACAGCGTCATCTTGCCTATGGCATTGTATGGATGAGAAGAAGGATCCATTCAGCCAATAATATTACACCAAATGGGACAAGCATACAACAGAAACCCTGCATGCAGAATTCTGTCACAATTTATTAAAGATACAAAGAAAAGTGCAAATCAATGCATACAAGGCAGAATAGTGGCCAGATTTCACTGGTAATGATGTTGAAAAAACTGCTAAAATTTTTTTTCGATGCATCTGAATTCAATTCCCATGACGCTTTGCAATTTAATTAACTTCAAACCCAAAAAAAGAAGCTCCACAGTCAGCTGGTTCTTGCCCTGTAATAACTAACATAACCACGTTTTAGGTCAAAAATGTTAACACTAATTCAAGTAAACCAAGTTATATAACAAAGGAATGTTTCTGGAACATTGGGATATAGAAGCCAAAACACGACACACATTAGAATGCTAACGGGCGATATATTCAAATCAGAATTTGCTAGAATTTTTGTATTTGTGCACAAGAGTGAGAAAGATGGAAAGAGAGAATGAGAGACAGAGAGACAAAGTGAGTGAGAGAAGGAGGGCAGATTGGGGGGTGGGGAGAAGGGCTGAAAGTGGATCATTGTGTTTTATTTCCAGATTGTTGTGTCTGTGTGTGTTGTGAGGCGCATAAAAACATTACAGTACACAGACATTCTCCCCACACTGACACCTCTGTCATTTAATCAGAGGTGGGGGACGGTGTTGGGGGTGGGGAGGTTGATTGGTGGTTTGATAGAAACCCTATGCTTTTAGAGCACCCTATTTCTAAATCAGTCCCTTCCTGTGGACCCAGAAAGTGCCCAATCTGGGTCAGTGTAGTGCCCGAAGCACAGATCATTTTCAGTGTGCAGAGAAGCAGATTGTGGATATTCAGACAACGTTAGAAAAATCACACGCACATTATATAATGACATGAGAAACAGGACATGAATATTCACATGTGTATTTCTCAGTTTTCTCCCAGCAGAGTGGAATGCGTGTGTGCGTGCACACACATACACACACACGCACGCACACACACACACACACACACACATGCACGCACAATACATTTTTAAGAGATAATACAGGCACCTGCGAAATTGCTGTCTAACATCTGCGTTACAATTCGGTCTGATTGATGACTTTACCGGTTGTACAGAAACTAGCGGTAAGATAACGATTTCACGCCAGGTATGTCCAGTTTCTTTAACTCAAAAAACGGTTCACATTCACCACCGCCCCTGTTCTCATACCTTCTTCTTAACTAGGGTAGGCTACTGCAGCTTTAACCCCGCACCGCCACATTCCTACATTTATGTCTCTCCTATTCAGAGGACGGAACCTTCAGGATGGAAAAAGAAATTAAACTAGGAATTTAAACTACAATTAACTGAGGGGAAAACACGTGTTAATTGTAGTTTAACAGAAAAACTCACAGGCATCCCAGTAGCATATCCCAGCATACATTGGGCAAGAGGCAGGAATGCACCATCCATCACAAAGAGCACACACCATTCACTCACACTATATACTGAAGCAATGCAGGCAGGCTAAGTACCTTGCTCAAGGGTACAATGGCAGGGTCCTACCCAGGAATCGAACCTGCAACCTTTAGATTACAAGACCAGTTCCTTACCCATTATACCGCACTGCCGCCCTAAACCGATGGGCCTGGAGGGTAAGGTAAGTAAAATAAAATATTCAGCGCCTCACCTGTCTGGCCTGTGCTGAGCAGCGGGGGCTTGTGTGATGATGTCACAGCAAAGTCACTGGGGTCTCCTCTAACAGCCACAGAGGTGAAGTGCTTTGGATGAGCTCCCGCCCATCATCAAGGAAATGTGGGGTGGGGGTGGGGTGGGGTGGGGGGGGGGGTGGGGTGGGGGGGCAGCCATCACTCTGTTAGTGGCTGGAGCGTTGGGCAAACGAGGGCCAGCATCGCTCACCACACAGCTGACGAGCGGGTTTCAAGAGTGCGTGCTCCTCAGTGTGTGTGTGCGTGTGGGGGTGTGCATGTGTGTGTGTATAGGTGTGTGTGTGTACGTGCGTGCGTGCATGTGTGTGTGTGTAGGTGTGTGTGTGTGAGTGTGTGTGTAGGTGTGTGTGTGTGTGGGTGTGTGTGTTTGTAGGTGTGTGTGCGTGCGTGCATGTGTGTGTGTGCGTCTGTGTGCGTGTGTGTGGGTTTGTGTGTGTGTAGGTGTGTGTGCGTGTGGGTGTGTAGGTGTGTGTGTAGGTGTGTGTGTGTGTGTGTGTGTGCATGTGTGTGTGTGTAGGTGTGTGTGTGTGAGTGTGTAGGTGTGTGTGTGTGTGTGTGGGTGTGTGTGTGTGTGAGTGTGTAGGTGTGTGTGTGTGTGTGTGTGGGTGTGTGTAGGTGTGTGTGTGTGTGTGTGTGTAGGTGTGTGTGCATGGGTGTGTGTGTGTGTGTGTAGGTGTGTGTGTGTGGGTGTGTGTAGGTGTGTGTGTGTGCTGCATGATAATGCACCAGCACAGCTCCCCTCCTGATTAACCGCCACCCGCCATCCACCCTGATCTAAACCTGGAGCTCTCTCCCTCTTCTTCCTCTCTCTTCCTCTTCTCCCTTTTCCCTCTCCATATCTTAACTTGCTTCTCTCTCTCTCTCTTTCTCTCTCTCCTCCTCTCCACCTCCCCAAATCTCCCTCTCCCTTTCTATCGCCTCTCCAGTACTCTCTCTCCTCCCCTCCCCACCCCACCCATCCTCTTCCCCACCCCTCCCCCACTACTCCCCTCTTCTTTTTCTCTGGTCTGATTTATGGTTTGTCTGAAACAGCCCCAGTGCAGATGAGTGTGTGTGACTGTGCAAACGATGCAAATCATAGCCACAAGGGTATTAGCATAGCGATTAGCATAGCACATTAGCACAAAACATTAGCATAGCAGATTAGCACAGCACATTAGCATAGCACATCAGCACAGAACATTAGCACAGTGCATTAGCATAGCACATTAGCACAGCGCAATAGCACAGAACATTAGCACAGTGCATTAGCATAGCACATTAGCACAAAACATTAGCATAGCAGATTAGCACAGAACATTAGCACAGTGCATTAGCATAGCACATTAGCACAAAACATTAGCATAGCAGATTAGCACAGAACATTAGCACAGTGCATTAGCATAGCACATTAGCACAGCGCATTAGCACAGAACATTAGCAGAGCATGTTAGAACAGCGCATTAGCACAGCACATTAGCACACTGCATTAGCACAGAGCATTGGCACAGCACATTAGCACAGAGCATTGGCACAGCATATTTGCTTTCCTGAAAAGCAGGAGAGAACCAGGGAAGAGTGCAGTATTTTCCCATCACTTCAGAAAGAGGGGTATCCCCCCAGCACGCCCCCACACCCCACCCCTCCCACTCTCTCTCTCTCTCTCTCTCTCTCTCTCTCTCTGCCCCAGCTGAATGTTTGCATGCGTTTTCCCTTCTAGGTCAGAGGTGATACACGCATGCTCACACACACAAACAAACACACAGACATGAGCATGCTCACACACACACACACACACACACGCGTGCTCAAACACACAACCATACACGCGCGCACGCGTGCATGCTCACGCACAAAGACATATACATACACACACACGCATGCGCACACGCCCCTAGATGCAGGCCCTTGTTTACCTCAGCAGAGTGCAAGCAGCCCGTCGCTGCTCTTTGTTTCCGCGCTCGGGCTCAGTAATTGTTTATTTTTGTTCGGCGGTCGACTCCTTTCAGCTGTAACTCTGGCACTTTGACCGGGGCCACGCTCTGTTTGGCCCAGCATACAGATCCAGCAATTAGGCACTGTTAGTGCTGGCAGGCGAGAATCAGGGAGGGTGTGCGCGTGTGTGTGTTTCTGTTTGTTTGAGTATGTGTGTGTGCATGTGCATATGCTTATGTTTGAGAATGTGTGTATATGAGTATGAGTGTGTTTATGTCCATGTGCAAGTGGTTGTATGTATGCAATTGTGATATAAATTGGGGAGAGGTATGGTGGTTAGCGAAATGGGCTTGCAGCACGCAAATATATTTAAGTTGCTATGGATACGAGCGTCCGCTAAATGGCTAAAAGTAAAGGCCAATATACATACCATCCTGTGTATACCCTCACGGAAATGGAATGTACTAAAATACATTATCTAACATATTGCAATAACAAAAACAGCAGTCATTTTTATATATTTCCCATATATTGTGAGGTATTGCATTGTCCATGTATTGTATGCGTGTGCATAGAAAATCTATTTAAAAAATTAATCACAAAAAATGTTCTGAATGTTCTGACAGAACATTCCTTTTTAGTGCGGGTTATAGCCAAGCAGAATGATCTCTGCTACTTAGCACAGCTAAAACAGGCCCATGTCTGCGGCGTATAGGCAGGGGAAACATGCAGTTGGGGCACCGGAAGACAGATGTTCGGCCCTTGGTCAGGGCAACCTGTTAAAGTAATGAATTAGTCATCTGAGCGGAGGAAGATCAAATCTCAAAATGGATGCCTTCCCAGTGAGCAAAAGCCAGAATCTAGACATACAGGGAGGTGGAAATCTTGGCTGAATGACGTCCTGACATAAACGGACTAGGTTAACTCCAACATCGCTCAGGTTTTCCCCGGATATAGTCAGGCTACATTCTAGGTGGCTGGAAAACTTTCACTTTTCAACCAAATGGTGGCAGGTTTTCACCTGAACGCCTAGATGGCGTTTTCTCCGAATTTTCCACTGACTTTTCAGCACAAAAATGTTCAGTGGGATTTAACCATTAGCACGCAGGTAAGGGAACAGCCCGTCAGGTGTTCAGGTAGTCTTGTTCCACCTGAGGCCTGCTGGGACCTGTTCCTCTCCTGCTGCGGCTCCCAGCCCCCTTGTGATGTCATCATCTGAACACTTTGTGATGTCATCATTAGAACCCTTTGTGATGTCATCGTCAGAATCAGACTGATCCCTCTCAAAAACCATGTACTACATACTATCTAGAATGCATTTTTGTATGTTAGTACCAGGTTAGAAAATGTAGTTTTAAACCTTTTTATTTTCAGCGAAATTGCATACAAACAACTCCTAAATAAAAAGTAGACTTGTGCCTTTACTGCATACAATTCCAGGGCTTGCCACAATTCTTTGAGCCGGGCTGATTACATGGCAAAACATACATTGTTTCTGGTCAACCAGGAAGCCATGAACCAATACGGAAGTACCTAACTGTACCTAAACTGCATGCAGCTAATTTAAGATAGCAAGTAAGTCCAGGCTGGATCCGTGCTGGTTTAAGCCCATCAGTGCTGACTTTTGGTCAAAATCAGCCCAGATTGGCCCAGAGTTGCTTGCTATCAGGTATGAAGCTTAGTTTGTGCAGTTGCTTTGTGCAAAATTACCCACTGTTTAATAAACAGAGTTAGCTTATGTTAGATTTCACAGTCATAATGTGAATAAATAATAAAATAATAATAATAATAATAATAATAATAATAATAATAATAATATGAAGAAGAAGATGATAATGAACAAGAAGAAGAACGATGAAGCAGAAGTTGTTTTTGCCCAACATGCACCTTCCTTGAAAGAAACACTTCTAGCTTCCAGTAAATTGAGAAAAATGAGACACCATGAACTTTAACCAGGTCCCAACGAGGAAGAATTACTGTCCACACTTCAAGACAAACAGTCGATGGTCTCTCCCTCTCCCTGTCTCTCTAGCTCTCCCTTGTTCTCTTTCTCTCACTCTCCTCTCTCTGTCTCTCGCTCTCTCTTTCTTCCTCTCTCCCTCGCTCTCTTTCTCTTCCTCTCTGTCTCCCTCTCTCTCTTTCTCTCCATCTCTCTCCTTACCTTGTTCTCTTTCTCTCCCTCTCCCTCTGTCGCTCCCTCTCTCTTTCTCTCCATCTCTCTCCTTACCTTGTTCTCTTTCTCTCCCTCTCCCTCTCTGTCGCTCCCTCTCTCTTTCGCACTCTCTCTCCCTATTCCTCTCCTCTCTCTCCCTCTCTCTTTCGCTCTTTCTCTCCCTTGCTCCCTCTCTCTCTCTCTCCCTGTCCCCCTGGATCACGCATTAGCGTGGTAATTGGGGGGCACATTCGGGGAAGGTAAACGTGCAGGATGAGGTCGTCCTCGCCAACAGAGGAAGTCAATAACCTGTGTTAAAATGGTTTCAGAAAATCCAGAGTAACCATGGAAACCAGTACTGCTAGGCATCCCACTAGCCAGGATTCTGGTCCCTCCATCTCACGGAACAACATCGAATCAAACATGGACACGCATGCATGTTTAATACACGCATTTATCTATCAATTCACCATGTATCTATCTGTCCATCTGTATCTATCTATTTATCTGTCTATCTATCTATCATCCATCCATCCATATCTATCCATCTATTTATCACAACAGATTGGGATTCTTTGAGGACCCTACACCCTTTGTTTCAACGTCCAAGGACTGCGTCCATTACATTACAGGCATTTAGCAGAGGCTTCTATCCAGAGCGACTTACACAACTTTTTTTTAATTTGTTAATTTTTTAACTGATATATACTGAAGCAATTCAGGTTAAGTACCTTTCTCAAGGGTACAACAGCAGTGTCCTACCCAGGAATCGAACCTATGACCTTTTGGTCACAAGTCTAGTTCCTTACCCACTGTGCTACACAGCCGCCTGGCTGAACACCAGTCCCTCGGTGAAACGCTGGCTCAGCACACCCAGCCGGTGTAGAGATCAGCTGAACACCAGTCCCTTAGTTGCTGTTATTGTTGCTGCTGCTGTTGCTATTGTTGTTTTGTTGTTGCTGCTGCTGTTGCTGTTGTTGCTTTTGATATAATTTTGTTGTTGTTGCTGCTGTTGCTGCTGCTGTCGTTGCTGCTATTGTTGTTTTGTTGTTGTTGCTGCTGCTGTTGTTTGCTGTTGCTGTAGTTTTATTGTTGTTGCTGTTGTAGTTGTTACTGTCGTTGTTTTGCTGTTGTTGTTGCTGTCGTTGTTTTGTTGTTGTTGTTGCTGCTGTTGTTTGCTGTTGCTGTTGTTGCTGTAGTTTCATTGTTGTTGCTGCTGCTGTTGCTGCTGCTGTAGTTGTGGCTGTCGTTGTTTTGTTGTTGTTTTGCTGTCGTTGCTGTCATTGTGTGGTCAGGCTGTGCTCTGGACTGAAGGTGAAGCGAGCAGACGTGCGTTTGAGCAGGTAAGGTGAAGCGTGCAGACGTGCGTTTGAGCAGGTAAGGTGAAGCGAGCAGACGTGCGTTTGAGCAGGTAAGGTGAAGCGAGCAGACGTGCGTTTGAGCAGGTAAGGTGAAGTGAGCAGACGTGCGTTTGAGCAGGTAAGGTGAAGCGAGCAGACGTGCGTTTGAGCAGGTAAGGTGAAGCGAGCAGACGTGCGTTTGAGCAGGTAAGGTGAAGCGAGCAGACGTGCGTTTGAGCAGGTAAGGCGGAGCGAGCAGACATGCGTTTGAGCAGGTAAGGTGAAGCGAGCAGACGTGCGTTTGAGCAGGTAAGGTGAAGCGAGCATACGTGCGTTTGAGCAGGTAAGGTGAAGTGAGCAGACGTGCGTTTGAGCAGGTAAGGTGAAGCGAGCAGACGTGCGTTTGAGCAGGTAAGGTGAAGCGAGCAGACGTGCGTTTGAGCAGGTAAGGTGAAGCGAGCAGACGTGCGTTTGAGCAGGTAAGGTGAAGCGAGCAGACGTGCGTTTGAGCAGGTAAGGTGAAGCGAGCTGTTACGCCCCTCCGCGTCAGGTGGGGGCGCTGGCCGTTTGGAGGCCTGTGTTTTCTTGTTTCAGATAATTGGAAGCACCTGTGGTGGTGCCCATAAAAGGAAGCCTGGAGTCGGCTTCTCGGGAGGGGGGCTGTAGTTTCTCCTCGCCGTTGGACCACGGCCGTGTCTGGATTTCACCTTATGTGTTAGTTATTTTGTCATTACGTATGGTGTTAATAATAAAAAGTATTGGTTATTATTGGGAAACATTGGTGTCGGCATCGCTTATGTTTGCGGGTGTGTAGAGCAACCTATTTAACCTACCCCTAAATACCTCCTCAGCTGGCACTACTTCATCTTCCCCTGCGTCTACCACCCACGGAGGCTGAAAAGGGTGGTCAGCCATGGAGCTGGCAACTGTAGAAGGCTCACAGAAGAGAATGAAGGGTTGGTTCGATCAGAAGGCTAAAGTCCGCCACTTTGATCCTGGAGATAAAGTCCTGGCATTGCTGCCCATTCTTGGTTCGACCTTACAGGTTAGGTTTAGTGGACCTTATGTTGTGGAACAGAGGGTTTCAGACCTAAACTATTTGATTAACACTCCGGATAGGAAAAAGCGTGTTCAACTGTGCCATATTAACATGCTGAAGCCGTATTATGCTCGCCCTTCCGAGCCGTTGTCAGCCAGGCCGAATGCTGAGAAGGCTTCGTTATCTGTCCCGGTTAAGCCTGTCGCCTTGTCCTCGGTGCTGAACTCCTCTGAGCCTCCTGCAGTTGCCAGCTCCATGGCTGACCACCCTTCTCAGCCTCCGTGGGTGGTAGACGCAGGGGAAGATGAAGTAGTGCCAGCTGAGGAGGTATTTAGGGGTAGGTTAAATAATTCCCAGTTCCTTAGGAACCTTGAAACACAGTTTTTGCATTTGACCCGTTCCAAACAGTCTGACCTTGTCTGTTTGATTAAGTCTCATCTATCTCTCTTTCCTGATATTCCTTCTCGAACTACGCTTGTGGAGCATGATATTGATGTGGGTGAAGCAAGGCCTATTAAGCAGCATTTTTACCGTGTATCTCCAGGAAAAAATGAACATCTCCTTAAAGAATTGAATTATATGCTTGAAAATAACATTGCGCAGCCCAGTTTTTCTAGCTGGTCTAGCCCATGCTTGCTAATTGGGAAGCCAGTTGGCTCGTATAGGTTTTGTACAGATCATCGTAAAGTTAATGCTGTAACAAAAGCTGACTGCTACCCCCTCCCGAGAATGGAGGACTGCATAGACCAGGTTGGTTCAGCACAATTTGTCAGTAAATTTGACCTCCTCAAGGGTTACTGGCAAGTCCCGTTGACCGAGAGAGCGAAAGAGGTTTCTGCGTTTGTAACCCCACAGGGTTATACTCTTATTCAGTCATGGCTTTTGGTATGCGTAACGCCCCCGCAACTTTTCAGCGGTTAATGAACTGCGTGCTGTCTGGTCTCGAGGGGTGCGCTGCATATCTAGATGACGTCATTGTGTTCAGTGACACTTGGCCTCAACATCTGGTGCGGATCAGAGCCTTGTTTGCTCGTCTAGTAGATGCAAACCTTATGGTTAACCTGGCTAAATGTGAGTTCGGACAAGCCACGGTCACATACCTTGGCAAGGTGGTTGGCCGTGGTGAGGTCCGGCCCGTGCGCGCCAAAGTCGAGGCTATTGACCGTTTTCCTGCTCCGACTAGTAAGAAGGAAGTGATGAGATTTTTGGGAATGACTGGTTATTATCGTGGGTTTTGCCCAAATTTCTCTGCTGTAGTCGCCCCCTTGACTGACCTCCTCGGGGGTAAGGTCCCGTTTCATTGGTCCCTCGCTTGTCAGATCGCTTTTGAAAATGTCAAAGACCTTTTATGTAATGCTCCCGTTTTGTCAGCCCCTCATTTTGACAAGCCGTTTAAGCTCGCCATTGATGCTAGCGACGTAGGTGCCGGTGCAGTCTTGTTACAGGAGGATGAGCTGACCATTGATCACCCGGTGTGTTTCTTTTCCCGTAAATTCAATAAACACCAACGCCACTACTCCACCATTGAGAAGGAGACTTTAGCTCTTGTCTGGGCAGTGCAACATTTCGATGTCTATGTCGGCTCCGTTAATCACCCCGTGCTGGTGTTTACGGACCATAACCCGTTAGTTTATTTACATCAGATGCAAAACAAAAACCAGCGCCTCATGCGCTGGAGCCTGTTTTTGCAGGGGCATCATCTGGAGATTCGGCACATTCGTGGGAAGGGCAACGTGGTAGCAGATGCGTTGTCCCGCGGATGTGCCGAGTCTAGGGATGCGTCTTGATGCGTTGATCACATGGCTTGTTGACAGGCTGCCGTCAGTTGCGGCATTTCTCTCTCTGTTCGTCTCCCCTCGTTCTCTTTCTATCCTCAAGTTGCAGTGGCATGGCAGAAGAGGTTCAACGCTGGGAGTCAAAGTGGGAAGTCTCGTCTGTCGATGCTTGGAGTTGGTATTTATGATTTTTGTTTGTTTGAATTTCTGTTTTGGGGACTGGTGTCCCCAGCTGGTGGGGGGGGTGTTACGCCCCTCCGTGTCAGGTGGGGGCGCTGGCCGTTTGGAGGCCTGTGTTTTCTTGTTTCAGATAATTGGAAGCACCTGTGGTGGTGCCCATAAAAGGAAGCCTGGAGTCGGCTTCTCGGGAGGGGGGCTGTAGTTTCTCCTCGCCGTTGGACCACGGCCGTGTCTGGATTTCACCTTATGTGTTACAGTTATTTTGTCATTACGTATGGTGTTAATAATAAAAAGTATTGGTTATTATTGGGAAACATTGGTGTCGGCATCGCTTATGTTTGCGGGTGTGTAGAGCAGCCTATTTAACCTACCCCTAAATACCTCCTCAGCTGGCACTACTTCATCTTCCCCTGCGTCTACCACCCACGGAGGCTGAGAAGGGTGGTCAGCCATGGAGCTGGCAACTGTAGAAGGCTCACAGAAGAGAATTAAGGGTTGGTTCGATCAGAAGGCTAAAGTCCGCCACTTTGATCCTGGAGATAAAGTCCTGGCATTGCTGCCCATTCTTGGTTCGGCCTTACAGGTTAGGTTTAGTGGACCTTATGTTGTGGAACAGAGGGTTTCAGACCTAAACTATTTGATTAACACTCCGGATAGGAAAAAGCGTGTTCAACTGTGCCATATTAACATGCTGAAGCCGTAATATGCTCGCCCTTCCGAGCCGTTGTCAGCCGGGCCGAATGCTGAGAAGGCTTCGTTATCTGTCCCGGTTAAGCCTGTCGCCTTGTCCTCGGTGCTGAACTCCTCTGAGCCTCCTGCAGTTGCCAGCTCCATGGCTGACCACCCTTCTCAGCCTCCGTGGGTGGTAGACGCAGGGGAAGATGAAGTAGTGCCAGCTGAGGAGGTATTTAGGGGTAGGTTAAATAATTCCCAGTTCCTTAGGAACCTTGAAACACAGTTTTTGCATTTGACCCGTTCCAAACAGTCTGACCTTGTCTGTTTGATTAAGTCTCATCTATCTCTCTTTCCTGATATTCCTTCTCGAACTACGCTTGTGGAGCATGATATTGATGTGGGTGAAGCAAGGCCTATTAAGCAGCATTTTTACCGTGTATCTCCAGGAAAAAATGAACATCTCCTTAAAGAATTGAATTATATGCTTGAAAATAACATTGCGCAGCCCAGTTTTTCTAGCTGGTCTAGCCCATGCTTGCTAATTGGGAAGCCAGATGGCTCGTATAGGTTTTGTACAGATTATCGTAAAGTTAATGCTGTAACAAAAGCTGACTGCTACCCCCTCCCGAAAATGGAGGACTGCATAGACCAGCTTGGTTCAGCACAATTTGTCAGTAAATTTGACCTCCTCAAGGGTTACTGGCAAGTCCCGTTGACCGAGAGAGCGAAAGAGGTTTCTGCGTTTGTAACCCCACAGGGTTATACTCTTATTCAGTCATGGCTTTTGGTATGCGTAACGCCCCCGCAACTTTTCAGCGGTTAATGAACTGCGTGCTGTCTGGTCTCGAGGGGTGCGCTGCATATCTAGATGACGTCATTGTGTTCAGTGACACTTGGCCTCAACATCTGGCGCGGATCAGAGCCTTGTTTGCTCGTCTAGTAGATGCAAACCTTACGGTTAACCTGGCTAAATGTGAGTTCGGACAAGCCACGGTCACATACCTTGGCAAGGTGGTTGGCCGTGGTGAGGTCCGGCCCGTGCGCGCCAAAGTCGAGGCTATTGACCGTTTTCCTGCTCCGACTAGTAAGAAGGAAGTGATGAGATTTTTGGGAATGACTGGTTATTATCGTGGGTTTTGCCCAAATTTCTCTGCTGTAGTCGCCCCCTTGACTGACCTCCTCGGGGGTAAGGTCCCGTTTCATTGGTCCCTCGCTTGTCAGATCGCTTTTGAAAATGTCAAAGCCCTTTTATGTAATGCTCCCGTTTTGTCAGCCCCTCATTTTGACAAGCCGTTTAAGCTCGCCATTGATGCTAGCGACGTAGGTGCCGGTGCAGTCTTGTTACAGGAGGATGAGCTGACCATTGATCACCCGTGTGTGTTTCTTTTCCCGTAAATTCAATAAACACCAACGCCACTACTCCACCATTGAGAAGGAGACTTTAGCTCTTGTCTGGGCAGTGCAACATTTCGATGTCTATGTCGGCTCCGTTAATCACCCCGTGCTGGTGTTTACGGACCATAACCCGTTAGTTTATTTACATCAGATGCAAAACAAAAACCAGCGCCTCATGCGCTGGAGCCTGTTTTTGCAGGGGCATCATCTGGAGATTCGGCACATTCGTGGGAAGGACAACGTGGTAGCAGATGCGTTGTCCCGCGGATGTGCCGAGTCTAGGGGTGCGTCTTGATGCGTTGATCACATGGCTTGTTGACAGGCTGCCGTCAGTTGCGGCATTTCTCTCTCTGTTCGTCTCCCCTCGTTCTCTTTCTATCCTCAAGTTGCAGTGGCATGGCAGAAGAGGTTCAACGCTGGGAGTCAAAGTGGGAAGTCTCGTCTGTCGATGCTTGGAGTTGGTATTTATGATTTGGTATTTGTTTGTTTGAATTTCTGTTTTGGGGACTGGTGTCCCCAGCTGGTGGGGGGGGGGTGTTACGCCCCTTTGCGTCAGGTGGGGGCGCTGGCCGTTTGGAGGCCTGTGTTTTCTTGTTTCAGATAATTGGAAGCACCTGTGGTGGTGCCCATAAAAGGAAGCCTGGAGTCGGCTTCTCGGGAGGGGGGCTGTAGTTTCTCCTCGCCGTTGGACCACGGCCGTGTCTGGATTTCACCTTATGTGTTACAGTTATTTTGTCATTACGTATGGTGTTAATAATAAAAAGTATTGGTTATTATTGGGAAACATTGGTGTCGGCATCGCTTATGTTTGCGGGTGTGTAGAGCAACCGTAACACGAGCAGACGTGCGTTTGAGCAGGTAAGGTGAAGCGAGCAGACGTGCGTTTGAGCAGGTAAGGTGAAGCGAGCAGACGTGCGTTTAAGCAGGTAAGGTGAAGCGAGCAGGTAAGGTGAAGCGAGCAGACGTGCGTTTGAGCAGGTAAGGTGAAGCGAGCAGGTAAGGTGGAGCGAGCAGACGTGCGTTTGAGCAGGTAAGGTGAAGCGAGCAGACGTGCGTTTGAGCAGGTAAGGTGAAGCGAGCAGACGTGCGTTTGAGCAGGTAAGGTGAAGCGAGCAGACGTGCGTTTGAGCAGGTAAGGTGAAGCGAGCAGACGTGCGTTTGAGCAGGTAAGGCGGAGCGAGCAGACATGCGTTTGAGCAGGTAAGGTGAAGCGAGCAGGCGTGCGTTTGAGCAGGTAAGGTGAAGCGAGCAGACATGCGTTTGAGCAGGTAAGGTGAAGCGAGCAGGCGTGCGTTTGAGCAGGTAAGGTGAAGCGAGCAGACGTGCGTTTGAGCAGGTAAGGTGAAGCGAGCAGGCGTGCGTTTGAGCAGGTAAGGTGAAGCGAGCAGACATGCGTTTGAGCAGGTAAGGTGGAGCGAGCAGACGTGCGTTTGAGCAGGTAAGGTGAAGCGAGCAGACGGCAGACGTGCGTTTGACATTGAGCAGGTTTGTTCGGGGCTCAGGTTTGCGCATTTAATGCGCATTCAGCAGCAGAGGCCCCTGAGGAAGGAACAGCAGCAGCAGCAGCTCGGGATGGGATCACACAAACCCTCCTCCCCCGCTCGGGACGAGATCACACAAACCCTCCTCCTCCACCTGGGACGGGATCACACAAACCCTCCCCTGCCGCCAGGGACAAGAGCACAAGCTGGGCTGCTTTTGGGGAATCAGCAGGCCCTGCAGTAAATTGGTAGCGCTAACGCCGCAGGAAACAGGAAGTAGCATATTAAAGCCGTAATCAGATTATGAGTTTAGCAGGGCACCAACATGAGTGCGAATCCCTGATGAGTTCTGCGACTATCACACTTTCCCTCTCTCTCTCCTGCTGCTCTCTCACCCTCTTCATGTTCCTTTTTCTTTCCTCCTCTCCCCATCCCTTCTCTCTCTCTCTCTCTCTCTCTCTCTCTATTTTCTCAGTCTGGCTCCCTCTCTTTCTCATCCAACTCCTTAATTACAGCAAGAGAATTCCGCAGCATAATTGTTCCGTTGCCTGCCGCCTGTTGCCGGTATGAATGTATCACTTCTGCAAACAAAGGAACAGATGTCAGCTTTCATAAACATACCACATCCCAGAGAATTACTAGCTTGCAGCAGCCAATCTGAACTGGCTAAAAGCCTGCGACTGGTGGGGGGAGAGGGGATCTCTCCGCGGATGCAGGAAGGCACAACATTGTGTGTTATTTTCACTTCCAATCAAGGTTATTATTTTTGTCTTTTCCAGTAGTTCGTTTTCATTTCTATATTTTTGAAGTTGCTGTGAAAAGAGTGAATACTGGTAGAGATCTGACAGATAAGTGGCTTCTGACTTCTGAAGAAGTCCTGCCTCCTCTGCCCATTTCTGAAGAAGTCCCACCTCCTATGTAAATTTCTGACCACCATCAAATACAGAGGCAGTAAGACACATTGGGACAGATTTTACAGACTACCCAGATCATGCACTTCATAATCTCAGTGTTGTTGTGAAAGATGTCACCCCTCCATGAACGTTCATAAGCTAATATAGCACTGAAATTGCCTGGAGCAAAGAAGCAAAGGAAGGACAGCAGGGACTGAACATCTGGTTACTGTAGAGAATCGCTGACAAAGGTTATGTAACTCACAAACCTGTCGACACGCCAGGTCCCAAAAAGCTCTGACAGGCAGCTGACGCAGAGCCTCTTTAAGGCTGGACTAACCGACTGTCTCCAAGTTTAGGAGTTTTCCTCAGAATTATATAGTCTCTTCATGAAAACACGGTGGGATGGGATTGCTCTTCAAAGGCAAATCTGATCAAAGTATTTCCCCAAAGTGAGAAAACAGAAAGTTATTGTTACAGGGATGCACAACTCGAGCACGGAGGCGCCGTCTGCTTGTGATTGGCCTGGCTGATGGAACGCTCTTCACATCACATCATTCAGTTTGACAGGCCTGACCGACCCCCCCCCCCCCCCCCCCCACACCACACCACACCACCACCCCCCCAGGCACCCCTTCACATTAAAGACCCAATCAATGAAGGAGGGAGAGGCGCAGTGGGAGAGCATGGTAAGCAGGAGAGTGGCCCTGTATGCAAACACATTCTGTTCACACACACACACTCACACACACACACACACACACGCACACATACTTACACACACACACACACACATACTTACACACTCACACACACACACATCTCTCCCCAGGCTGACGTTGTGAGTATCGGGGGAACTCTGCTGGGTACCACACACACACACACACACACACACACACATCCCTCCCCAGGCTGACGTTGTGGGGACCGGGGGAACTCCGCTGGTACACACACACACACACACACACCTCTCCCCAGGCTGACGTTGTGAGTATCAGGGGAACTCTGCTGGGTACCACCACACACACACACACTCACGCACACACACACACACACACACACACACACACCTCTCCCCAGGCTGATGCTGTGAGGACCAGGCCACACAGTGGAGCGCTAGCAGCCTGTTCCTGCCACAGCCGCCCCCTCGCCAGGCATCAGCACACCTGCCCTACCTGTCAGCCACAGGTAGACCGTCAAAGAGAGGCAGTCGTGACCAGCACGCGGCCCGTACTGTCCTCAGGTACACTCTCAGAATAGGAGGGTCTTTTTGGCTTTCCACAGGGGAACCTTTTTTGGTTCTTTTTGGAACCCTCTATGGTAGGTGTGAAAAGGGTAAAAGCTCCTGGACTGAGTAAAGAACCCACCAGTTAAACAGCGTTCCTCAATGGCAGTCCAATCGTGTGCAGCGGAGGGCCGAGAGTATGCAGGCTTTCAATCCCAACCAATCACATCACCTGCTGATTTCACCAATCAGCTCCCTCCTGTGCGATTGAAAATGTGTTAATTAGTGAAATCAACAGGTGCAGTGATTGGCTGGAATGAGAACTCTTCACGGCACATGGGCGGGGCAGCGCTGCTCTGTGGAGACGCAGAGGAGGCTTTCGGCCCAGTGTCCTGTGAGGAGGACAGAGCCCGAGCCGACGCCCGCAGGCCGGTGTACGGCACCTCACGAGGGACACAAAAGGGAAACGCTGAGATAAATCCGAGCCTGACATGAGATAATATTTACAAGAGAATCTATGTGTGGAGGGGAAGGAGAAAAGATGAATCCATGAACTCAGGCAGAAATATAAAGTGCAGAAAGAGAGGGAGAAAGCGAGAAAGATTGAGAGACAGAGAGAGAGGGAGAGAGAGAGAGAGAGGGCGATAGAGAGAGATTGAGACAGAGAAAGAGGGAGAGAGAGAGAGGGCGATAGAGAGAGATTGAGACAGAGAAAGAGGGAGAGAGAGAGATAGAAGGAGCGAGAGAGATAGCGCACTCCCCAGAATATAAATGAGTGCACTTCCTCCTCTTTGTCAGGCCCAAGATTTGAAAAGGCCTGAAACTGGCACTTTTGCTGTCAGATGGAGTTAGTCCTCCTAATGCATTATGCTGCTCTGGATCAGCGCAGCACTAACACAGACAGCAGGGACTGAGCAGGATCAGCAGCAGAAACAGGATCAGGAGCAGAAACGGGATCAGGATCAGGTTCAGGTTCAGGAGCAGAAACAGGATCAGGAGCAGAAACGGGATCAGGCTCAGGAGCAGAAACAGGATCAGGAGCAGAAATAGGGATCAGGAGCAGAAACAGGATCAGGAGCAGAAACGGGATCAGAAGCAGGATCAGGAGCAGAAACGGAATAAGGACCAGGAGCAGAAAGGGGATCAGGGGCATAAACAGGATCAGGATCAGGAGCAGAAATGGGATCAGGATCAGGGGCAGAAACGGGATCAGGGTCAGGAGCAGAAACAGGATCAGGAGAAGAAATGGGATCGGGATCAGGATCAGGAGCAGAAACTCTATCAGGAGCAGAAACAGGATCAGGAACAGAACCAGGATCAGAAGCAGAAATGGGATCAGGGTCAGAAACAGGATCAGGAGCAGAAACAGGATCAGGGGCAGAAACAGAATCAGGAGCAGAAACGGGATCAGGATCAGGAGCAGAAACAAGATCATGAGCAGAAACGGGATCAGGAGCAGAAACAGGATCAGGATCAGAAACAGCCTCCGGATCAGGATCAGGAGCAGAAACAGGATCAGGGGCAGAAACAAGATCAGGAGCAGAAACGGGATCAGGAGCAGAAACAGCATCAGGGGCAGAAACAAGATCAGGAGCAGAAACGGGATCAGGAGCAGAAACAGGATCAGGATCAGAAACAGGAGCAGTAGCAGGAGCAGGAAAAGAGAAAATGATCAGGAGCCGAGGAGAAACATGAACATAAACAGGAGCAGGAACAGAAACAGAAAATCAAACACACACACACATATACACCACACACACCCACATGTGCACACACACTCAGACTAACACACACACACACACACACACACACACACACACGTGCACACACAGCACCCAGCTCTCAGGTACCTTTCTCCTGCAGATGGACGGACCCTTTGAAGCTCTGAAGTGTTTTCCATTAAGCTAATGGGGCCTTATTTTTAGCCAACTCCGGTGTCCTCCTCAAAAGAGACGAGTGCATTTGGGGGGGGGGGGGGTCACACACAATGGGCCATGTCTGAGCTCTCTGAAGTACACTAATAATGATGATGATGATGATGATGATGATGATACACACGCAAACAGAACTGGCTCTTCCCTCTGCCTTCCCTCCCTCCCACCTACCGTTCACTTCAGACATGTGAAACAGCCCCCCCCCCCCCCCCCCCCCCCCCCCCCCCCCCCCCCCCCCCCCCATTTAATTTCTCTGTACACCTCCCTCCTGCCAGACCTGCACCTATTCTCTCTATACCGCTTATTTCACATACCGGCATCTAAAGATCCTTAAAGTGGAGTTCTACAACACTAAGAATTTTGAAAGAACATTCCAAAAGAAGCTGCTCATCAAAGGACTAAGAACTCAGATTTAACATACTCTATTCTACAGCTCTTATTTAAAACACCATTATTTTACAGCTGTTATTTTACATATTCTATCTATAATTTGTGTTTAGCATTTTGTGATAATCATTGAAAAATTCATTGATTAACTGATCAACTAATGCTACTAATATTTTTGAGATAGGCATGTTTTATTTATATATTTCCTCATTCTGCAAGATAATGTTATTTGAAACACAAACTTGTGTTAACACTAGGTACAGGCATAATTGTCGGAGAAATAAGTTTTTAGCAGGGACGCTAAAGGTACAACAGAGGTAACATTATCCTGTATTGACACGCTCTTGCACGCACAAACGCACGCTCACACACACACACACACACACACACACACACACACACACACACACACACCTCTCTGCTTGCTTTATAAATCAATAAGGACAAGGGCCTGACCCTGTGCTGGTCAGGAAAAATGAATGCACTGTCATCTTAAGACACTTTCTGTTGCCATATTCAGGACAAATTGTACACAATACCATCACAACCTTCAGCACAGATAAATCTCTTATGACTAACTCTCTAAGTGTGTTTTTAGTCATACCTGCTTATCTGAATGCCATTGTACCCGTTAGAAATACACTGGGTAAGATTGCCCCCCGATGGATCAAAACAGTAATTGCAACTTCAGTAATACACAAAAACGGTGCAAAGGGATCCTGAAATATAAACGGAACACAGATTTCGAACCTCAGGTTGTTAAAATGGCGTGACTGCTACTACGTTTTGCCTTAGCTGAACATCTTGTCTCTGAAAGTCCTGAACTAGTGAGCAGCTTTAAATATCGACTAAAGCTCTTTGGTCAAAGTCGTGCAAGAAGGAACACAGTAGAGAGTAATCAAGTCTCTGCTTTAACCAAGTCTCCTTGATTAAGGCATCACTGGTAATGGACCGGATGAGACCCCACTGTAACATTTAACAGGTCATGAAAATAACATTGTAATACACAACTGAGTAAATTGTTCATTAAAGTGAATTGCCATTTTAATCAAAGGACGATCACAAATGTTGTGAATTATACACTAAAATATTCTCAACACACACAGTGTGTAGTATGTACTGCTTCTTGAGGGACTATTGGTCTTAAAATTTGGACAATAGAAGCAAACATCTCCTATTTAAAAAACAAACAAAAAAAAGAACTTTCTGGCTTCAAGAGAATGAGTTTTAATTCGCGCTGATTATAATTGACAAGTTGTTACAGAAATCCTAAAATATAGAGGCGCTATTACATCACAGATGATCCAAATACATGTTAGTCAATACAAACCTGAAAGCAGCAGTGAATACTCCATCATATACTTTGGTAACTAGCAGCTAACCTGGCCACTTGCTCATTAGCAGTTCAGCTGGGCTTTTGCTCTCTGACTGCACCGACACGCAAGCAAAGACAGGCGACCCGATGACTACTCAAACCTGTGGCATGCCAGCCAGCTCAAACGTACTGTAACACAAACGAATGAACGAACGAACGCACGAACGAACGAACGTACGCACGAACGAACGAACAAATGAACGAACGAACGAACGCACGCACGAATGTACGCACGAACGAACGAACGTACGTACGCACGAACGAACGAACGAACGAACGCACGCACGCACGAACACACGAACGAACGAACGAACGAACGAACGAACAAACAAACAAACAAACAAACAAACAAACAAACAAACAAACAAACAAACAAACGAACGAACAAACAAACAAAAACCTCACGCTAACTACCAGGCTTAGTACCACAAGTCAGTCCTGATTCTTTGAGTATCTGCACAAGCAGCCAGGCTTATTTAAAGCTCACCAGACAGGCTGAGCGGTTTCCTGGGCAGAGTCCAGTTCCTGTGGCTCAAAGTCGGGTTTTTGAGGGTCGGGGGCCCAGTTCTGCGTGCTGGTTCTGGCGCTGTAAACTAGGCCTTCAACCGCACAGGTCTGACCGCCAGACACACCAACACCAGCCAAACAGCGAAGGGGACCACCGGCCACAGCACCAAAAACTCCCACAATGCACCCGAAGGGTCTTTTTCACGAGCAAGAATAGAAATAAAAATTGAGGGAAAGCAATCCTTGAAAAACAACTTTATTTTCCCATTCACGACATACCCCACACCGTTTCCTTCATCATCACATTCTGCTGACTGGCCATGAAGAGGACCACGATCCAATCACGGCCGAATCATCTGACCCATCTCCCAGCAGCATTCAGAACCCCTCCAGCACTCCTACAGGTTTCAAGGATTTAGCTAAAATCACCCCCACCTTTCATCCCCCTGAAAAAGTGCATGCTTTGCAAAGATAATTTGTGCATTTCAAATTCCTGTAAAAGAGTGTGCAAAATAACACAAATCATTGTACATGATAAAATAGACCTTTTCATTCGTATGTGTTTAAAAAGTCCCTATAATGCAGTCTATTAGATTATGTATTAGAGTATTAGATTATTTATCTATTAGATGGAGTCAGTTGGATTACTTTAGCAGTAAAAACCTTAACCCCCTACCCCAAGTGCATAATTTTGTTTAAAAAGTCAGTTACACATTTGGCATTCGCAAGTAAAAAAAAACAGTGCTTATCTGGAATACTTCACCAACCCCAAAAAGGAGTTTCCTAAGAACACAAATTCTGTAGACATTATTGCAGTATCACACACACAAACGACTCAATGCATTACAGTTCCTGAGATGTCTGAGAAAAATTCACCACACTCACAGATCAAAGACAAACAAACAAAACCAAAAAAAAAAAAACAAAGACTACAGACAGACAGGCAGACTCCAACAGAGAACGAGACAGACAAATGGATGTGCGAAAACAGCAGACTTGTGTTTAGAACCTGAAATTAAATTCCCACTCCCCCTGATTTTGCCCATTCCCAGATTTCTCCCATTCCCCCTGATTTTGCCCATTCCCCCTGATTTTGCCCATTCCCCCTGATTTTGCCCATTCCCCCCGATTTTGCCTATGCACCTTGATTTCTCGTTCCTCAACTCACCTCTTTCTCTATACAAAATCTGATTTATTAGTCTATTTTCCTTTTGTTTTCCTCTTTTCTAGCCCATTTTTTCTTTTTGTTATTCTCTCTTATTAGGGTTGACTTCAGTCACTGCACTAGGGCTTCTGGGTTGAGGGCACCACACTGCACCATCATGCGATTAAGATATTAGATCTGTACTGATTATTGTTATTTTTTAACTTGAATTTAAATGCATCCATGATGCAACATCTGGATAATCTTCCAACTGAGCCTGAGGTCAAACAGACATGTCAGACAATGTAGAGGTAAACAAACCAACTGATGTCATAGAATTAAGTTTCATTCACAGTTAATCTGCCACAGCCAATGAGAAAAGCAAAAAAATGTGCAAGGTAATAACAACAGAACTCAAAGAGAAGAACACAACTTCGACAAAACCCACATGATATGTAGTGGAGCTCAGGAGGTAATTTTTATGACAGACTTACTGACAGAAAAGTGTTCACTAGATCCGTAGAGTGATTTAGATTTAGATTTTTACCAAACCAAAAATAAACAGTAAATTTCACAGCTGAAGTGCTCCTTGACTGATTGAAAGGTACCTGGCTGTAGCTATAGAAAATGGGAATGGCCAGTTTGCCATTTTTAAAGAGAGAGAGTCAAAATTTTAGCCATGGTGCAGTTCCCTGGAGTTAATTGGCTGCTGGCTTGGTGATGTCATCACAGGCACGAGCATACAGGGGCTGAGGCACCGTGACCCATGAGCGTGCACGTGACCCACGAACATGCATGTGACCCATGAGCGCGCACGTGACCCACGAACATGCATGTGACCCGTGAGCGTGCACGTGAACCACGAACATGCATGTGACCCATGAGCGTGCATGTGACGAATAGTGTTCACTGTGTGAACTAAACTGTTCTTGGCTACAAATAGCTGTACGAAATAAGTATTGTATCTTACTGAACCTGTGTTTTGCAGTTGTCCATGGCTATGAAATGCACTTTTGTACATCGCTTTGCATAAAAGCGTCTGCCAAATAAATGTAATTTAATGCAATGCATTTGATCTATAAGCGTGCACATGACCCACGGGAACGCATGTGACCCATGAGCATGCACTCGACCCATGAGCGTGCACGTGACCCATGGGTGCGCATGTGACCCATGAGCATGCACTCGACCCATGAGCGTGCACGTGACCCATGGGTGCGCATGTGACCCATGAGTGTGCACGTGACCCATAAGCCTAAGTATTTTTTTTGGTTTTTCTGCAAACTGATGAAAATCTCACCTGTCCACTGTGGAGATTCCACAGGCAGGAGCCTCTTAGCCCATGGGGTGCAAACTCCAAATAAGGTGGGACCCCGCCGCTGTGGAGTGCAGGAAAAACCAGGGGCTCTTTCCAAATGCCTATTTTACACATCCTTGTCTCCCAGGTCCTTGACTGGCCCAGATATTGATAATGGTCCGCCATCTTTAAAGACATTCCAGCCCATTAAATGCCCTTGAAAGAGTGAGGAGGTAGGAGGCTCCCGAAGGACGCTTGAGCAAGGAAACATGAATGCATCCTTTGCCTAAGTATTTTTTTTTCATAATGCCTGACGAATAATGATCGACCCACAGCTCCACCTCTCCCCATCTGTCACATCTGTAACTGACGTGGCTTCAAACTGACGCCTGGCTGAACAAGGATGTGCCATGATATAATTCACCGTCCTTGCATCCTTTCCTGGCGTCCTCCGTCGGGTAGAGCTAAGAGAGCGAGGAAAAGATGCAAGGAGGTAAAAAATACGTGACTGGAAAGAGCCTCTGGTTTCTCATCGCCATTTACCATTTGTCCATTTCACAGCTGGAGAAAATTTGCAGTTAGAACACGAGATGGTTTGGCACATGTGGGGTGGGAGGGGAATGGGGGGGGGGGGCGCGACAGGCAGGTGGGGAGTTGAGGACCCCCCACCGCTCAGGGAAAATCACTTCCGTCGTAGACCGCGCGCTGAACAACAGTCAGGTGGTACAGAACTTTCTTAGAGATGAACCTGCGGAGAGATGGATTTAAAAAAAACATGAAGACATGAATACATAAATAAAAAGGGAATAAGCACCAGGGCAGGTGCGTCGGGAGGCAGATTCCTGGTCTAGTCACCTGGAGAAGGTGTTGTCGAAGATCAGCATGTAGGTCCCGGGGTTCTTCACCATCAGATGACCACTGATCGTCTCCTTGTGTGAGTTGCAGCGAGTCAGAGGGACCAGAACCTGCACAGCCAATGAGAGCAGAGTGGAAGGCGTGCTGGACCAATGAGAGCACAGTGAAGAGCATAACCACCATGAGCAGAGAGGAGCTGAACCAATGAGAGGGGCCTCCAGAGCAGTGAAGAGAGCTGAATTAGGGGCTCAGCATCATTGAGAGGGGGAGGCAGAGAGAGGGGGTTTGGGGTACCTTAGCCTCCTCCAGTGGGGTGTGGGGTCCCTCCCTGTAGACCACGCTGAAGGAGATGCTCTTGGGCTCGGAGGAGAACACCCAGCCGATGGTGGGGCCGGCCTCAGCCACCTCCACGGAGACCAGGCTGTAGCCGCTGGACTTGATGAAGAGCTCGCGAGAGCCGTCGCCAAACTGCACCACCTCCTCCAGGGAGAGGGAGGGGCTCAGCCTGCGGGACGCCACACCCAGGTCATCACTAACGCCAGTGAGGTCATCACTAACACCAGGGACACGCCCCCATGGGGTCATCACTAACGCCAGTGAGGTCATCACTAACACCAGGGACACGCCCCCATGGGGTCATCACTAACACCAGGGACACGCCCCCATGAGGTCATCACTAACACCAGGGACACGCCCCCATGAGGTCATCACTAATGCCAGTGACACGCCCCCATGAGGTCATCACTAACACCAGGGACACGCCCCCATGAGGTCATCACTAACACCAGGGACACGCCCTCATGGGGTCATCACTAACACCAGTGACACGCCCCCATGAGGTCATCACTAACACCAGGGACACGCCCCCATGAGGTCATCACTAATGCCAGTGACACGCCCCCATGAGGTCATCACTAACGCCAGGCACAAGCCTCTGTGAGGTTATCACTAATGCCAGGGACACACCGCCATGAGGTCATCACTAATGCCAGTGACACGCCCCCATGAGGTCATCACTAACACCAGGGACACGCCCCCATGAGGTCATCACTAACGCCAGGCACAAGCCTCTGTGAGGTCATCACTAACGCCAGGCACAAGCCTCTGTGAGGTCATCACTAACGCCAGGGACACACCACTGTGAGGTCATCACTAACGCCAGGCACAAGCCTCTGTGAGGTCATCACTAACGCCAGGCACAAGCCTCTGTGAGGTCATCGGTCACTATCTGCCTATCCAAATCTAACTGAAAGCTGGCTAGTCTTCAAAAGGCACGGGGCACGGGCCGGCTTTGAATGTTGAGCTTCAGACAGTTAGCAAATAGTCTGAAACTTAAAGTCTGAATAGTGTACCACCAACAGGATGTGAGCTCTCCTGATCTGAGCAGGTAAATCTCAGGTGTGCAGACTTACGTGAGCTCTCCTGATTTGAGCAGGTAAATCTCAGGTGTGCAGACTTACGTGAGCTCTCCTGATTTGAGCAGGTAAATCTCAGGTGTGCAGACTAACGTGAGCTCTCCTGATTTCAGCAGATAAATCTCAGGTGTGCAGACTTACGTGAGCTCTCCTGATCTGAGCAGGTAAATCTCAGGTGTGCAGACTTACGTGAGCTCTCCTGATTTGAGCAGGTAAATCTCAGCATCCTGTATGTTGGGAATCCGCTCCTCTGGGTCCTCAGGTGTGCTGGCGCTGGTGCTGGGGCTTCTGAAACCAGGAACATGGCACAGAGGTAACAAACACCGATCAATCCCTAAACCTCATGCACCTCTAAAGAAGACAGCCCAGGACCATTTATTCTTATCTTCTTGTCAGTCATTACAGTTCTTTGAAAGCAACAGTATGTGCATCTTTGTGAACATAACTATAATTCAGGCCAAAGCTAAAGAAAAGACACTTTTACCTGTAATTCCAGCTGATGTCAATTTAAAGGGCTTAATATTTAGAAGACTCACAGGGTGTCACTCAGCAAGCTACTTTGGTGTCACTTGAAGCTTTTTTATTTTGCTTTAAACCGCACACCTGTGGTTACGACCTGGTCTAGGGTCAGAGTGTAGGATGAGGGATAAGGGAAATGAGTGGGAATGGGTAAGGAAAATGGTACGGCAAACCGACAAGTAATCCAGTCCATATCTACCTATCCTGCACTACCTAAAACCTGGCTAGTCTTCGAAGGGTACTTTGATACAATTAGTCTGCAGGCTGAGACTAATAGTCCGAATAGCGTACCCCAACACAGATTTAAAATTTCACCCAGAGTTTACGCTCGAAAATAAAAAAGTAACAAAATAATGTCCCAATGGAAGGCCTGCAGTCCAGCTGGGAACGCTCTACGGTGAGCAGAGGACAAAACTACAGCCGAGGGCGAGAACGAGCAAATGGTCACGCGCGGAATTCCATGGGGCGAAGAAACCAAAAGGGCGAAGGCGAGAATCGAAGAGTCGAACGGAACGAGTCAGCAGTCACACGCGACCTAATCAGCCAACGAACCGGAAGGGCTACAGGAGAATCGAGTCAAACAAAATAAGGTCTAACACACAAAGTCAAACAAACAAATCGCTTTCAAAAAAACAACCAGCACGAGTTCCAAAAGGTAGCATCCACTGGTAAGTGACAAATGGAGGCTTTTTTTTTTTTTTTTTTTAAACAGAGTAACCGGAGACGGAAACCGGAAGAACCAAAAAAGCCAAAGCTTATGACGGCTCTTAAGACCTGTGAACGCCAGCTCTGATAATTATGACAAGATTATCAGAAACTTCTGCAAGTATCTGAAGTTACCCAACACAAAAACAGCCTGGGCTGACTGATCAAAAACACACACTACAACAGAAATCATATTTTTTTTTAAAACTCAAATTCATAAACCAGAATGAAAGCTAACTGAGAATTTTAATATATCTTCCCCAACTCACTCTTGGTGAAGTTTTTTTATGTTTTGTAAGGTCTCAGAGGCTCCAGTGTTTTTTGCTTGTGAGTAGAGAGCGCACATATGAGTGCATATGTGAGTATGAGTGTGTACATGCTTTGTGGGGACTTACCCCTCCAGTCTTCCTTGCTGAGAGTAGAGTGTGTATATCAGTGGTCTCCACCCCTCGTCCTGGAGAGCTACAGGGTCTGCTGGTTTTTTGTTTTCACCTTAAAATCAGCACCCAATTGAGACCCAAGACACCAGGTGAGTTGAGTTAACTGTGTAATCAACTGCTCTAATTGATTCATGAAGTGCAGAGTCATTATGAAAACCAGCAGACCCTGTAGCTCTCCAGGACCAGGGTTGGAGACCACTGGTGTATATATTATTGTGTGTATAGGAGTATGAGTGTGTGCACATGCTTTGTGAGGACTCACCTCTCCAGTGGTCCCTGCTGAGAGTAGAGTGTGTATATGAGTATGTGTATATGATTGTGTGTATAGGAGTATGTGTATATGATTGTGTGTATATGAGTATGAGAGTGTACATGCTTTGTGAGGAGTCACCTCATGCTTCGTGGGGACTCACCTCTCCAGTGTACCCTGCTGTCCCTCTTCGCTCTCTGCCCCGGGCAGGTTGCTGTCCTTGATCGTCTTCACCTCGTCCTCTGTGATGATGTCAAACACGACGTCATTGACCCCTGTGGAGTGGAATCAGGTCATCAGGAATCAGGAAGGTTATCAAACTTACCAACCCTGTTTGCTGTGCTTCACTGTGCTGGCCACTGCTGTATGTGTTTAACTGCACTGGGCTGTGCACTATATTTCACTATACTGGCTCAAACAACCCCAACTAATGAGAGGTGTTTGCCCAACACAGCAGCTGTGATTGGCCGATTCCCATTACAGCAAATATTCTGGGAAGTATTGGATATTACCGGTAGTATTGGTGTGTGTGTATGAGTGCATCAGGTGAGTATGTATTAGGTACAGGTGAGTGTGTATGAGTGTAACAGGTGAGTGTGTGTGTGTATGAGGTACAGGTGTGTGTGTGTATGAGTGTGTGTGAGCGTATCAGGTGTGTGAGGTCTGCTCCTCTCACCTGTATTGGTGGGCGTGTCGGGCGTTTCGGGCAGCAGGGGGCGCTCTGTGCCGGCAGTGCGCTGCGTGTAGCAGTCCCGGCAGCAGCGCACTTTCCCGCCACCCTGCGGCTTCGCCACCGTGTTGTTACTGCAGGGGGAGCAGAACGCTCGGCTGCACAGCCTGGGAGACAGACCGCAATCCTCAACATCGCCACCGGGGGCCGCCAAATACACATACTACAGCCCCGAGCTGGGATCTCAAACTCCAGCCCTGGAGAGCTGGTTGTTTTGTTACTCAGCACTTAATTGTTCATTTAAAATGGCTGATTACACAGATAATTACCCTCTCTTGGTTTCTCGCGTCTGAAATGGCTGCTAATTTTCAGATGGGATTTGAACCTCTGACTTCTCCTACTTAAACAGTCCCCACTCTCAGGTATAAAGACAGAGGCCCAATTCATAATTGCTACTGAGTCCATACTACACACTACACACTACTTACTCCATACTACATACTCATCATGAACTTCAGTTTCAATTTCCAGAACACGGAGCTCTGCTCCTCCTGGACAGGAGATATAAACCCTTTTTCCAGTAAGGATGCATGGGAGGACCCAGACCCAATGGGGGGAACCCATCCCCCTCTGACCTCAGGGCACGGGTTTAAATGACAGACCCGTTCCGTCAGTCAGTATTCACGTTAGTAAATGAACGGCAGCCATGGGATTTGCTACAGTACGGTGAAGACGTTACAGTCCGTCCGGCATGGACTCACCGGCACTGGTGCTGCCGTAGCCTCCAGCTGAACGGGCTGCGGCAGCCGGAGCAGACCCCCGCCTCGCGCTCCACGGCCCCCCCCGAGTGCGGCTTCTGAGCAGGCTCCAGAGCGTGCAGCTTCTGCCACAGCGCATCCTTATCCCTGCAGGGGGCGCCAGAGAGCCGTCAGAACCACAGCTCCACACTCACAGACACGCTCCACACTCACAGACACACACACACACTCACACACAGCTGCACACTCACAGCTACACACTCACAGACACACTCACACGCACACACACACACAGCTCCACACTCACAGACACACACACACACACACACACACACACACACAGCTCCACACTCACAGACACACACTCACACACACACACACACAGCTACACAATCACAGACACACACACGCACACGCACACACACACTCACACTCACACAGCTACACAATCACAGACACACACACACACACACACAGCTACACACTCACAGGCACACTCCACATGCATGCACACACACACACATACACACTCGCACTTGCATGCATACTCACACGCACACACACTCATGCACACATGCACACGCACACATGCACACACACACACACACACACAGAGCAGAAGACACACAAACACACACTCATACACACACACACACACCATGCCCTCACATGCACACACAAACTCACACTCACACACACACACACACACAGCAGAAGATACACACACGCACACACACACACATACATACGAGCACACACACACACAGCAGAAGACACACACACTCATGCATACGCACACACACACACAGAGCAGAAGACACACACACACACACACACACACACACATACGAGCACACATACACACACACACACATAGCAGAAGACACACTCATGCATACGCACGCACACACACACACACACACACAGCAGAAGACACACACACACACATACGAGCACACACATACACACAGCAGAAGACACACACACTCATGCATACGCGCACACACACACACACACACACACGAGCACACACACACAGCAGAAGACACACATACTCATGCACACACACACACACACACACACACACACACACACACACAGAGCAGAAGAGGGGACACGTACTGGATGAGCTGCACCAGTCTCTCCTCCAGGTTATTCTTGGTTCTGTTCAGGTCGTCGATCTCGGCCGAGGTCCTCAGAAGGCTGCTCTGCTGCTCCTCACCAGCCCGGTCCAGAGAGACCCTGAGAGACACACAGCTGCTCCTGCACTCCGCCAGCTCCTGCTCTGTCCTGAGGGGGGGGGGAGAGGGGGGGAGAGGGGGGAGGGGAGAGAGAGAGTCCACGTTCAGGTTAGACTTCAGGAAAGGACTGCATATATAGTACCAATCACTACAGAGAGAAAGAGAGAGAGGGAGAGAGAGCTCTGCAGGTGATCAATGGATAAGAAGACCTCTAGCTTGGTTAAACAGGTGAATATTAAGGACTGCTCCTCTGTTTAAACGAACTCTCAGAACCTGGGGGTGAAGACTATATAAACTCATCTCATCTGATGAAAGTTCCTTTGAACTGGTTAAATGAACTCCTGGGATCTGGGGGTGAATTCTGTCTGAGGACCTCTCACCTGGTTAGAGTATCTCTGAGCACCTGCAGTTCCTTCTCACACTCTGCAATGCGATGGTCTTTCTCTTTCAGCAGCTGTAAGTGAAGGCTATCTGCTGCCTTTAGGATTCAAATACAGAAAAACACGAATACACTCAGGATACATTCAAACACACAGAAAAAACACAGGTACACTCAGGATACAATCAAACACACAGAAAAAACACAGGTACGCTCAGGATACATTCAAACACACAGAAAAAACACAAGTACACTCAGGATACAATCAAACACACAAGTACACTCAGGATACAATCAAACACACAGAAAAAACACAAATACACCCAGGATACAATCAAACACACAGAAAAAACACAAATACACCCAGGATACGCATCACTCCTCTCCAACTCGCCACTATTAACTTTACCACAAAAAAAACAACCTACCCCCCTTTTAACTGGTAAAGGTTCTTTAAGTTTCAGAAAATTTCACAAGGAGAACTGGAGACTAGGTTTAACTGTTTCACAGTCTAGAGAGAAACTAATAGTTAAAGCAGGTCCCGGTCCGGGCCTTTCAGGGTCCCAAAGCAGGATTTGATTATGGCTCCCCCTCCCCCAACCCAGTGAGTAATTAGGAGACCCCCTCCCCCAACCCAGTGAATAATTTGGGGATCCCCTCCCCCAACCCAGTGAATAATTGGGGATCCCCTCCCCCAACCCAGTGAATAATTAGGGGACCCCCTCCCCCAACCCAGTGAGTAATTAGGGGACCCCCTCCCCCAACCCAGTGAATAATTAGGGGACCCCCTCCCCCAACCCAGTGAGTAATTAGGGGACCCCCTCCCCCAACCCAGTGAGTAATTAGGGGACCCCCTCCCCCAACCCAGTGAGTAATTAGTTGCACACGTTGCTTATTTGCTTGGCTGGGCTCTGGTCAGAACCCACAGGTGCAGCTGCAGACAGCGCCTATGCCCACAGCCACAGCCTGGGGTTTCACACAGAGGAAGGGGGGGGGGGGGGGGGGGTGGGGGGTTTAACACAGAGCGAAGAGAGGAAATGGGGGCGGTGTGGGTTCACCACAGAGCAAAGAGAGGAAAAAGGGGGGGGGCTTTCACACAGAGCGAGGAGAGGAAAAAGGGGAGGGGCTTTCACACAGAGCGACGAGAGGAAAAAGGGGAGGGGCCTAACACAGCGAGGAGAGGAAAGGGAGGGGCTTTCACACAGAGCGAGGAGAGGAAAAAGGGGAGGGGCTTAACACAGACGGAGGAGAGGAAGGGGGAAGGGCTTTAACACAGAGGGAGGAGAGGAAGGGGGAGGGGCTTTAACGCAGATGGTAAATGGTAAATGGACTGCATTTATATAGCGCTTTAACACATTGATGCCTCTCATTCGGAGCAGGAGAGGGGGTTAGGTGTCTTTACACTTCACAGAGGGAGGAGAGCCAGACAAGGGGGAGGGGCTTAACGCAGATGGAGGAGAGGAAGGGGGAGGGGCTTTAACACAGACAGAGGAGAGGAAGGGGGAGGGGCTTTAACACAGAGGGAGGAGAGGAAGGGGGAGGGGCTTTAACACAGATGGAGGAGAGGAAGGGGGAGGGGCTTAACACAGAGGGAGGAGAGGAAGGGGGAGGGGCTTTAACACAGAGGGAGGAGAGGAAGGGGGAGGGGCTTTAACACAGAGGCTGAGGGGGGTGAAGTACATGTTTGTAACAGCACTGGATTCTATCCAGTTTATCCAAGATGATGACCCTACATGGGCTGAATGGCCTGTTCTCATCCTTCTGTATTCTTATGTTCAAACAAATAAAAACAAACAAACAAATACGTAAATGCATTAGAAACTGCTGGGTGTTGTGCTGCAACAGCGGAGACTGGTTTTCTTTTGTCTCTGGTTGGTTGTTCAGGTCCTACCCCCACCAATTCCATCCCCACAAACACACACCTGCAGTTCAGACACTTTGGCCTCCTGGAGTGACACCTTCTCTGGCTCCGCCCTCACTGAGGCTAGCTCCGCCCTCACTGAGGCAAGCTCATCATTCAGGTCCTGGGGGAGGAGAGACAGCAGCTCAACAATAATGTCACTCAAAGCTCTCAAGCCCTAATTTGCATAAGTGGGCAGCAGCTTGGAAGCTATTAGAGCCCCATCTATGCCCCCTCAACACCTGCTTGCCCCCTCTTACTCCATTTGCAGTGTTTTTATCCACTGTTATAGTCCTGGCAAAGAACTGTCTGTGAGCGTTCTGTAAGTGTTCTGTGAGTGCTCTGTGAGGGTTCTGTGAGTGTTCTGCGAGCGTTCTGTGAGTGCTCTCTAAGCGTTCTGTGAGCGTTCTGTGAGCGTTCTGAGAGTGCTCTTTAAGCGTTCTGTGAGCGTTCTGTGAGTGTTTTGTGAGTGTTATCTGAGCGTTCTGTGAGTGTTCTGTGAGCGTTCTGTGAGTGCTCTCTGAGCGTTCTGTGAGCGTTCTGTGAGCGTTCTGTGAGCGTTCTGTGAGTATTCTGTGAGTGTTCTGTGAGTATTCTGTGAGTGTTCTGTGAGTATTCTGTGAGTGTTCTGTGAGCGTTCTGTGAGCGTTCTGTGAGCGTTCTGTGAGGGTTCTGCGAGCGTTCTGTGAGCGTTCTGTGAGGGTTCTGCGAGCATTGCGGGAGCCTCACCTGCAGCTGCTTCTGGTGGCTTATGGTCTGGCTGCTCATCTGGGCGTCGGCCTCCTCCTGGGTCTGGAGGTCCCTCTCGGCTTCCGGAAGCTTCTCCTCGGCCTGCCGTAGCTCCTCCTCCCGGGCCCGTAGCTCCTCCTCCCGGGCCCGTAGCTCCGCCCTCAGCGCAGCGTTCTCCGCCTCCAGCTCCGCCAGTCTGCGCGCCGCGGCCTCCCGCTCGGACGTCAGGGCGCAGGGGGCCACGCCCAGCTCTGCCACCGCCGCGTCAGCCTGGGGCAGCTCCTTCAGCAAACCAGACCAATGGGACAACGTTAGAAACGCACACCGTAAAACTGGCATTAATGGTCTGGGCGGTTAATCGCTCACAACGCAGCTATTATTGGAATCGCCGTTTATTTTCATTTTTATGGTTTTGTTCTCGGCTATTAAAGCAAACCGGCTCTCGTTAGGGATTCAGTATCTAACTAAAGTTTTACAGTCATCTGGACTCATCATTTACCTACAGTCCAGAGATTCCTCAGTCCCTCCTAATGAATACATGAGTTAGTAACGGATATAATTAGAGGATTAGAACTCACACAGCCACACATCACGGCACAAGGAGACGCATTTAAACAGACCAAACAACTATCAAAGACAGCCCAAAAAAGACCAAAGATCTTTAACCGACTGTGAGCAGAACAGGACAGTTATGCACGGAAAGCCCTGTTTTTGCGTTCCAGGGAAAAGTAGAGCAGAAGCACCTTAAGCATGGTGACCTCCTGGGAGGCAGAGACCTCCCGCTGCTCCTCCTGCACCTCCTCCTGCTCCTCCTCCAGCGCCTTCTCCTCGGCTCGGTCCAGCTGCTCCAGCTGGGCCTGCTGCTGCTCCCCCAGCGCCCGGAGCACCTCTCTCTGCGTCTCCTCCACCTCCAGCCGGGCTCCGGCCTTCTCCTGGGCCTCCATGGCCTCCCGCAGCCTCACGCGCAGCTCCGCCACCTCCTCCTCCTTCCTGCGCACCTCCTCCAGTAGCTCCTGCTGCTTCTGCTCGGATTGGTCGAGCTCTGCGCGCAGCTCCTGCTGCTTCTGCTCTGATTGGTCGAGCTCTGCACGCAGCTCGTGCTGCTTCTGCTCTGATTGGTCCAGCTCTGCACGCAGCTCCTGCTGCTTCTGCTCTGATTGGTCCAGCTCTGCACGCAACTCCTGCTGCTTCTGCTCTGATTGGTCAAGCTCTGCACGCAGCTCCTGCTGTTTCTGCTCTGATTGGTTGAGCTCTGCGCACAGCTTCTGCTGCTTCTGCTCTGATTGGCTGAGCTTGGTGTGTAGCTCCCGCTGCTTTTTCTTTGATTGGTCGAGCTCCACGCATAGCTCCTGCCGCGTCTTCTCTGACTGGTTGAGCTCCATGTGCAGTTCCTGCCGCTTCTTCTCTGATTGGTCGAGCTCTGCACATAGCTCCCTCTGCTTCAGCTCTGATTGGTCGAGCTCTGCACGTAGCTCCCCCTGCTTCAGCTCTGATTGGTCGAGCTCCAGGCGGAGGTCGTCGGCCACGTTGCCCCTGGTTGGCTCGTTCAGGAGCCCCGGCAGACTGCTGCCATCATCAGGGCCAGAGAACGACTCCATGGCCTGCAGGGACACACACACACACATTAACATACACACACACACACACACACACATACACACACACACACACACACACATTAACATACACACACACACACACACATTAACATACACACACACAGTAACACACACACACACACACATTAACATACACACACACACACGCACGCACACATTAACATACACACACACACACACACATTAACATACACACACACAGTAACACACACACACACACACATTAACATACACACACACACACGCACGCACACATTAACATACACACACACACACACACATTAACACACACACACACACACACACACATTAACATACACACACACACACACACACACATTAACACACACACACACACACACACACACATACACACACACACACATACATACACATTAACACACACACACACACACACACACATTAACATACACACACACACACACACACACAGTAACATACACGCACACACACACGTGCACACACACACACACATACACATTAACACACACATACACACACACACATTAACACACACACACATACACAGACACACACACATATACATTAACACACACACACACTAACACACACACACACACACACACACACATACACATTAACACACACACACACGCAGACACACACACACACACATTAACATACACACACACATTAACACACACACA
>CM045890.1:1113647-1196147 GCA_025169545.1 Anguilla japonica | reverse complement strand
CAGTGTGTGGTGTCATGATCAGCTGTGAGTATAACTCTGCTCAGTGCAGTGTGTGGTGTCATGATCAGCTGTGAGTATAACTCTGCTCAGTGCAGTGTGTGGTGTCATGATCAGCTGTGAGTATAACTCTGCTCAGTGCAGTGTGTGGTGTCATGATCAGCTGTGAGTATACTCTGCTAACTCTGCTCAGTGCAGTGTGTGGTGTCATGATCAGCTGTGAGTATAACTCTGCTCAGTGCAGTGTGTGGTGTCATGATCAGCTGTGAGTATAACTCTGCTCAGTGCAGTGTGTGTGTCATGATCAGCTGTGAGTATAACTCTGCTCAGTGCAGTGTGTGTGTCATGATCAGCTGTGAGTATAACTCTGCTCAGTGCAGTGTGTGTGTCATGATCAGCTGTGAGTATAACTCTGCTCAGTGCAGTGTGTGTCAGTATTCATCGCTCATGTAAAACCGATGCCGAACTGCAGGATGTTAAGTGCGTGGTACCTCTGCGATGGACTTGACGAAGCGGATCCCGTCGTTAGCTCCCTTTGTCTTGGACAGGCAGTCGCAGAAGTAGTCCCAGTAGTCCTTCCGGGTGCCCAGCAGCGTGCTCTTTTCCTTCTGGTCAAACTGGGGGGGGGCGAAACAGAGGACCTCGGTTCTAAAGAACCCGAAACCCCCCCTCGCTCCACCAGCCAGTGCCCGGGCACAGCGGTGCCTGGGGCGGGTCAGCGTCCCGCGCCAGCCAGTGTGCCAACTGTCCTGAGACTAATGAGCAAAAACGAGCCTGAAACAAGCCCAACAGCACTGGGGTAGAGGGACTGTGGACCGGGGGCAGCAATAGCTACATTACTAAACCGCCTATTGTACTCTAACAATAGCAACCATAAATGTGAAAAAAAAAACAAGGCTGCTTGTTACACTTGCAAACAAAGCACACAGGGGTATACATGTCTACAGGTTAACCATGGTAATAGCCCTGGGAGGGGTAGAGTACTGCTCAGGTGTGGATCAGACAGTCTACCTGCAGCAGGGCGGGTAGAGCACTGCTCAGGTGTGGATCAGACAGTCTACCTGCAGCAGGGAGGGTAGAGTACTGCTCAGGTGTGGATCAGACAGTCTACCTGCAGCAGGGTGGGTAGAGTACTGCTCAGGTGTGGATCAGACAGTCTACCTGCAGCAGGGTGGGTAGAGTACTGCTCAGGTGTGGATCAGACAGTCTACCTGCAGCAGGGTGGGTAGAGTACTGCTCAGGTGTGGATCAGACAGTCTACCTGCAGCAGGGAGGGTAGAGCACTGCTCAGGTGTGGATCAGACAGTCTACCTGCAGCAGGGTGGGTAGAGTACTGCTTAGGGGTGGATCAGACAGTCTACCTGCAGCAGGGAGGGTAGAGCACTGCTCAGGTGTGGATCAGACAGTCTACCTGCAGCAGGGTGGGTAGAGTACTGCTCAGGTGTGGATCAGACAGTCTACCTGCAGCAGGGAGGGTAGAGCACTGCTCAGGTGTGGATCAGACAGTCTACCTGCAGCAGGGAGGGTAGAGTACTGCTCAGGTGTGGATCAGACAAGTCTACCTGCAGCAGGGTGGGTAGAGTACTGCTCAGGTGTGGATCAGACAGTCTACCTGCAGCAGGGTGGGTAGAGTACTGCTCAGGTGTGGATCAGACAGTCTACCTGCAGCAGGGTGGGTAGAGTACTGCTCAGGTGTGGATCAGACAGTCTACCTGCAGCAGGGTGGGTAGAGTACTGCTCAGGTGTGGATCAGACAGTCTACCTGCAGCAGGGTGGGTAGAGTACTGCTCAGGTGTGGATCAGACAGTCTACCTGCAGCAGGGGTGGGGTAGAGTACTGCTCAGGTGTGGATCAGACAGTCTACCTGCAGCAGGGTGGGTAGAGTACTGCTCAGGTGTGGATCAGACAGTCTACCTGCAGCAGGGTGGGTAGAGTACTGCTCAGGTGTGGATCAGACAGTCTACCTGCAGCAGGGTGGGTAGAGTACTGCTCAGGTGTGGATCAGACAGTCTACCTGCAGCAGGGTGGGTAGAGTACTGCTCAGGTGTGGATCAGACAGTCTACCTGCAGCAGGGTGGGTAGAGTACTGCTCAGGTGTGGATCAGACAGTCTACCTGCAGCAGGGTGGGTAGAGTACTGCTCAGGTGTGGATCAGACAGTCTACCTGCAGCAGGTACTCCAGTTTGTAGCAGAACTTGTGCAGGCTGGAGCTGTCGTCTGTCACTGGCTCCCCACTCTCTCTGTGCTCTGCAGTAAGCTCTGACACTGCATCTAGAGAGAGAGAGAGGGAGAGAGAGAGAGAGGGGGGGGAGAAAGAGAGAGAGAGAGGGAGGGAGAGGGATAGAGAGAGAGAGAGATGGAAGGGGGAGAGAAGGGAGGGAGAGGGAGAGGGACAGAGAGGGGAGAGAGAGAGAGAGGGAGCATTCTAACTTTAGTATGCTCTTTTTGCAGTCAGTATTTAGCTTGAACACCGATCTTGTGTTCCTACGCTTGCTTACGGTCTTCAATATTTTAGCAAAGTTGATTTTTTTTTTGGTCTAGAGAAAGAATCAGCACAAATGGCTCTCATATATCAGCATAAGCAGACTGACAAATGCATACACACACATGCACGCGCACATACACACATGTAAACACACACGCATACACACACATGCACGCGCACACACACACATACACACATGTAAACACACACGCACACACACACATACACACATGCACGCGCACACACACACATACACACATGTAAACACACACGCACACACACACAGGCACACATACAGACATACACATGCAGACATGCTCGCTCACACACGCACATGCACACACACACACACACACACACACACGCACACACACACACACACACACACAGACACACACACACACACACACACACACATACACACACACACACGCGCGCACACACACACACACACACACACACACACACACACACACACACACACACACACACACACACACAGCACCATGCAGGTCTCTGATGACTCTCTGCAGCTGGCTCTCTCCGACGGACCTGGTTGCCATGGTGCTGCTCGGGGTCACAGAGCTTCTGCAACAGAGGAATAAAGAACACGTCAAACCAGACATTCACATCACACACATACACACTCACACACACACCTGCCTGCATACACACACACACACATACACACTCACACCTGCCCGCATGCACACACACATACACACTCACACACGCGCACGCGCACACACATACCCACCCGCCCCCACGCATACACATATACACACTCACACGCACACACACAAACACATAAGCGATCACACACACACATACCCGCACGCATGCACACACACAAACACACACACATACCCACACGCACGCGCACATACACACACACACACCTGCAAGCACACATATACACAAGTGAGTAGTTTTGACAGGGCAGTGCAGCTAAATACCGTAGCTTCTAATATTCTTTGGAAACCCTGAAATTTTTAAGGACAACTAATAATGTAATAATGTAATAATAATAATGTTAAGAGCAGTATCCTTATGTTTTAATGTTACAGTGAGCCCATAAGATATTTCCAAATAAATTACAAAATTAGATTTTTTAAGGCATTATCTCTCCTCAATATTTTTACATCTGCAAATAGCAATTACATGCTTCATTTTGTCCTTCTATATCAAACTCTAATACAAATGTTGAATCAAAACAAAAAAATGTATTGATGTTATTTGCTCAGTTACCTATATGGCAATTTATTTAATAGTCATTATGAATTAAAATTTAACTTTAATCGAATTAGGCCTCCTAAATGAGGTTAATCTAGCTAATCACTAGATTGGGGAAATGATTACATTTCTTAAAAAAAATAAATTAAAATAAATAGGCAGGCAAAAAAACGCACAAAAATCCTCTCAGCAAAATCTACTTCCCCTATTGAACGGTGCACAGTCAGCACAAAGACTTCCTTAGGAAATGAAGTTTGTAGAAGCCACCAGTCCAGCCTATTCCCTCCCTCCACCCAACACTTACCCCCTGCTCCACCCAACACTTGTCATGATCCATAAATGAGACACAAAATGTGCTTCATTATCCAAAAACAAGTATCTTTCAACTTCACCTATCATGTAAATTCTGTGTGTAAATGAATTTGCACCGATTTGTACAAATGAATAGGCCCAGATATTTGTGAATACATTGTTTACCCTATTTCACGTACACCACATACTTTGTTTGTGAGAACCAGAAATATGTTTCCAATTTCCGAATTCTCTCTCCATGTCAGATTGCAAACGAATAATTTTCTACAGTCTAGGATCTGAATCCATTGTATGCCAGTTTTTTGGGCGTCACACAACAAAATGCTTTGATACACGTCCTGAGACCAAACAAGGTAATAATGAAAGTAAATAAAATTCAGACAGCACAGTGATCAATCAGCTGGATTGATGACGTGTTCTACAACAGAAACTGCTGTATTAGCACTTGCTAATATGGTTAAACTGTCGTAACTATAGAATCCAGATAAAGAAAAACTACATTAGTACTTCGTGATTGCCGATTTTTTTTAATCGGACCTCAGATATTTCAGCTTCCATTAGTTCGTGGTTACGGTCGAGCTCTCATTCTAAGTCTACGGTTACCACGCAAACATTAAACATAACTCAAAAGAATCTTCGCCGAAATACACCAGCACATATTTCAGAAAAAGAAGACAGGTTTACATACAGATTGGTATATTTGGTAACTCCCGGCAGTCGTGCTTAGTTTACGGTGAATACGAGTACTGCCACTGGTAAGGCAGGCGGAAGTGATGATTGACAGCTGCGCCACACAATTAAAATTAAGATTCAGAAAACAACAGCGGAGGCCTGCTAGATGACACGCATAGTTCGGTTGCACAGTAGCAGCCTACAGGGAAAAGGCTGCATGCGAATAGTAAAAAAAATACGCCCTATGTCTTTTCCTAACCACTTTTCCTTTTCGTTCTTATTGTGTTGTTTCATGCAGGCTGTATAAACGTGCACAACCCGGTGAAAAATATTAGGCTACTTCATTACCAAGGTTGGAATTGAAATAAAAAAGTAATATAGGCTACCAGTCGCAAAAGTGAAACGAAATGGTTGTCACATTGAGAATGGTTGCTCACGCTTACCCTCCTCTCCACTCATATTTATCGACATGAATCCCAATTACTACGATTGTATGAAAATAATTGTTAAATTTATGCAAGATAGCATAACATATTAGGCCTACAAATCTACTACTGTACACATTCTTAAGTTTCAAAGATGTTGAATTAAAAACATCATCTGGCTAAAAATGTCTCATCCCTTTTTCTTGAAAGACAGACTTCTGTTATGGTTAATATGCTGATTATGATATAATTATAAGCCTATGCATATAATGCGTATGTATGTGTGTGTAACCTGTATTCACCCAGGGTAGGTTCACTGAGCACGGATCGATGCTCTTTTGCAGGAACGCCCTGCCTCACACTCACACACATTCACAACCACAATCCTCTATTGTTGGCCACTGAGCAGCTCCACCAAAATAATAACTTAAGAACCACCACACAACTCAGTCATGTTGATCGTTTGTTTTCGTGAACGGCCGAATGGTGCGTTGCTTTAAATGTTGCTGCCGCAAGGAATTGTGGGACAGCATTATCTCCTTTCCTTCTGTAAAGGATGGTCCAGTGTACCCTATGCTAAAGGAGATAAGAAAGGAAGCATTGAAGCACCTTTCTTTAGCATTTAGAGAATTCGACCAGCTCTTATCATGGCTGCCACTTAGATACTTCTGGGTCATTTCACTCAGTTAGGAACGCTCCTAAGCAAAAAAGGCTATTCGGACGCAGCCTTGATTAGACCCGAAAGTATCTAAGTATCTGAGGTCAAGGAAAAGTGGTTAGGAAAAGGCATAGGACATAATTTTTTTGACTATTCAGACGCAGCCCAAGTGTTATGTGGCTGCTTGGTCCCTACGAAGAACTAAATGAAACACACCACTAACTGAAGTGTTGGACAGACACAGTGAGTAATTTAGTTTATTTAAACAAATTTAAATTTAAGCTTTCTGTGGAAAAAAAGCAGTGCAATTATATAAACGTGAATGATGTTTTAAGCATTCTAAAGCCGGTCAGTGATTCAGCGCAGGGCCGGCCCGTGGCATGAACGCTCTGTGCGGTTGTTGTTATTTTCGTAATTACGTTATTCATCCCCTCGCAGAAATAGTGGTATAAATTTTAAATGGAATGGCAACCGAACATTTCATAACAATGCAATGTAAGGATGGTTTTATCAAGTGCACCACCCCCTACCCCCCGCTCGACAGACTCCAACAAACCCCCCAACTACCCCCCCCCCCCCCCCCCCCCCCCTGCAAAATGGCTGCCGTGCATCAACCAAGTGGTTGATTAAACGTTGGTGGTGGAGTTTCCCTTTTATCACTGTAAATTGCTTTGAGTCGTTGGCTGGTGGCAAAAAACTAATAATAATAATAATAAGAAGAAGAAGAATTATTTATTTATTTTTTAAAATGATGTACAAAAACAAAGACAAAAAGCAATCTGGGACTATACGAATCTGCACACTGAGACACACTGATTCTATTTAAAGGTTCTTGGAATCTAAGGAAGTGAAAGAGCACAAGACAGCGGTGAAAAGCAGAACCAGAGGATGTGAGTAATTCGCACCTTCTGTTTTCGCAGAAAATCTCGCAGCGAGACGAGCGTCGAGCAGCCTGTGCCTCGTCACTTTGAGGCTGAACTGGTTGATGATGAGACGGGGCTGGTGTACCTGTGTGAGGACCCTCCCTCTTCGATCGCCGTGGCGACGGCCGCCAGCTTCGTGGCCATCTTCTGCGTGGGCGTGAGCGGGAACGCGCTTCTGCTCTACGTGCTGCTGAGGCACGAGGACCTGAGGCACGTGACCAGCCTGCTGGTGCTGAACATGGCCGCGTCCGACCTGCTGTTCGCCGCCACGCTGCCCTTCTGGAGCACCTATCACCTGTCCCACTGGGTCTTTGGCCCCGCCCTCTGCAGGGTCCTGGTCGGTGCCTACTTCGCGGGCCTGTACTGCGGGCTGATGTTCCTGACCGCGCTGACCGTGGACCGCTACGTGACCGTGGTGCGCGGCCGGTCGGCCCGGCGGGGGAGGCGTCTGGCGTGCGCCCGGTCGGCCTGCGCCGCCCTGTGGCTCGTCGGCATCTCCGCCGCCGCCTGGGAGATGGCCGCCACGGGGGCGGGGCCTGGCACCGTCCATAACAGTTCTAACAGCCTCTGGAAGGAGGGGGTGACAGGCGGGGAAGTGTCTGTGGCTACTCCCAAAATCAACCCGGGCATGGAACTGGAATCCTTGGCTTAGGAGTGCGTGGGACGTACCTCGGCGTGGAGGGAGCTGGGGGGAGGGAGTGGATTCACACACTCATCTTCTCAGGATAAGGCGTGCAAAAGAGAAATGAGTGACTCACTGTCTGCACGAACAACTGCTTTTGCATCCTTGGTGACGGTGGGCGAAGGTCAGGATTTCCCCTGGGTGGCAGGACACTGCCTGTCGACGGGGGCACTGCTCGGGATTTTGGGCCCCTGGAACAGATGTCACATTGGGCCCCTGCACAGTCACAGCACTCTTGGAATCGTGAAATGGCGGAGCAGGGCAGCTGAACTCGGCTCTCCGCCTGTGACTGGTGGACGGACAGCTGTCACTCATCCTGGGGGGCAGAGCTTGTCTGAAGGGGAGGCCATAAAGGGACTAGCATGAGCGTCGGAGTTCAGACACTCTCCCTCGAAATCTGTGGGTGTGATCTGTGCCTGAACAAACGCTTTGTATGCATTGCCGTGCTACAGGTAAGGAGTTCATTTCTGATCATTCAGCTTCTTACATATTCATATTCATATATTCATTTTCAAATGCATGTAAGAGCAATCTTTTCATCACATAGTTAATGAAATTTTACTAGATTTGTATGACATAATATCAGTTTTCATGCAATTTCATGTCTTTTAAATAATAATAATATATGTCCATGTTTTCAGCAATATACTATTCCGTTAAGATGTACCATTGTTAAAATATTACAAATTCTTTATTATATAATAATAATAATATGTCCATATTTTTAGCAATATACTATTCTGTTAAGATGTACCATTGTTAAAATATTACAAATACTTTATTATATAATAATAATAATATGTCCATATTTTCAGCAATATACCCTTCCTTTAAGATGTACCATTGTTAAAATATTGCAAATATGTATTATTAATATTAATAATAATAATAATAATAATAATAATAATAATAATAATAATATAATGACATTTTAAATATATATATATATTCTGCATGTACTCTATTTCATTGTTTGTAATGTCTCATCAGTAAAGACTGGCAGGTTGCAGAGTGGGGGGGGACGACAGAAACATGGCCTCTCCCTTGCCTGATGGAATCCAAGCCGCCATGGATAACGGTTCCTACGACTACAACTACGACTACAACTACGACTACAACGACTCTTTGGTGATCCTGGGGGAGGACGAGCCCCAGAACTTTGGCGGGACATTCTCCGGCGTTCTGTACACCCTGATCTTCATCCTCAGCCTGGTGGGGAACAGCTTCCTGCTCTGGGCTCTGCTGGTGCGGGAGGACCTGAGGAAGACCACCACGCTCTTCCTCCTGCAGCTGGCCGTGTCCGACCTGCTGCTCACGCTGACGCTGCCTTTCTGGGCCGTCTATCACCTGCACCACTGGGTCTTCGGCACGCCCGGCTGCCACCTCCTCGTCTTCCTCTTCTTCCTGGGCTTCTACGCCTACATGGCGTTCCTGGTGGCGGTGACGGTGGACCGCTACCTGGCCGTGGTCCACGCTGTGCGGATACTGCGGCTGAAGTCTCGGCTGTGTGTCGTGCTCTCCAGTGCCTCCCTGTGGCTGGTGTGCATCGCCGCGAGCGTCCCGGAGGCAGTGCACTCCGAGACTGTGGAGGACGGGGGCGAGACTCAGTGCAAGGCGGCGGATCAGCCGCTGCACCTGGAGCTGCTGGGATACGCCGTGCAGATCAGCCTGTTCTTCCTCCTCCCCTTCGCCCTCATCCTCTTCTGCTACGCGCGCATCTGGGCCACCGTGTCCAGGTGCAGGTCGGCCAGGCGGGCACAGGCCGTGCGGCTGATCTTCTGCATGGTGCTGGGGTTCTTCGCCTGCTGGGCGCCCTACAACGTGGTGCTGCTCCTGGGCGCCCTGCAGCTCCTGGGCTGCCCCGGGCTGACGGGGCCCGAGGCCGCAGAGAGGCTGGCGTACGCGTACTACGTGTGCCACGCCCTGGCCTACTGCCACTGCTTCCTCAACCCCGCCCTCCACGTCTTCGGCAGCGGAAGGTTCCGCAGCTACCTCTCCGTCCGTCGCCACAGCAACTGGGGGAGGAGCCTGACACTCAGCACTCAGCAAAGTGTCCAGCGAGGTTCCACCTCCCGTCAGTGATGTGCTGTCCGTGCAACTGCAGATAAACAAAGAAGGAAAAAATCAGAAGAGGGGATGGAGAGATTGGGACATCCTGAAATACTTGGAACTGAAAAGCAAAGACTTTCAGTTCACTGGAACCACTATGGTGAAAAAACCAGCCTTGTCTAGAAATATCTCACTATTTTATGAGTTGTTTTTTTATTTTTTTATTTGGCAAATTATCTAAAAAAAAAAAAAAAAACCACTTAGCAAATATATGTTTTTGTTACACATTGTCCATAAACACAGCTGGGTGTTTACTGAAGCAACTCAGGACAAGCGTGACGCTCATACTTTAACCTCTTACCGCAAAGCCCCTGAGATTACTGGCATTCGGTGCTACTGCAACCAAAGTGTGAGATAAAAACAGAAACGCGCTGTTTTAGTTTCATTAGTAGACGATACACGACAACTATGCCGAATACGGAGTTTCGCAGCCCCACCATTGTCGCTCTGGTCGTTCATTTAACACGCACCCCCTCCCTGCAGTCTCATCTACAACTACCTCCATGACAATGGACAATATTGTCTATCTTGGCATTCATAAATATATTATTTCACCACTAAAAAATCGTATTCGGTCATAGCAACAAGATAAACCCGACAATAGCCCTAAGATATGCCAATACAGCAGTGAAAACGCTGCTCGTTGAATAATGAAATAAACAAGAAAAAGTTTTTTAAAATGATACCATATCATTCTACAGTCAATATCTGGGGCTAAATATTGAATAAATATGCAACCTTACCGTTGGTTTTACGCTTAGAGATATCCCTTTTGAGACTGAGTGGTCATATATTGTCTTGGACAATCCGTTTGTGTAATATATGCGCATTTGTGATGCCTGGGTACCTTCCAAAATAGTTGTGCGTAATACCACACGTGTTGTTTACGGCGTTGTCGCCCTTTATAGTACAGTCTGGCTTGATTGACAATTAATTTATTCAGTAGGTGAGAGTATAAGCTTCTAACGATGTCTAACATATCTAATTTTACTTTTGGAATAGCGTTTTCTAGGTCAGCGTAACCAAATATTTTCTTATCATCGCATTCACGTACGCATTCACTCTATGGTAGCAGTTAATGACGCTGCACCTAACAAAGCGTGGTCAGCGATTTTTCGTAATTTCTTGGAAAATACTATTATTATTGAGGACTTCTGGGCATAGCTAAGCCATATGTTTGCTGATAGACCTAGCTGTCTTTAAATAGGTTAGTGGTATGATATAATGTGGATATTTCACACTGTAATATAAGCGTTAGTTAGTAGTGTAATCATTTTTGTGAAGCATGCAGCAGTGATGACGTGAGAGTTGGAACACCGCCAAAACGTAACGGTTAAAAATTGTTTTCATGTCGTCCCATCCCCATACAAGAAAACATACGAAAGTACAGAGTATAGAAATACATACAAGAGTTAATTGTTATACATTTAGGTACTGTACTGCATTGTGTGATGATATTTTTGCGTTGTTTTTAATCTGATAGCAATGTTCCATCTTAAACCTTCATAAGGGGCTCATTTATATGCTTTATAATGGACAAAAACCATTTTATTCATTTTTGGTGAGATTTTGGATATGTTTCTGGGCCCCTATATATTTTAGACTACTGTACTGATGGAAAGCTTGTAATTCCCACCTGAAAATGATGCAAGAGTTTTTTGAGTCAAAACAGTTGATTTGTAGTGAAATACGTGAATATGTTGTGATTTACAGCAATGCATCATTCAGACATTTTGGATAGATTTGGAGATGCTGGGTGCACTGCTTAGTTTTTGCTTCATAAATCTATAGTAGTTCTACATATCCACCCTTAGATTTTATGAAATTGTGGTCAAGAAGTTTTTGATCCAGTACACGTATAGTTTAACCTGATGTATATATGCAATCTCTCAGTATTTCATTGCAAACTAAAAAAGTGCAAATTCATTTTTGATCTTTTTTCTTGCTTCATTTAAGCTTAGTACATGGAAATACAAGATGGGACAATCATAAGATTTTACTGTATAGTCACTGAAAGGTTTCTTTCTGGGGATGTTACCCATTTGAGTCAAACAGAGTGCAATTCCATTTCACTTCCTATAACTGTTTTTAAAAAACAATATACATACACACCTGTGGTGGCCTGTGGTGTCTTGTTGAAAAAGCACAGTTTCAATATAATTGCCTGTAAATATCTTATTATTTTAGAAATGCTAGAATTGTTTTAGAAGCGTACGAATGTTGGAAGAATCTAGGGTTATAATCTACAGCATATCGCAGTACCTGTTGCTTCATCGGCCTTTGCTAACCAAGATAAAATTTGAACGAATGTGTTGGCGGTTGCAGCGTTTCCTGTGAGGCAGACATGTCATCCCAGTGTGGTCGGTGTGTCTCATGACCAAGGATGCTTTTACAGGTTGGCTCAGTAAAGCCAACTCTGCAACAGGAAGTAATGCAAGTTATCAGAAAAAAGAAGTATTTTCACATCAAAGACAATGCATCTGATCACTAGGATCTTTTTTATTTTTTACATTTAAAAAAATGTATAACATTTCATGTTATCAAATTATCAGTTCTAATAACATGTATTTTTGTATGTACAGTGTGTGTGTGTCCTTTTCTAAAATACAATCCTGGCTGTCATAGTTGTAGTTAGGTAAACTTTGAACCGCCATTCAATGCACCAACTATGAACTTTGTGCATTTGGCTAATAAAGTTATTTCTTCAGCATTTCTGTTTGTGCTCCTCTGGAAAGCTAATTTTTAAGCGTTAAGCCAGTAATCACCTGTTCATCGAGCTGTGCTGAGACCAGGCTGAGGCAGAGTTTCCGGAGCCATAATCCGCACGTCTGTATGTACCACAGCGCCATCTGCTGTTCAGAGCTGGTAGAGCGAGTTGTCCTGTGAAGCAGCAGCTGGGACCTCAGCATGGGCATCGACACGCAGTCAAAGCGCTTCTACAGGGCACTGCTCTGGTCAAAGAAACAACAGAGGCGGGATAAATGTGAACGTCAGTGTAATAAATCAACCTACCAGCAGGGGGAGGAAGGGACACGGACAAAACTGAGTAGCGCCAGCCATCTTTTTTTAAAACCGGTGCGGTCTGGGTGAAGACTGCCAATTCTGCCCACTCGCACACACATGCACGCACACAAGCACACACGCATGCCCACACACATGTACACACATACACACACCAGGGTTCATACACTTTTTCACCAATGATTTTCGATGACTTTTCCATGACTTCTCCACAACCTTTAACTGAATTTCCATGACCAAAACAAATGACTTTATCTCAGCGGGACGATTTAAAATTATTTATTGTAACACTAAGTAAAATTAGGTCTGCATCTGAAACATATGGCGCCTCTCTAAAACAAATAAACACCAGACAGACACTTAGATACATTCTCTCATATTTTAATTCGAATAGTTTAACATTTTTGTCAATGTCTCAAACAGGGCTCGAAATTGCGACCATTTTGGTCGCATATGCTCCCGAAATTTAATCTGTGCGACCTCGAAATATAATTGAGAGCATTTGTGCGAGTGCAAATAATTGTTCTGGTGCGACCTTTTTTTCTTTTTCCAGTCAAACGTCTTTTTCTCTGTACATTCGCTAGTTAGTACAGTCAGTATGTGCCTTGGGAGCTGACGGTGACCCTTCTAACCAATCGTGAGCTTGACATTCTTACCTTTAACGCTGATTTTAAATTGGTTAATATTAGCCTTCAATCACTCCCTTTCGCTGCACTCCACTGTCACGCGACACAGAGAGCTAACGCGTTAACTAATGTTACCTAAAGACAAAAGTTTATGTTCAATTTATCAGCGTTATCATCGAAAGCTGAAAACTTGAAGCGAACATATTTTTTTTGAAACGTTAACGTAGCGTTTCGTGTAGCGACCCGGTTGAAACAGCTGATTTCTCCGATGCATTTTACTGGCGGTTGATTTAATTAGCGGTATTAATGTGACGAAAAGCGCCTCGTCGTTTGAATGCATAACACGCAATTGCTTGAAGAGTCGACACATTTTAGGCGTGCCAGTTTAACTGTTACTTGTAAACCGTACTGTTATATTGTCGTTTTTTATCAATAAAAAAACTATTGCATGTATTGTTGGTGCTCCTTACATTTTGGTGGGCGCTCCAAACTTTTTGAAGTTGGGAGCACCAGTTGTCAGGTGTGTGGGGGGTTAGGACTCAAACGCAGAGTGAGGGGAAAAAACTCCAAACTCCAAATGGTATGAACAAAGACTTTACTTAACAGAACAGGAACTAAAGCAGGGAACAAAAGGCCTCGCAGGGCAACTCTCAAAAAACAAAGAAAACTGCAAAACACAGAAAACAGAAAATCCAAGAATCCAAAAACACACAAAACAGAACGTGGGCAGAGATACACAGGGAGCTACTCTCAGGAGGAAACACGCAGGGCAGAAATATGACCAAAAGCACACTCAACCAAACAAGGATACAGCACCTGAGTCAGGGAGAGGGGAACTTAAATAGACACGACACGAGACACAGGAGGGCACAATGAACAATCAGGCCACAGAGAGGGACGGGAAAACGAGACAACCCAAAAACAATAATAGAATAATTGAAAACAATAATACAATTAAACAGGGTAAAAGGACAGAGCTAAAAACTATAGTGCCGCCACCTGGCGGCCCAAAAAGGGAAACACAGACAAACCACAGAATATGACACCAGTGCTACCAAGTTAAAAAGTTAATTTTGAGTCCTGATATATTATTGAAGCTGCACTTCCCTGGCATATTGTCGGCACAGTAGGGCCTACGTTTACTAACTGCTACATTAGCTGAAGCGTACCTGTTGGGCGTGCCTGTAAACAGACTGAGCCAGACCGAATTAACTTCTCACACCACCAAAATACCGCGAAGGTTACGTGCCAATTTACGTTTTATTACTATACATACTATTTTTATGATTGGGCTAATTGGAATTTTTCAGTATTCTTGTTAAGGAAGTGACAGAGCACAAGAGAGCGGTGAAAAGCTGAACAAGAGGAAGGGAGTAATTGGCAGCTTCTGTTTTCCCTGAAAATCTCGCAGCGAGGCGAGCGTCGAGCAGCCTGTGCCTCGTCACTTTGAGGCTGAACTCGGGGAGGCGAAGGGGGGGGCATGGACTGTGACTCCCGGGCGCGGATGGACCTGGCGCTGGCCTGCACCCGCGTCCTGGCCTACTGCCACTGCTGCCTCGACCCCATCCTGTACGCCTTCACCCACAGGTTCAGGGCCCACCTCGCCAAAGTGTTCCTCTGCTGTCACCCGCGGCAACCTGGAGCTGCCAATGAGGGGGCGGGGTGGGGTCGGGGGCGGGGCTTGGCACCATTCATAACAGTTCTAACAGCCTCTGGAAGGAGGGGGTGACAGGCGGGGAAGTTTCTGTGGCTACTCCCATAATCAACCCGGGCATGGAAATGAAATCCTTGGCCTAGGAGTGCGTGGGACGTACCTCGGCGTGGAGGGAGCTGGGGGGAGGGGGGAGCTGGGGGGGAGGTTGCTTCGTCTGTGTATTTTCATCAGGTGTATTTAATTTTATTTTATTATACACTTATTTTGTTGGCCGGGCTGTGGGATGGTGGGCATGGGCTCTGGGGGGTTTGGGGCTTGCACCCCCTCTCCTGCCCTCTTCTTCCATTTGTTTATCTTTATTACTTTGATTAGTTATACAACACAGTCCTGGGTCCAGTAATTATACTGCATAATTATTTAATAATGATTATTATTATTTGTAATACTAACCCATTAGATATCAATAAAATTCTGGTAGATCACTGACTGTTTTTTACTTCAACAGTGTTCTTATCTATGACTTCACAGTTTTGGTTGCTCAAATGGTTTGTTTGCAAATTACCAGAGACCTTCAACTTTTTATGAGCCTAGATTTTTAGAAGCCCCTATAAGCCTAAAAAAGAGTGAACGCTTTCAAAATACACATTTGGCTGGGGATAGTAACTCAGGTAAGAGGGTGACAGTCATCTGCACTAACCCGCAGTCTTCTGGATGCTGCTTTCCTCTGCCTCAGTGGGGGGGGGGGGGGGGGGGGGGGTGGGGGTGGGGGGGTGGATTCACACATTCTCATCTGTCTCAGGACAAGGCGTGCAAAAGAGAAATGAGTGACTCACTGTCTGCACGAACAACTGCTTTTGCATCCTTGGTGATGGTGGGCGGTGGTCAGGATTTCCCCTGGGTGGCAGGACACTGCCCGGGATTTTGGGCCCCTGGAACAGATGTCACATTGGGCCCCTACACAGTCACAGCACTCTTGGAATCGTGAAATGGCGGAGCAGGGCAGCTGAACTCAGCTCTCCGCCTGTGACTGGTGGACGGACAGCTGTCACTCATCCTGGGGGGTAGAGCTTGTCTGAAGGGGAGGCCATAAAGGGACTAGCACGAGCGTCGGAGTTCAGACACTCTCCCTCCAAATCTGTGGGTGTGATCTGTGCCTGAACAAACGCTTTGTATGCATTGCCGTGCTACAGGTAAGGAGTTCATTTCTGATCATTCAGCTTCTTACATATTCATATTCATATTCATATATTCATTTTCAAATGCATGTAAGAGCAATGTTTTCATCACATACAATTAATTAAATTTTACTAGATTTGTATGACAGTTTTCATGCAATTTTGTGTCTTTTAAATTATAATAATAATAATATATGTCCATATTTTCAGCAATATACTATTCCGTTAAGATGTACCATTGTTAAAATATTACAAATACTTTATTATATTACATTACATTACATTACATTACATTACATTTATTTCGCAGACGCTTTTATCCAAAGCGACGTACAAAAGTGCATATCATGGTCGTAGGCAACTGCTGAACACATGTTCAGAAAGGTATAATACTTATTTTGTACAGCTATTTCTAGCTAAGAACACAGTTCACACAGTGAACACTATTCTAACCTAACCTCTGCAAAGCCAACTAGGCAGAAGAGTAAGCTACAGTATTAGGACAAAGACAAATACAAGTGACATGAAAAAGGGGGGGGGGGGGGGGGGGGGGGGGGGGGTTTTTTTTTTTTTTGTTTTTTTTGTTTTTTTTTTAATTAAAGAGTGAAATATACAGAATGGTGGTGGTTAATCTAGGTATAGTCTGAAGAGATGAGTCTTCAGGCCACGGCGGAAGATGGGTAGTGAGGGGGAGGTTCGGAGAGGGACGGGAAGTTCGTTCCACCACTGGGGAGCTAGGGTGGAGAAGCTCTGTGATCCCTTTGGGCGGGTGGGAGGGTTACTAGGCGCATATAATAATAATATGTCCATATTTTCAGCAATATACTATTCCGTTAAGATGTACCATTGTTAAAATATTACAAATACTTTATTATATAATAATAATAATATGTCCATATTTTCAGCAATATACTCTTCGTTTAAGATGTACCATTGTTAAAATATTGCAAATATGTATTAATAAAAATAATAAATAATAATAATAATAATAATAATAATAATAATAATAATAATAATAATAATAATAATAATAATAATAATAATATAATGACATTTTAAATATATATATATATATATATTGTGCATGTACTCTATTTCATTGTTTGTAATGTCTCATCAGTAAAGACTGGCAGGTTGCAGAGTGGGGGGGACGACAGAAACATGGCGTCTGCTCTCACAGCCTCTCCCTTGTCTGATGGAATCCAAGCCGCCTCGGATTACGGTTCCTACGACTACGACTACAACGACTCTTCGGTGTTCCTGGGGGAGGACGAGCCCCAGAACTTTGGCGGGACGTTCTGCGGCGTTCTGTACACCCTGATCTTCATCCTCAGCCTGGTGGGGAACAGCTTCCTGCTCTGGGCTCTGCTGGTGCGGGAGGACCTGAGGAAGACCACCACGCTCTTCCTCCTGCAGCTGGCCGTGTCCGACCTGCTGCTCACGCTGACACTGCCCTTCTGGGCCGTCTATCACCTGCAGCACTGGGTCTTCGGCACGCCCGGCTGCCACCTCCTCGTCTTCCTCTTCTTCCTGGGCTTCTACGGCTACATGGCGTTCCTGGTGGCGGTGACAGTGGACCGCTACCTGGCCGTGGTCCACGCCGTGCGGATGCTGCGGCTGCCGTCTCGGCGGTGCGTCGCGCTCTCCAGCGCCTCCCTGTGGCTGGTGTGCGTCGCCGCGAGCGTCCCGGAGGCGGTGCACTCCGAGACTGTGGAGGACGGGGACGAGACTCTGTGCAAGGTGGCGGATCAGCCGCTGCACCTGGAGCTGCTGGGATACGCCATGCAGGTCAGCCTGTTCTTCCTCCTCCCCTTCGCCCTCATCCTCTTCTGCTACGCGCGCATCTGGGCCACCGTGTCCAGGTGCAGGTCGGCCAGGCGGGCGCAGGCCGTGCGGCTGATCTTCTGCGTGGTGCTGGGGTTCTTCGCCTGCTGGGCGCCCTACAACGTGGTGCTGCTCCTGGACGCCCTGCAGCTCCTGGGCTGCCCCGGGCTGACGGGGCCCGAGGCCGCAGAGAGGCTGGTGTACGCGTACTACGTGTGCCACACCCTGGCCTACTGCCACTGCTTCCTCAACCCCGCCCTCCACATCTTCGGCAGCGGAAGGTTCCGTGGCTACCTCTCCGTCCGTCGCCACAGCGACCGGGGGAGGAGCCTGACACTCAGCACTCAGCACAGTGTCCAGCGAGGTTCCACCTCCCGTCAGTGATGTGCTATGGGTGCGACTGCAGATAAACAAAGAAGGAAAAAATCAGAAGAGGGGATGGAGAGATTGGGACATCCTGAAATACTTGGAACTGAAAGGCAAAGACTTTCAGTTCACTGGAACCACTATGGTGAAAATCAGCCTTGTCTAGAAATATCTCACTATTTTATGAGTTGTTTTTTTATTTTTTTATTTGGCAAATTATCAAAAAAATAAATAAAACCACTTAGCAAATATATGTTTTTGTTACACATTGTCCATAAACACAGCTGGGTGTTTACTGAAGCAACTCAGGACAAGCGTGAAGCTCATACTTTAACCTCTTAGCGCAAAGCCCCTGAGATTACTGGCATTCGGTGCTGCTGCAACCAAAGTGTGAGATAAAAACAGAAACGCGCTGTTTTAGTTTCATTAGTAGACGATACACGACAACTATGCCGAATACGGAGTTTCGCAGCCCCACCATTGTCGCTCTGGTCGTTCATTTAACACGCACCCCCTCCCTGCAGTCTCATCTACAACTACATCCATGACAATGGACAATATTGTCTATCTTGGCATTCATAAATATATTATTTCACCACTAAAAAATCGTATTCGGTCATAGCAACAAGATAAACCCGACAATAGCCCTAAGATATGCCAATACAGCAGTGAAAACGCTGCTCGTTGAATAATGAAATAAACAAGAAAAAGTTTTTTTAAATGATACCATATCATTCTACAGTCAATATCTGGGGCTAAATATTGAATAAATATGCAACCTTACCGTTGGTTTTACGCTTAGAGATATCACTTTTGAGACTGAGTGGTCATATATTGTCTTGGACAATCCGTTTGTGTAATATATGCGCATTTGTGATGCCTGGGTACCTTCCAAAATAGCTGTGCGTAATACCACACGTGTTGTTTACAGCATTGTCGCCCTTTATAGTACAGTCTGGCTTGATTGACAATTAATTTATTCAGTAGGTGAGAGTATAAGCTTCTAACGATGTATAACATATCTAATTTTACTTTTGGAATAGCGTTTTCTAGGTCAGCGTAACCAAATATTTTCTTATCATCGCATTCACGTATGCATTCACTCTATGGTAGCAGTTAATGATGCTGCACCTAACAAAGTGTGGTCAGCGATTTTTCGTAATTTCTTGGAAAATACTATTATTATTGAGGACTTCTGGGCATAGCTAAGCCATATGTTTGCTGATAGACCTAGCTGTCTTTAAATAGGTTAGTGGTATGATATAATGTGGATATTTCACACTGTAATATAAGCGTTAGTTAGTAGTGTAATCATTTTTGTGAAGCATGCAGCAGTGATGACATGAGAGTTGGAACACCGCCAAAACGTAACGGTAAAAAATTGTTTTCATGTCGTCCCATCCCCATACAAGCTAACATACAAGAGTACAGAGTATAGAAATACATACAAGAGTTAATTGTTACACATTTAGGTACTGTACTGCATTGTGTGACTATATGTTTTGCGTTATTTTTAATCTGATAGCAATGTTCCATCTTAAACCTTCATAAGGGGCTCATTTATATGCTTTATAATGGACAAAAACCATTTTATTCATTTTTGGAGAGATTTTGGATATGTTTCTGGACCCCTATATATTTTAGACTACTGTACTGATGGAAAGCTTGTAATTCCCACCTGAAAATGATGCAAGAGTTTATTGAGTCAAAACAGTTGATTTGTAGTGAAATACGTGAATATGTTGTGATTTACAGCAATGCATCATTCAGACATTTTGGATAGATTTGGAGATGCTGGGTGCACTGCTTAGTTTTTGCTTCATAAATCTATAGTAGTTCTACATATCCACCCTTAGATTTTATGAACTTGTGGTCAAGAAGTTTTTGATCCAGTACATATAGTATAGTTTAACCTGATGTATATATGCAATCTCTCAGTATTTCATTGCAAACTAAAAAAGTGCAAATTCATTTTTGATTTTTTGTCTAGACAATTGCATTTGTGGCACTGTATTTCTTCCAAAATTATGAATATAGTATTAGTATTGTAAATTGTATGAATGTCTTGCTTCATTTAAGCTTAGTACATGGAAATACAAGATGGGACAATCATACGATTTTACTGTATAGTCACTGAAAGGTTTCTTTCTGGGGATGTTACCCATTTGAGTCAAACAGAGTGCAATTCCATTTCACTTCCTGTAACTGTTTTTAAAAAACAATATACATACACATCTGTGGTGGCCTGTGGTGTCTTGTTTAAAAAGCACAGTTTCAATATAATTGCCTGTAAATATCTTATTATTTTAGAAATGCTAGAATTGTTTTAGAAGCGTACGAATGTTGGAAGAATCTAGGGTTATAATCTACAGCATATCGCAGTACCTGTTGCTTCATCGGCCTTTGCTAACCAAGATAAAATTTGAACGGATGTGTTGGCGGTTGCAGCGTTTCCTGTGAGGCTGAGTGTGGTCGGTGTGTCTCATGGCCAAGGATGCTTTTACAGGTTGGCTCAGTAAAGCCAACTCTGCAACAGGAAGTAATGCAAGTTATCGGAAAAAAATAAGTATTTTCACATCAAAGACAATGCATCAGATCACTAGGATCTTTTTTATTTTTTACTTTTAAAAAAATGTATAACATTGCATGTTATCAAATTATCAGTGCTAATAACATGTATTTTTGCATGTACAGTGTGTGTGTGTCCTTTTCTAAAATACAATCCTGGCTGTCATAGTTGTAGTTAGGTAAACTTTGTACCTCCATTTAGTGCACCAACTATGAACTTTGTGCATTTGGCTAATAAAGTTATTTCTTCATTTCTGTTTGTGCTCCTCAGGAAAGCTCATTTTTAAGCCAGTAATCACCTGTTCATCGAGCTGTGCTGAGTTGAGGCTGAGGCAGAATTTCCGGAGCCACAATCCGCACGTCTGCCTGTACCACAGCGCCATCTGCTGTTCAGAGCTGGTAGAGCGAGTTGTGCTGTGAAGCAGCAGCTGGAACCTCAGCATGGGCATCGACACACAGCCAAAGCGCTTCTACAGGACACTGCTCAGGTCAGAGAAACAACACAGCGGGATAAATGTGAACGTAATTGTAATAAATCAACCTACCAGCAGGGGGAGGAAGGGACACGGACAAAACTGAGTAGCGCCAGCCATCTTTTTTTAAAACCGGTGCAGTCTGGGTGAAGACTGCCAATTCTGCCCATGCACACATGCATGCAGACACGCATGCACACACACATACACACACACACACACAGGTTAGGAAAACTGGAGAGTCCAAATTGCCCATAGGTACGGTATGAGTGGATGAGTGAAAGGTGTGTGTACCTTGCAATGGATGGCAGCCTATCCAGGGTACATTCTTACCTCTGCCCCAGTGCATGCTGGGATAGGCTCCAGCTCCCCAGATAATGGATGGAGGGACAGACGATGGAAGCCCGTGCATTTTCTCTTTAAACACATTTACAAGACTACCTGGTACAGGCTGGGGGGTCAGCAGTTTTAGGCCTGGGGGGGGGGGGGGGGGGGGGGGGGGCAGCACCACCAATTACACTGCGTAGGAAGGGTGAGCCGATTTCTTCGGATGTACTGTAAGTATGCAATTGGTGGTGATTTCTGGTCAAGACATGCAACTAGTGCCATGTCATCTGCATATTTAATGAGAGTGAGATCTTTGCTGTTTTCCTGGATTTCATTTGTGTAACTGGAGAATAATGCAGGAGATAGCATGCAACCTTGGGGAACACCACTGTTTAAAATCAACTCGTCAGAGAGATGGCCGTTGACACTGACTCGCTGGGGTCTGTCGGTTAAAAACACTTTTATCCACAGGATCAGGCCTGCGTGCACATGCAGTTGCACAAACGTTCCAAAAGTAAATGAATCTGAATCGTATTAAAAGCAGATGAGAAGTCCATGAATAAAAACTGTTGAGTCCAAATGCTGGGAAACTTTGTCAATAAGGGTCAAGGTGGCATCCTCTGCCCCCCATTGTGCCCTATGGGCAAACTGTAGTTGGTCTAGCTGGATAGCCGTCTGCTCTTTGAGCTTTTTGCCAGTCACCCATTCCATTCACTGTCACAATACAGAGGTTAAAGCAATGGGCCTATAATCATTGTGGGTCTTGGCGTGTGCTTTTTCGGCACTGGTTTGATGGTGGATATTTTCCAGGTACGTGGGACAAAGCTGTGTTTTAAGAACAGCTGAAATAGCTGTGTAAAGACATGCCCTAATTGGGTTGCACATTCTTTTAGGACTTTAGGACTTTAACCCATCAGGTCCAGAGGCTTTCTGGGGGTTGACACGCTGTAGTACATTTACAGTATCTTTTTCCTCCAGGGTTATGGCACTTGGCACAAGTTCATTGCATATGGCATTACATTCTTGAGCAAAATAGTTTTTTGTCAAACCTAACATAATGTTGGTTTAGTTCATTTGCAGAATTGATGGGGTCTTCACATTGGATTCTTTGTTTTTGCTCCCTTCCCATCATGGTGTTTATCCCTCTCCAGGCTTCCCTTGCATTGCCCCTAGTGAACTGCTGCTCAACCTTGTTTTTATATTCCGTTTATGTTATTTTAACCATGCGATTTATTTCTTTATCTAGCCTTTTGATTTTCTGTTTGTCCCCCTGCCTAAAGGCTATTTTCTTTAGATTCAGACAAGTTTTTAATTCTTTGTTCATCCATGTTTTATTGTTTGCAAATATTTTAACGACTTTTGTTTTAATAACGGAGTCCACATAAAACGTTATATAGCCGCTTATTCTATCCATGAACCTATCGTGGTCCTTTAGACAGTCCTCATCGTCGAAAAACGTATCCCATTCCGTAACCTCCAAGCAGCCTTTTAATTTGTCTATAGAGTCTGGTTTCCATCTGTATTGACTTTACTGTGGGTTTCTCCGTTTTCAATTTTTGCCGATACCTTGGCAGTAGATGAACAACATTGTAGTCCGATCTTCCAAGCGGGGGGCGACATGTGGAAGCACAGGCGTTCTCTACATTACCGTAACATAAATCCAAGGTTTTGTTTAACCTAGTAACATGTGACTTGAAAAGAATTGAGGAAATATTGGGTGGCATTGCTTTGGAATACATCTTATTTAATTTCGGTGAGGCAAGACAGCCTATATTGTTTGTAGCACCGTAACTTGGCGTCATTTTGATATCAATACTTTTAGGGTCCAAGTTGAACTATGCGGTTATTCCCTGCACTTGGACCTGTACTTCTCTCTAGAGTTTTCGTCATACTTGTTCCTGGTTATGGTTATACACTTTGTTGTACGTCGCTCTGGATAAGAGCGTCTGCCAAATGCCTGTAATGTAATGTAATGTAATGTAATGGCAGGCCTGGATTTTGGCAGTCTGAATGAATGAGTTATAGACGGTGTATGTCTTGTATGTGTGAGTAACTTGGCATTTTTGTACGTTGAAAACATGTTTTTCATGAGATGATAGTTACTTGGCCGAATTCCCTGGGGAGATCGTGGGGTCTTAATGATACAGTCATTATTTCATAATGTGTTGAACTGATCATCTCCCGTACTGTAAAGTCTGTGGCCCAGCTGTTGTTGACAAACATACACAGTCCCCCGCCTACATGATTATGAGTTTGTTGAGAGTCACGATCATAATGAATTGTGTATCCATCCAAACTAATGTCAGTGGTGTCATTTGTTAACCACGTTTCAGTGAAGCAGAAAAGATTAGTTCTCCTGTTGTCTCCATTGAACTTATTCAACGCATCCAGTTCATTTAGTTTATTTTGCAGTGACCGTACATTTGATAATGTTATTGTCGGCAGCGGAAGTGTGCTCCCTCTTTTTTTCAATCGATTCCTTATTCCACCTCTCGATCCTCGCTTTTTCTTATTTACATTTGGGTGTGGTAAGGGCACGCCTATGCCAGCTTCAATGTGTGGGGGAAGAGAGCTCACCTGTCGGAGACTCAGCAGGTGCGCACGGGTGTAGAGAAGCAGTTATGGCGCTTCATTGTTGGGGTTATCCGGTATGATTCCAAACGATCGTACTAAGTTCCAAATTAGAATCAAAGTCCAGAAGACAGGCACAAACGTGGTAACCATAGTCTCAGACATCCTTGCCAAGTGTCCAGAAGACGTATTATCTTTACGCTGTTACATTCACGAAAAACAAACAAACAATTAGAGCATGAGCTTAGGGTCAGCAGACAGTGTCACGCCCCTAGTGGCAGTTGGTATTGCAGCATCGGACACAGGATGGCCAAGACAAAACACAATATGCAATATGAAATTAATATTGATGCATTGGTAAAAATACATACTCAATACTGACAAATAAAAGCTTTTTTTTCTACGGAGGCTTGTTAAAACAAAATACAATAATGTGGTAAAAACACACAACTATATATATATATATATATATATATATATATATATATATATATATATTATCTCTTCACCTTCTCATCTCTGAATTAAGAATCAGTGTTGCTGAGCTAAAGTTATCTCACAAACTCATAAAATAGTAAAAGTCCAATGCAAACAGGTAGGTTCCATTGTAAATCTTTTGTGTTATTTAGGGAGGCACAAATTTTAGAAACGCTAAAACTGAAGGATTTTTTGTGTTATTTAGGGAGGCACAGGATGAACAGGAGGCGCTGAAACTGAAGGATTTTTTGTCTCTTAATCAGCCAGCACTGCGCCTGTTTTTATGGGTCCAGACAACAAGTTTTGGACTTAATTTAGATTTCATGAGCACACACACACACACACACACACACACAGAAGCACAAAACCACAGGTTGTGTTGTCGTGTCTAGGAAATGACAGAATTCTGAGTCCAATCGCCAATCTGTAGAAAACTACTTCACGAGGGAAAAGACACCACGGCAGCAAGCTCTTCAGAAAAGTTTAGACTTTATTAGCACCGGTGCAAGTGCACAACAAAGCCGGAACAATTCCGCCGAATTGAACCTCGATTGTCAGTTTTACAGTCCTTTTATACACAAAATGTACCCCACAACCCCCCTTAATACATTTCTAAAGATACCAGCCACCTGTTCTTTTTGGCACTATAATGATTTTGTCTAGTTCTTAGGTGATAACGTCATTCTTGGCACCAAAATGACTTTCTTTGTTCTTAGGTGAGAACGTCATTGTGGAAAGCTACCCCAACTTTCTCTTAAGAAATATTGGTCTTTATTCTGTACTTTTCTATTACGTTCAGGTTACATATGGGTCACTGTAAAATATTAGTTTTCTAGCACTTTTTATTTGGCATTAGCGTTTTGTTAGTTTTGGATTATTGTTCTCTGCTATATTTTGGCAGTATATGATTAGTTTTTTGGTTAGTGTTTTCTGCTCAGTGACTAGTTCTTTTCTGCTGAGTGAGCAGTTTTTTCTGCTGAGTGAGCAGTTTTTCTACTGAGTGAGTAAATGTGATTTCTAAGACTACTGCGTTCTCTTGCTCTTTTTCTACAGTGGATACTGTGGTTTCTTGCGTTTCCATAAGCTTATCTACAACTACTGATATAGGTTTATTGGATTACATATTGATTATATGAGTGTATAGTTATACATGTGATATATTTTTATCATGACGCATCAAGAGTTTGGAGGAACCAGTTTGATCAACATTGATGGGAACACCCTAACTTTAACATGTGACGTCATCACAATCATGGGGAGTCTCAAAATTTTCCTACAGTGTCTGTATGCATTTTTATTTCATATTCTTCACGTTAAACAACGGGCATTCAGCAGGTGCGCTAATCCAGAGTGATTTGCACAGGTTTTGTATTTGTTATTTAGTGTTATTTTTATACAGTTGGATATATACTGAAGCAATGTAAGTACCGTACTCAAGAGTACAACGGCACTGTCCTATCTGGGAATTTAACCTGTAGCTCTAGGTTACGGGTCTACCCCACGCTTCAAAGCATTCACTGGAATTAAGCAAACACATCAACTTGGTCTCATTTATTTAAAATCAATTATAACAAATATAAATCTGCTAATTCTTAAACACATCACATGTAGTTTGTTGTTTGGCTTACATTAAAATTACTTAATTACATGAAAAATGGATGGAAATTCTGTGTGCATTTAAAATGCATAAATCATAAAATATTTTTTGAGTGCAGCTCCCTGACCACACTGATACTCTCACTCTCATCTTCATCGCGGCATGGTCTTCCTCTTCACAGAGTGAAGAGCAGGAAGCCGCTAAAGGTGGTTCGATTCAGATGGTCATCCCAGACTTTGCGTTCCTGTGGGAGATGCATGTAGACCTGATGTCCCACCTCCAGCTCCAGAGTGGCTGCATTGGTGGCATAATCCTGATCATCTACCCAGTTTAATGAGGTCACTATGGGCTCTGCGTTCTTGTAGAGAGTGACGCCAGTTCCCAGTAGTTTGTTGAAGGCAGTGAATATGAAGCAGTAGACTCCTTTCACCGGCACAGTGAAGATCCCTTTAGCACAGGGAAAAAACAAGCATGAACACAAACACACACACACATGCACACACACACAATACAAACACAAGCACACATACACACACACACAAGCACACACACACAATACAAACACAAGCACACAAACACACACACAATACAAACATAAGCACACATACACACAAGCACACATGCACACACGCACATACACACACGTACAAACACAAGCACACAAACACACAATACAAACACAAGCACACATACACATACACACAAGCACACACACACATGCACAAACACACAATACAAACACAAGCACACAAACACACACACAATACAAACATAAGCACACATACACACATACACACAAGCACACATGCACACACGCACATACACACACGTACAAACACAAGCACACACACATGCACAAACACACACACAATACAACACACACACACACACAATACAAACACAAGCACACATACACACAAGCACACATGCACACACACACACGCACAAACACGCACACACACACACAATACAAACACAAGCATGCAAACACACACACAATACAACACAAGCACACACACGCACAAACACACACACAATACAAACACAAGCACACATACACATACACACAAGCACACACACGCACAAACATGCACATACACACACGCACAAACACAGAATACAAACAAAAGCACACAAACACACACACAATACAAACACAAGCACACATACACATATACACACAAGCACACAAACACACAATACAACACAAGCACACACACGCACACACACAGACAATACAAACACAAGCACACACACATACACACAAGCACACATGCACACACACACACAGGCACAAACACGCACATACACACACGCACAAACACACAATACAAACACAAGCACGCAAACACACACACAATACAACACAAGCACACACACGCACAAACACACACAATACAACACACACACACACACACAATACAAACACAAGCACACATACACATACACACACACACACACACACACACAGAGCTGTCAGTCAACCTTGAAATTGTTCCAATGTGTTACCTGTGTCATCCGCAGAAGTATGCATTTTGATGCAGCATCTGCCTGTGTTATTGTGATTGTACATCTTTACCCGTACCTGTGACTGGGCTGTAGTGATTGCCGATGTTGGTAAAGACTTTTTTGTAGATCAGGGTGGTTCCCATGTTCAGTGGTCCTCGATCTCCTCCTTCGGATAATGCAGCTGTGAACGCCACCCTGCTGTTCTCTGTGAATGCAGCATATTCACATTTAAAAGCTTACGTATTGTTTTTTTAGGCCCTTAAGGAAATAAATAAATCAGTAAATAAATAAATACGTACACTTCCATCTCAGGTCAAAAATCCACCTCAACTAACTAAACACTGAACAATTCCAGCCAAACCTGTATTTGCCCATCTTGTCTTAGCTCATCCGTGATGTTGATGCAGGTTAGCAGAGACAGAGGTTCTCTTGCACAATGAGGTCTTGCAGGATGAGATATTTAATTCTTAGATCACTAATGAACTCTGGAACATTGATAAACCTGTCTGAAAGAGGAGGTGAGTGCATCTTGCACCCACACCCTTTGTTCAATTAATAAATTAGGTTTATACCATGTGACTATTCCCTGTTAGTAGTCCACTAAACAATAGCTCATGAACATGAGATGACCATCGCAGTATAATCACAACATTAGCTGGGCGACGGATGTAGATTTGATTCCCATAGTTACTTGCTTAACCTGGATTACTTCTGTAATTCAATATCCAGCTGTATAAATATATTTTATCGAAAATAATATAAATCTGTGTAAATCGCTATGGATATGAGCATCTACTAAATATTATGCATTTATTGGGGTTAATCGACACATGAACTAATGATATACACTGATTTAACATCATGTGCTAATGGTTAATGAACCACAAGCGGCTCTTAAAATGAAGGGTCATATCGTGACCGTATTTCCAGACTACCACACGTCACCTATCGTGCTGTTCTGCTCAGCGATGTGAGATTCACAGAGCAGCAGTCTCGCCTCCACGGCTCGCAGCTCCGTCTGCGTGGCGGCCAGCCCCTCCTTCACCTCCTTCAGCCCCTCCTTCAGCCCCTCCTTCAGCTCCTTCAGCCCCTCCTTCAGCCCCTCCTTCACCTCCTTCAGCACCTCCTTCAGCTCCTTCAGCCCCTCCTTCAGCCCCTCCTTCAGCTCCTTCAGCCCCTCCTTCAGCTCCTTCAGCCCCTCCTTCACCTCCTTCAGCACCTCCTTCAGCTCCTTCAGCCCCTCCTTCAGCCCCTCCTTCAGCTCCTTCAGCCCCTCCTTCAGCTCCTTCAGCCCCTCCTTCAGCTCCTTCAAATGGACAGTGTTGGAAAACATGGGAGCCACAGTTTACCCTTCTGAGGTGTCTCACATTGTAGTGGGCCAGTTGCAGATAACATTGATTGTTTACCACCAAACCCAGTTAAATTGACCTTTTAATCACACCCTTTGTGCTACATCCTCTACCCCCTTGCCCAGTCAAATGGTCTCCCTTTGATATGCAGTACCATTGTGTGATATCCTCTACCCCCTACTTCAGTCCAACTCCACCACACCTTGTTTCTTCCCCCCAATGTCTGATTGCCTGCCTCCCCCCCCCCCCCTTCCCTGTGATGTGTATTCATTTAAGATAACCATTTGGCCCTTTGTTTCCTTAGGAACAGTGTATAAGTATTCACTGTCTCTAGCCACGTTTCCACTGCAGGAACTTTACCCCGGAACTAGGAACCTTTTGAGGAACTCAGTGCGTTTCGACCGCAGGAACTAGGGTCTAAATTTAGTTCCGGGGGCTTTATTTTACCCCCAAATAAGTTCCTGCTCGGGGGGTAGTACTTTCCAAAAGTACCGGAACCTTTGGGGTGGGGCGCAAGCGCTGAAAATTATTGATTGGTCGACTACTTGCAGTGTTTTATTTCAACCGCCATGTTTAAAAATCTGCAGCCGCAAACCGATTTATTTTCATAATAACTTCAAAATAAACTTGTATGTTATGCGGCGCAGTAGCCTAGTTTTGGTTATAGCCTACCAACGTCTTGGAATTATAACGTGTGCTCTTCTGTTCTTTTCTTGATTTAGTATTTGTTTTATAAAATGCTAAGCATTCGTGCTGGGACAGCATATTACGTACCAAAACATTCAAACGGATTAATTCGGTTGCTGAATATTCCTGTCCGGGTTCTGTGTCTTCCCCCCGTTATTCCTGGTTGGGCCGCCAGATGGCGGGACCTCTGCTTTGTGTCCTGTTAATTGTTTTATTGTTTTCAATTATCCCATTATCAGTTGCTTTTTGTCTCGTGCTCCCTTCCCTCTCTGTGGCCTGATTGTTCATTGTGCCCTCCTGTGTCTCGTCTGCGTCGTGTCTATTTAAGTCTCCCTTTTCCCTGACTCAGGTGCTGGATCCTTGCTTGTTTGTTGCCTGCCCGTTGCCCGTTCCCTGTTCCCTGCCTGCTTGCCCATTGTGGTAGTTTGTTTTGTTTGTTACGTGTTTTCGTTTTTTTTTTTAATGTATTCTTGTTCCCTGTTTTTTTTTTTTGGAGTTTTTGTTGGTAATAACCGCCCTGCGAGGCTTTCTGTTCCCTTGGTTCCCCTTTTGCTTATTAAAGTCTTTTGTTCTCCCCATTTTGGAGTTTGCGTTTTTCCCCGCACTGCATCTGGGTCCATTCCCGCGCCCCTCGCCTGACAATTCCCTGTCGGATTTTCTTTGTTAGCCCGTTGTAATTGACTCAAAACGTTTGATACGGTTATGTGAAGTATGCGGTAGTTCTGCGTAATTCACATTGGTGATACAGTAAAAGCAAACTGGAAATCACCTTCCGCACTTTTTGTCAGAGAAAAATAACAGGTTAATTCTAGTAATCGTCCCTTTAGCTTTTTCAGACTGCCGTAATTTTACTCTGCCATTCTTCAATTCCACAAAAAGACCAGGAAGACTATGGACTAATTTATGGTGCATGGTTCGCATCTGGAGGGCACACTTCGCTGCTCGGCTAGCAGTGACTTCGAAGGAAAGCAAACGGTGGCTGTACCACTGCTAATTTAAATTTTCACGCAAGTCCGACTTTTCGTTCTATTCTTGTCATTTTGCGATTAGCCCATATGGAATTGACGATGAGAAAGTAATCAAACAGCAAATTGTTTGCAACGTGTGCATGTTTTCTGCTGTTGTTGCCAGTTATATTGGAAATGTGAATGCATTCTGTCGCCTCGGATGTCAAGACATGAAAGTGAATGTTCGCATAAAAACATAATGAATGTGTTTGAGAGGATATATAAAACAGTTACAATCTGACTATTGGCCTGTTATATCCTATTTGTTGCATAACAACGGTCCAAGTTCAACTACCAACGACAGTTTTGCTTGACAACGGTAAAATATGCCCAAACGGCTGAGGAAGAATATTTCAATTCCAGGTGATTAAATCGATAAAAATCAATAAATACAAAAGTAACCATATATAGTCATTGTTGGTAACCCGTTGTATATAAGTGGAATAAACCCCTCCGGGCTGTCCCGGTTATTAGAAAATAATGTAGGCTACTTCGGTGGTAGTATGGGGTTACAGAAGAAATCATAGGACAGATGGACCGACGACAACGTCGCTTTTTCATACGTCAGTGGGCTAATTTGCCTAATCTTCGCGGGACTTTAGACCGCGGTGGAAACGCAGACAACAATGGGCTGAAGGAACCTTTTAGTTCCTTGAAAAGTAGTTCCTGGGACTAAAAGTTCCGGGTACTTTTGGTGGAAACACGGCTTTAATTGTTTGGACCATAGCCATCACACAGTTAGCCTGTCTCGTTTTCTTATTTTTCTTCTTTTCATTGCGCTCCTCAGAAGCAGTTTGAAGATATTCAACAACATCCACTTCCTGTGGTACGTTATAAGAATCCTCCTTACAATGTTTGGCCAACCACCGAGCCAATGTTTGGCAACCACCGAGTAGAAGTTCCTAAATTGCGAGGTGAAGTTGAAAGTTTGAATAAAGCACTGGAGGTAAATTCAAGGGAGTTGGAAGCATCTGTTGTGGAACGTTGCCACAACACACTTAGAATTTAGAAAATAAATCTGCCAGTTGAGGGAGAAGCTGAGTACCACAGCTGCAGAATTGGTTAAAACACAGGGACAGTTACGCGATGCTCAGGTGGCATATAAAGAGTTATGGAATGTGTCTGGTGAGAATAAGGATAGGGCGATTGTACAGAAGTTAAGATTGTTGAAGGAAAAAATGACAAAGCAAAAATTCACAAATACTGTAATGAAACGGCGAGTGGCAGCGCTTGGTTTAGGGACAGTAGAGGAGCATAGTGAGTCAGAATACAGTTCTGAAGATGATGAATGGGAAGTCAGACAGGCAAATACGGCAACTCCTTTGTTAGATGTCGATGAAGAAGAAAGCGATGATAGAAGTTTAGATGAAGAGCCGGAATGGCATGCTGGTGGTACAGAATGCAGTGCATCTATTGTCGACTCACCTCGTTCTAGTCGCCAACGGGTGGTTTCCAGAAGTGCTAGATCACACAAAGCGACTAAATCAGTCGGGACAAAAAACACAAAAATTGCACCAATGATTACACGAGTTCGTACGAGTGGAACACATAATCCTATCAATGGGGCTATCACATATGAATATGGAGATCAACAGGTTGATCGCGATCTTACACTTACAGAGCTGACTACACTGCAACAACAACTTCCCACATGGGACGGAGTTAGTGACCCGACCGCAGTTGTTGAAAAGGTGCAAACGCTGCAGCGAATACACTCGCTAACTGACAAGGACTGTTGTAAATTGTTACAATCTGTGCTTCCTACATCGGTTACTATGCCGTTAGAATTCATTCAGGGTCAGGGAAATCCTACTGTATTCCCCAATCATGACGCGAGGTTAAGGATAATGAGCGAGACTGTGGGTTATCGCGTTATAGCTGACATGAATAAAATCTGTGAGTTTGTACCGAAAGAAGGGCAGCACCCCACTGACTTTCTTAGAACATTTGTAAGTGTGTTCAATCGAAACAGAGTTGGAGGGAACAGAGCGCTACTGACAAGAGACGACCCGGTATTCTGGAGTTTGGTAATAAGTAAATACAAAGATCTCGTCTCCCCTACCTGTCAACATTTATTGTTACAATTCAATAGGGAACTGAGTGCACAGCCAGTCAGACAGCACATAGGCAGGGATATCCAAGACTGTTTAACCATGTGGAATGAGTCTCAACTCAGTTCTTCCCCCAAACAGAGCTCTAGAAAAAGGATTGCGCCACTAGCATCTAACGAGGGTCAAATTTAACTGTTTTAACTGTGGGAAGCCAGGCCACATTCAAAATGAGTGTAAGAGCCCCCGGGTGTGTAATAATTGCAAGCGTGTTGGCCATTCCAAGCGACAGTGCTGGTCAAAAGGAGGTGGGATGGAAGGAAAGGGACCAAAACAGCTGGGTGTGCAACAGCCTCAGACAGAACAGCCCCAGATTGAAGGCACTCTTACATACACAGACCTATTGTCTATGATTAAGGCACATGCTGATCAAAGCACACAGAAAGGCTCTGGGAATCCCTTTCATAGTCCAGCTCAGCGGTGAGTAATTTGCAAATAGATCAGGAAGGTCGCCCCTGTGTTATGGTTTTGGTTGGAGGCTATCAAGACAAATTTTTGGTTGACACAGGGGCAGCTTGCTCATTAACTCACCAAACTAATTTTCCTCAGAGCGGTAAAACAGCCCAGCTAATGGGACTGGGAGGCAATGCATTACCAGCCCAAATCTCAACTCCACAGACATTACAGATTGGTGATATATCTTTTGATTTACCATTATGTATGGTCAAAACCATGACGTTTAGTCATTGATTTAGCTAACAATGTTCTTTGGCAGGGCCCAACAGATCCACAGGGGTGCAAGGTACCTATGACCATTGCTGATACCCATTCTGTTCACACAGTGAAAAACCCTATGGCTTATGATGTAGGCTAGTTGGTTTACTGCAAACATCCGATGCAATTCTAGCTAATATCATAGATAAACACAAAGGAGTGTGGGCAACACATAAGCATGACTGTGGGAGAGTTTCTAACATGCAGGTTGCTGTCCGAGGCGCAGATCCTCCCCCACAGAAACAGTACCCCTATCCCAAGTCAGCAGAGACAGCTGTACAATTAACAATAAAATCTCTTTTGCAGCAAAGTGCGATCAGAGAATGCATCTCAACATGCAATGCCCCTGTGTGGCCAGTAAAGAAACCTGACGGCTCTTGGAGATTAACTGTTGATTACAGGCAGCTGAATAAACACACCCCCAGTGCCACACCATTGGTAGCAAGCAACCCTGATATGATGTCTCAGTTGCGGGGTTCTGCAAAAGTCTGTTCGACTCTTGATGTATCAAATGGTTTTTGGAGCATTCCAGTACACATGGATAGTCAATACAAATTTGCTTTCTCTTTCAGAGACACGCAGTACACATGGGTAGGCTTACCACAAGGTTTTCACAACTCACCTACCTTATTTCATCAATGTATGGCTAACATTTTGCAGGGCTGCTCACAACCACACAATGTTGTTCAATATGTTGATGACATCTTGCTCCAGTCAGATACCGAGGAAGAACATTATGAGCTGCTGGACGAGATCCTTACACTCTTGGAAAAAGCGGGCCTAAAACTTAACCCAAAAAAGGCATTACTAATGAAACAGTCTGTTTGTTTTCTAGGAGTAAAAATTCAGACAAGACGACAGATTCCTGATCCATCTAAAGTACAACTTGTACAAGCATTGCCACGACCATACACTGTCACAGCACTGCGCTCTTTCCTGGGAATTGTGGGGTTTTGCCGGGACTTTATAGAAGGTTACGTGAACTAGCTGCTCCTCTTTATAGGCATTTAAAAGACAACCCAGGAAAGAATTATTTGCTAGAATGGGATGCGGCATCACAGACTGCCTTCATAAGTTAGAAAAAAACACTTGCTTCAGCTCCTGCTTTACGCAGTCCAGATCACACACAACCCTTCATCATTGAGGTAGTTGTCTCCACTGTTAGCATCAAAGCAGTGCTTATGCAAGAAGTTCATGCCCGAATGATTACTTCAGCTCTCAGAGGACCAACACATCTCTCAAAACTAAAAACAGTTTTCACTTGCTTTAACACATGCTGCAAATTGTCAAACTTTTTCTGCAAATCTCTACGAACAAATGCCCTCATGAATCACAGGTTACACACTGTGCTCATGCAACAAACACTAGCAGTCAGAACATTTAACTCAAGTCATCACAACCTAAACTCAGGTAGCACACCTTTCTCAAGGTGCAAACACTTGGCAGCAAAATTGTTAACACACCAGTCACCAATCACCAATCACCAGTCACCAATCTCAGGACCAATAAATAGGGCCACAGTTTGCATCTGTGTGCTTATGAACAATGGATCCTCAACATGGACGACAAAGGACGGCAGGAAGACGAAGACAAAGACGAAGACGAAGACGAAGGAGACAATTTGTCCCAGATGAAATATGTGCCACCTTGATTGACCATGTGCTGGTGCATGGTATGACAATGAGGGAAGCTGGACAGAGTGTTCAGCCGAACTTGAGCCGTTTCACGGTGGCATCCATTGTCCATACTTTCAGACAAGAAAACAGGTACTGTAATTTACTGTACTGTTACATATTGTATCTGCTGTACTACTGTGAGAGGGTATACTGTTTATGTAATGTTGAAGTGTATTTACAGACTATATGTTCTTTAGATTTTAATGTACAAATAGATGACTCTGTAATCATCAGTAATTGTTTGCTTACATTGTGTTTTTGCAGAACTGAGAGGCGGCCACCGGCTGGAGGCAGGCAACGACTATTGTCAGATGACCAAGAGACGGCAGTAGTGAACATGGTCATTGCAAACAATACCATTCGCCTGCGTGAAATTCAGACAAGGATCATTCAAGATCAGGGCGTTTTTGGAGGGATTGACCGTATTGCCATATCAACCATACAGCGCATACTTCACCGCAACAGGCTTAGGATGAAGCAAGTTTACAGAGTACCTTTTGAAAGAAATGCAATCAGGGTGAAGAACCAACGGTTTCAATATGTGCAGGCCCAATATGGTACACTATTTTTAGGTACAGTACTATATTTGTAGAGTATACTATGATGGTCCACCTCTCCAGTACAACAGTACTGTATGGTAATGTGATGTGTGTACTGTAGTGCCCTGCTGTAAATTACTGTATGCAAGGCATGTCTTTCATTGTGGCAAAGTGTGTGTACACTGCATACTCTAGTACATACCTTACTGTATTTAGAATATATACACAATGTTTTTTTGTAGAGAATTTTTGAGCTTGATGCTCTGGCTGAACCCCACGAATACGTCTTTGTTGATGAGGCGGGATTTATCCTGATGAAAAGGCGGAGAAGTGGAAGAAATATCATTGGCCAGCGTGCCATTGTTGAGGTGCCAGGACAACGTGGAGGTAACATGACCCTATGTGCCGCCATCAGCCAGCGGGGCGTCCTCCACCGCCATGCTACCCTGGGGCCTTACAACACGGCACACCTCCTTGCATTCCTAAATTACATGGAAAACAACATACATCAACAGGAAGGGGAGCCAGGGCGGCCAGAGCAGTCCCACTATGTCATATGGGACAACGTCAGTTTCCATCGTGCTTGTTATGGTTCCCTGCCCTTGTGCCCTAGTGGCTGTTTGTGGTGTTGCAACATTTGTTTTGATTGTTTTCCTAATAGGAAATTGGTGTCACCTGGAAGGGGTCCTACTTAAGGGGCCATCTGGCTGATGCTCTCGCTCTCTCTCCATTCAGAGGACAACCTGCAGTCTGGCTACACTGCGCATTTATTTTCTTTTGTAGCGTTCTTCAATTAAAAATCTTTGAATTGCGACTATTTTGTGATCTCATTTATGTTGCTACTAGCCAGGGGCTGATCGTAACAGTGCTGCTCTGGTTCATGCCTGGTTCACTGACCATCCTAGATTTTCTGTTTTATTTCTGCCTGCATATTCGCCATTCCTCAACCTTATTGAGGAAGTTTTCTCTGCATGGCGGTGGAGGGTGTACGATCGCAACCCTTACGTGCGGGAAAATCTCCTGCAGGCCATGGAGGAGGCCTGTGGAGATATTGCACTTGAATCCATCCAAGGGTGGATTAGGCATACCAGGGCATATTTCCCACGCTGCCTTGCACAAGCTAACATGTGTGATGTGGATGAAATTGTGGCCTGACCCAGCCCACAGACGAGACGGCGATCAAGCTGAAAATGCTGAGTAGTGTGTGAACTTCTCTAAATTGCTGTTTTTTTTTTTTTTGTTTTTTTGTGCTGCACATACTTTTGAGTTCCTTTTTTGAATACTACTCTCTTGAAATTATTACTTTTTTTGTTCCTTCCACTGTGATGTGTACTGTATACTGGACAGTATTTCACTTTTCAGTACTGCAAATAAAATATTTGGAAAGTTGCAACTCCAGACTCACTGCTATAAAAGGTTTTTGCAGTAGTGCTTTGAATTTAACTCACTGGTGTGTTACGGGTAATCTACATTGTCTGTGATTTTGATGGCTTAAGTGTACCATATGAAGTCAAAGTTTAATTTTGATGGAAGAGTGTATGTTTTTGAGAAGAGAATTTGAGTTTGGCATGGATGTTTGAGGTTTGTACTGATTGATGTGTAGTTTTGGGATTGTGTTAATAGTTTTCAGAAAAGGGGGAATTGTTTCATAAAATGTATCTTAGCAATAGAAAAAAACTGTAACATACTGTGCAATGCTTAAACTGCATTAGTGTGGACACAACATGAACTAATCTGTAGATTGATTGATCACTGCACAGTCACCCTACACTACTCTCACATATACAGAGGTAATTGCACATGTATAATTTGAGATTCAGTTTCAATCAGGCTGAAACAGTTTACAGACGCAGGTGCGCGTGTTCGAACACTTCTAGCATCAGACACACCCATACAGTCCACACCACTCATATGTACACAATGCTGTTCTCTAAGACACTGACACTCTTCCCACAATGTACAAAAGTTATTTTGTTTCCATAAAATGCAAATATATTAAGATCAGGGTTCATACACTTTTTCACCAATGATTTTCAATGACTTTTCCATGACTTCTCCACAACCTTTAACTGAATTTCCATGACCAAAACAAATGACTTTATCAGCGGGACGATTTAAAATTATTTATTGTAACACTAAGTAAAATTAGGTCTGCATCTGAAACATATGGTGCCTCTCTAAAACAAATAAACACCAGACAGACACACTTAGATACATTCTCTCATATTTGAATTCGAATAGTTTAACATTTTTGTCAATGTCTCAAACAGGGCTCGAAATTGCTACCATTTTGGTCGCATATTCTCCCGAAATTTAATCTGTGCGACCTCGAAATATAATTGGGAGCATTTGTGCGAGTGCAAATAATTGTTCTGGTGCGACCTTTTTTTTCTTTTTCTTTTTTCAGTCGAACGTCTCTTCCTCTGTACATTCGCTAGTTAGTACACTCAATATGTGCCTTGTGAGCTGACGGTGACCCTTCTAATCAATCAAGTGAGCTTGACATTTTTACCTTTAATGCTGATTTTAAATTGGTTAATATTAGCCTTCAATCACTGCCTATTCGCAGCACTCCACTGTCACGCGACACAGAGAGCTAACGCGGTAACTAATGTTACCTGAAGACAAAAGTTTATGTTCAATTTATTAGCGCTATCGAAAGCTGAAAAGTTGAAGCGAACGATTACGGCATTTTTTTTTAAACATTAACGTAGTGTTTTGTGTAGCGACCCAGTTGAAACAGCTAATTTCTCCGATGCAGTTTACTGGCGGTTGATTTAATTAGCGGTATTAATGTGACGAGAAGCGCTTTGTCGTTTGAATGCATAACACGCAATTCCTTGAAGGGTCGACACATTTTAGGCGTGACAATTTAACTGTCACTTGTAAACCGTAGCCTACTGTTATATTGTCGTTTTTTATCAATAAAAAAAATCTATTGCATATATTGTTGGTGCTCCTTACATTTTGGTGGGTGCTTCTAACTTTTTGAAGTTGGGAGCACCAGTGCTACCAAGTAAAAAAGTTAATTTCGAGCCCTGATATATTATTGAAGCTGCACTTCCCTGGCATATTGTCGGCACAGTAGGGCCTACGTTTACTAACTGCTACATTAGCAGAAGCTTGCCTGTAAACAGACTGAGCCAGACCGAATTAACTTCTCACAACACCAAAATACCGCGAAGGTTACGTGCCAATTTACATTGTATTACTAAAACATACTATTTTATGATTGGATTAATTAGTAATTATATTTGATGCAACTTTAGCTATATTTCCATTACCTTTCCAAAACTTTTCAAAAAATATTATTTTCCATAACTTTTCCAGGGCCTGGAAATTGCATTTTAAATTTCAATGACTTCTCCAGGTTTTTCATGACCGTACGAACCCTGTAAGATGCCGATTAATTTTTGACAGCAGTTCATAAACATAATCTATTTTATAATCTCAATTATTGTAGACATACTTTCTTTATTTAAAGAGAAACATATGATGGCGCCTTATTTTTATTCGGGAACCACTGCTTACACCACTGTAAAAATAACTATTTAATGTTGTTCATCTAATTTCAACTGTTATTACTCTTTCTTAACTGTCCCTGTAATTTGTATTTAGCTTTTCTATTGTATCTAAGGTGTTTATTTTTCTATCTCTATGTGCGCCCCACAAATGCTTTGCAATAACAAAACGCCTCCCTTTAGTAATAAAAATTACTCGCTATTTACTGACTAAAATATTCTTATTTTTGGTTCTCATAGATGTCTGGTTTCAACTGTTCCAGCAGGCTATATGAATCGAATTGGGCGCTGTCTGGCGCAACGGCCAAATCCTTTGCACATAATACACTGATCATTTTGTATTTTCAACTGTGTTGTTGCGTTTGCGGCGGCAACTCTGTGTGTTGTGGTTCTCTACCGCGATATTGACAAGATTGTAAATCAGCCAAGGATACATACGCGGCTGCTACTTCTACCCCGTCAGCCTTTTTCTCTACGACTAACTTTAGGTGTTTTCTTACACCTAACACTACACGTTGCCTTTTATCCAACTCTCGCTGTTGGTCATGTATTATTTTCTCTAAACTTGCCATTTACATCTTCAAACATGTTGCTCGCACCCACATCTCATCTCCATTTTTAACTTCCTCATTTACACTCTGTTGTAGCCTTTCTGCATCACGTTGCCACGCATCTCTCCTGGTGTCACTCAGCTTTGCTTCCTCATAGAATTATTTTGCTCGACCCAACAGTCGCCTGACGTTCCACTCCTAATTATCAAACCACAAGCTTTGAATACCCGCGGCTTTTGCTTTTCGGTCACTCTTCTCACGGAGAAGGCCCTGTCCTTTTCATTTAAGCATTCACTGACACTATTAGCTATGAACTCCTTCACTTCTTTCAACATAGCTGGGTCTATAGGATCATTTTTCTTTCTTCACGCCACTTCTCTCCTACTTTACTCAGCGGCTCCGGAGAGCCAACTGTCGCCATCACTACATAGTTATTATGATTATAGTTCTATAATATAAAACAATACTTATCACACAATTAAAATATTTATGTCTCTAAAATATAAAACAATATTTATTCTGGGCCCACAAGAATAAAAACGTCACACTTTGACAAACAACACATATATCCTGCCTCCCTTTTTAGTTTTATTTTCCTGCTATTCAAATTCTGCTTTTAATCTATCCAACTGTGACCCCAGCTTTATATTTTCTGTGCAAATCTTGCTCAAAGGTCAGTGTTTCTGAATTATCAGACCCTTTCACCCTTTTAATGTCTGCCCACTCACCTCTCTCCCACTTAACCCTTCTTGGGCTAACCATAACACACAGTCGTGGATTCAACAACAGTCTTTCCCATCCTGCAGTAGCAAATCCCTCTGGTATCCCCAAGTGTGATGCAAGCAGTAGGGTCGCTACACTCTCTAATCCCAATGTTCCTGCCGTCCACAGTTGTCACAATAGCGATAACCACTGTACGTCTGGAAAACCTGTCTGAACCTGCCTCAAATTAACCCACTTAGTAAGCTGCCAAAGCTTTAAATTAATCAGCAGTGTGTCCTGTCGGTGCTCAACTCCCTCTGAGTCTAAATAGGTCCTGCCAAAAATGTGTCCCAATCCCTTGTGTCTCTATGTCCCCCATATGACAGTTATTGAGGCAAATTACAACAACCTTTTGAGTTGATGATTTTCTTCACAATGCCGCGTATGCTGTGTCCACTAACACAATCCTGTGTAAGTTTGCACTGCGTATTGCGTTCCACTGTTCTTTGTCTACAGTAAACACACAAAGTCTGTTCAATCTACGCGTCTCATATACCCACTTTTCAGTTAAAATGCCCTCGTTGCTGCAGTCAGAATCGTCACTAAAATTTAAACACACAAAATGTTTTTCGAAAATTGCTCTGTTTGCTCTTTCGGATAATGAGTGAATCAGCATGATCAACACTTCAGCTAGTAATCTTAGATAGGATCAGTTCTGATCCTTTGTGGCCACAGCACTTTATTTAAATTTTTCAGGGTTACTATATATACATATATATATATATATATATATATATATATATATAGCGCCTCTTACACACTGTCAGACCAGTCTTGACTATGGCGGGTTTGATCGTACGCTTCACGAATTTTGTAGCCTAAATAACAAAGCACGCATGCAATCACAAAAATCTCATACATTTCCCCACTACCTTCTTAAAACATGAATATGTACATATATACACACATACACATACATATATATATATATATATATATATATATATACATATATATACACACACACATGCGTTATAAGTGATTACAAAAGCAGAACAATTGGCAGAACAATGGCGAGGGTGACACGGCCCAGCAGGCACAGGCCGATCTCAAGGCCGCACCCCAATCTCCACAAAGGATTGTGCATTCCACCTTGCTATGTTTAATCTTATGCTAGCGTGGTTAAATAATATTATTTATATTCTAGCACATATACTCATATACGTGAAACCTTCAGTAATATAGCCTATTTCCCCTTGTAAGGAACAGCCGTTGTGCTCCTGAACTTCAAACCTTCACACCAATACCATTATTACACATTCCTTTTTTACAGTGCTGTTGAACTAGTGGGGCCCCTGTTCATATTAACACCCTGTGCAAATTAAATTGTTAGGTCACCTTTGCGCACAAGACAATACACAAGACAACACGTAAGACTGACAAAGCACTTAAGACTCACAAAACTCTCTTCTCATTCACACCAGCGCCGGCGCATTCACACATTTCTGGCCAGGGTCACCGTCCCGTAGGCTTTTCAGTGACCTACTTTAATTGCCGCTTCCCAGCAATTCTCTACTCTAATACTTATTAGTAACTGTTGCTGCTTCTCAGCAACCTTCTTTTAATTGCTGCTTCTCAGCAATTTGTTAATAATTGTTAGTAACTGTTGCTGCTTCTCAGCAACCTTTTTTTAATTGCTGCTTCTCAGCAATTTGTTAATACTTGTTAGTAACTGTTGCTGCTTCTCAGCAACCTTCTTTTAATTGCTGCTTCTCAGGAATTTTCTACTCTACTACTTATTGCCACTTCTCAGCAATTTGTTAATACTTGTTAGTAACTGTTGCTGCTTCTCAGCAGCCTTCTTTTAATTGCTGCTTCTCAGCAATTTTCTACTCTACTACTTATTGCCACTTCTCAGCAATTTTCTACTCTACTACTTATTGCGGCTTCTCAGCAATTTGTTAATACTTGTTAGTAACTGTTGCTGCTTCTCAGCAACCTTCTTTTAATTGCTGCTTCTCAGCAATTTTCTACTCTACTACTTATTGCCGCTTCTCAGCAATTTTCTACTCTACTACTTATTGCCGCTTCTCAGCAATTTGTTAATACTTGTTAGTAACTGCTGCTGCTTCTCAGCAACCCCTTTTTAATTGCTGCTTCTCAGCAATTTTCTAATACTTGTCAGTAACCGTTGCTGTTTCTCAGCAACCTTCTTTTAAATTTATGACCCGTCGGGCCCCCAGCTAAGCCGCGACACGCCCCAGGCCAGCGGACCAGACCAGACACATGAGCACCCGCAGGCCCAACGCAGCCCCGAACAGACAGCCGAGTGCACGAACACTAGGCGCGCAGACAAGCCACCGGCTGGGCGAAAACACACCGGACCAGCAGGGGCCCCGGCTGCAGTTAATGCAACAGCCGCCGATTGGGCGAAAACACACTGGGCCGGCAAATGGGTGACGACTGGAGCTGAATAGGCTTCAGACAGTCACACAACCCACCGTTTAGTCGGTCCAGCGGCTATATCGCACAACACGGCAGACTGCGCCACAGACAGCCGAACATCCCACTGCCTTAAGGCACGGCGGCTATATCGCCCAAGACAACTGACTGAATGCGCCCCCTTTGTGAACGGACAAACCGCCGAATGAGCGAGGGCCCCGCAGGCCCACGAGCACACACACGAACGGCCCAGGCGCCAACCCAGAACGGCCCCCGCAAACCTGGGTGCCCTTTGTGTGCTATCAGCTTCACCCGTTCTTAACCTTCCCCTGCCACACTTCTTCAATACCGACAGAACAGTATTTCATACAACACTTATCACTTTCTGAGCTGCTTTAACGCCAGATGCGTAAAACCTCCCACAAACACAGCACAGACAATGAGCCAACACACTATCAGGATCTTTAACACACACTCTGGCATATCTCACACTTACGCTTCACTCTTTTCATTCATGCACATAACAGTTATATCAAACACGCAGCGCTTATCACAAACCCGTACCATTCATCACAAACACATAACATTTATCACAAACATATAACATTTAACACAAACACATAACATTTAACTCAGACATACAATCACGTCAGACTCTTTTCTCTTACCATAGCTATTTACTGTAATTTTTAGATTCTTTGGAGGAAAGGCCTCGCATTTGCTTAGGCCTGGGTGGATACGCACTGCTCTTAGATTCAACCAGTACATGCAGATTTTATAAATAGGCTCTGCTTACCTCTTTGTTTGGTGGCCACCGTTGAACCCAAGAGTCAGCAGTTCCGTCCAGGCGTTCAGCTTCCTCAAGCCTCTCCTGGCTGGCTCGCCAATTCAATGTGGGGAAAAACAGGATCCAGCCTGGCCCAGAAGAGCTGGGTGTTCTCCTCACACTGTTGAATACTTCTTCAAAATATACACTTCACAGAGTCTGATGCAACTGGATTTATTGCAGGTAATTCAAAGATAACATGCAAGAACCCAGGCTGATCTGCACACATCAATACAAACTGTCTCAAAGCATTCCACAAGACACTTCACAGAAAACACATAAGACGCACACACACACACACACAGACAAGGCACACACACACAGACAGGGCACACACACAGAGACAAGGCACACACACACAGACAGGACACACACACACAGACAGGGCACACACACAGAGACAAGGCACACACACACAGACAGGGCACACACACACAGACAGGACACACAAGACACACGAGATATACAAGACATACTCCACTCCCCTGGGGCTGAACACTCCCTTTTATCCTATCTTAGCTCCTCCTGTTGTGGAGCTCAAGCTTGGACTGTCCTGCATGCTTACATCATTTTACTTTACTCTTTTCCCACACATCATTGTTTCTCATTTTTCAGACACCATTATTTCCCAATTCTCGGACACCATTATTTATCAGCCCCTTCCTTCCTTATTTTTTAAAAATGATAGTGCTCGTCTCCCACTTGAATCTCCCTCCTCCTTCTATCATAAATCACATATTCTGACAACACATTTTCCGGAAAAGGCAGAAGCTTCCGTTAGTTCCACACATATGCTTGTATACAGCTTAATTAGCAGGGCAGAAATTACGTGTGTATTACGTGTTTGTTCTAATCGCACCTATTTTAGTATGAAGCGCTTCCCTGCTGCTGGTTGTTAATCTTATGGCTAAGGTCGACCTTGGTCCACCTGCATCCTTCCTCTTTTGCTAGCCGGATGATACGTCAGGGAGGAGACAGCTGGTGCTCATTAATACATTCCTTTCCCATATACACTGGGCCTGTGCTCTCTAACTACATATCTTTCCCAATGCAATGGACTTGTGTTTTTTTGAGTACATCTATATTTATTTCCCACAATTACCAAGGTTGGAATTGAAATAAAAAAGTAATATAGGCTACCAGTTGCAAAAGTGAAACGAAATGGTTGTCACATTGAGAATGGTTGCTCACGCTTACCCTCCTCTCCACTCATATTTATCGACATGAATCCCAATTACTATGATTGTATGAAAATAATTGTTAAATTTATGCAAGATAGCATAACATATTAGGACTACAAATCTACTACTGTACATATTCTTAAGTTTCAAACATGTTGAATTAAAAACATCATCTGGCTAAAAACATCTCATATCCCTTTTTCTTGAAAGACAGACTTCTGTTATGGTTAATATGCTGATTATGATCTAATTATAAGCCTATGCATATAATGCGTATGTATGTGTGTGTAACCTGTATTCACCCAGGGTAGGTTCACTGAGCACAGATCGATGCTCTTTTGCAGGAACGCCCTGCCTCACACTCACACACATTCACAACCACAATCCTCTACTGTTGGCCACTGAGCAGCTCCACCAAAATAATAGCTTAAGAACCACTACACAACTCAGTCATGTTGATCGTTTGTTTTTGTGAACGGCTGAATGGTGCGTCGCTTTAAATGTTGCTGCCACAAGGAATTGTGGGACGGCATTATCTCCTTTCCTTCTGTAAAGGATGGTCCAGTGTACCCTATGCTAAAGGAGATAAGAAAGGAAGCATTGAAGCACCTTTCTTTAGCATTTAGAGAATTCGACCAGCTCTTATCATGGCTGCCACTTAGATACTTCTGGGTCATTTCACTCAGTTAGGAACGCTCCTAAGCAAAAAAGGCTATTCGGACGCAGCCTTGATTAGACCCGAAAGTATCTAAGTATCTGAGGTCAAGGAAAAGTGGTTAGGAAAAGGCATAGGACGTAATTTTTTTGACTATTCAGAGGCAGCCCAAGTGTTGTGTGGCTGCTCGGTCCCTCCGAAGATGAAACACATTAAATGAAACACACCACTAACAGAAGTGTGGACAGATACAGTGAGTAATTTAGTTTATTTAAACAAATTTAAATTTAAGCTTTTTGTGGAAAAAAAGCAGTGCAATTATATAAACGTGAATGATGTTTTAAGCATTCTAAAGCCGGTCAGTGATTCAGCGCAGGGCTGGCCCGTGGCATGAACACTCTGTGCGGTTGTTGTTATTTTCGTAATTACGTTATTCATCCCCTCGCAGAATGGCAACCGAACATTTCATAACAATGCAATGTAAGAATGGTTTTATCAAGTGCACCACCCCCTACCCCCTGCTCGACAGACTCCAACAAACGAAGAAGAAGAAGAAGAATTTTTAAAAAAAAATTTTTTTAAATGATGTTCAAAAACAAAGACAAAAAGCAGTCTGAGACTACACGAATCTGCACACTGAGACACACTATTTAAAGGTTCTTGGAATTTAAGGAAGTGAAAGAGCACAAGACAGCGGTGAAAAGCTGAACCAGAGGATATGAGTAATTCGCAGCTTCTGTTTTCGCAGAAAATCTCGCAGCGAGATGAGCGTCGAGCAGCCTGTGCCTCGTCACTTTGAGGCTGAGCTGGTTGATGATGAGACGGGGCTGGTGTACCTGTGCGAGGACCCTCCCTCTTCGATCGCCGTGGCGACGGCCGCCAGTTTCGTGGCCATCTTCTGCGTGGGCGTGAGCGGGAACGCGCTTCTGCTCTACGTGCTGCTGAGGCACGAGGACCTGAGGCACGTGACCAGCCTGCTGGTGCTGAACATGGCCGCGTCCGACCTGCTGTTCGCCGCCACGCTGCCCTTCTGGAGCACCTATCACCTGTCCCACTGGGTCTTTGGCCCCGCCCTCTGCAGGGTCCTGGTCGGCGCCTACTTCGCGGGCCTGTACTGCGGGCTGATGTTCCTGACTGCGCTGACCGTGGACCGCTACGTGACCGTGGTGCGCGGCCGGTCGGCCCGGCGGGGGAGGCGTCTGGCGTGCGCCCGGTCGGCCTGCGCCGCCCTGTGGCTCGTCCGCGTCTCCGCCGCCGCCTGGGAGATGGTCGCCATGGTGACCGAGGAAGTGGAGCCCGGGCGGTTCGAGTGCGAGGCATTACATTACATTAATTTGGCAGACGCTTTTATCCAAAGCGACGTACAAAAGTGCATTTCATGGTCATAGACAACTGCTAAACACAGGTTCAGTAAGATACCATCCTTATTTTGTACAGCTATTTCTAGCCAGGAACACAGTTTAGTTCAGACAGTGAACACTATTCAGACCTAACCTCTGCAAAGCCAACTAGGCAGAAGAATAAGCTACAGTATTAGGACAAATACAAATTACCAAAAAGTGCTGGGATGGGGCAACATGTAACAAGTGTCATGAAAAAAAAATGAAAAAAAAAAAAAGGGGGGGAGGGGGGATTTAGAGTGAAATATACAGCGTGGTGGTGGTTAGTCTAGGTATAGTCTGAAGAGATGAGTCTTCAGGCCACGGCGGAAGATGGGTAGTGAGGGGGAGGTTCGGAGAGGGACGGGGAGTTCGTTCCACCACTGGGGAGCAAGGGTGGAGAAGCTCTGTGATCCCTTTGGTCGGGTGGGAGGGGGTACAAGGCGCAGCCTTTACAAGCGGCAGCCTTTAGCTCCCGGGGGGAGCGGACGGCCTACCTCCTGCAGGTGTTCCTGCTGCTGCTGGCCGTGGTGGCGTACTGCTACGCCCGGATCCTGCGGGTCACCATGTCGTGCGTCTCCAGCACCCGGCACCGGACGGTGACCGTGACCGCGGTGCTGTGCATCGTGGTGGCTTCTTCGTCTGCTGGGGCCCCTACAACGCGCTGCTGGCGCTGGAGGCCGCGTACAGGACGGGGGGCATGGACTGTGACTCCCGGGCGCGGATGGACCTGGCGCTGGCCTGCACCCGCGTCCTGGCCTACTGCCACTGCTGCCTCGACCCCATCCTGTACGCCTTCACCCACAGGGTCAGGGCCCACCTCGCCAAAGTGTTCCTCTGCTGTCGCCCGCGGCAACCTGGAGCTGCCAATGAGGGGGCGGGGGTGGGGTTGGGGGCGGGGCCTGGCACCGTCCATAACAGTTCTAACAGCCTCTGGAAGGAGGGGGTGACAGGCGGGGAAGTGTCTGTGGCTACTCCCAAAATCAACCCGGGCATGGAACTGAAACCCTTGGCCTAGGAGTGCGTGGGACGTACCTCGGCATGGAGGGAGCTGGGGGAGCTGGGGGGGAGGTTGCTTCGTTTGTGTATTTTCATCAGGTTTATTTTATTTTATTGTATTATGCATTTATTTTGTTGGCCGGGCTGTGGGATGGTGGGCATGGGCTCTGGGGGGTTTGGGGCTTGCACCCCCTCTCCTGCCCTCTTCTTTCATTTGTTTATCTTTATTACTTTGATTAGTTATACAACACAGTCCTGGGTCCAGTAATTATACTGCATAATTATTTAATAATGATTATTATTATTTGTAATACTAACCCATTAGATATCAATAAAATTCTGGTAGATCACTGACTGGTTTTTTACTTCATCAGTGTTCTTATCTATGACTTCACAGTTTTCGTTGCTCAAATGTTTTGTTTGCAAATTACCAGAGACCTTCAACTTTTTATGAGCCTAGATTTTTAGAAGCCCCTATAAGCCTAAAAAAAGAGTGAATGCTTTCAAAATACACATTTGGCTGGGGATAGTAACTCAGGTAAGAGGGTGACAGTCATCTGCACTAACCCGCAGTCTTCTGGATGCTGCTTTCCTCTGCCTCAGCGGAGGGGGGTGGAGGTGGGGTGGGGGGGTGCATTCACACATTCTCATCTGTCTCAGGACAAGGCGTGCAAAAGAGAAATGAGTGACTCACTGTCTGCACAAACAACTGCTTTTGCATCCTTGGTGACGGTGGGCGGTGGTCAGGATTTCCCCTGGGTGGCAGGACACTGCCCGGGATTTTGGGCCCCTGGAACAGATGTCACATTGGGCCCCTGCACAGTCACAGCACTCTTGGAATCGTGAAATGGCGGAGCAGGGCAGCTGAACTCGGCTCTCCGCCTGTGACTGGTGGACGGACAGCTGTCACTCATCCTGGGGGGCAGAGCTTGTCTGAAGGGGAGGCCATAAAGGGACTAGCACGAGCGTCGGAGTTCAGACACTCTCCCTCGAAATCTGTGGGTGTGATCTGTGCCTGAACAAACGCTTTGTATGCATTGCCGTGCTACAGGTAAGGAGTTCATTTCTGATCATTCAGCTTCTTACATATTCATATTCATATATTCATTTTCAAATGCATGTAAGAGCAACCTTTTCATCACATACATTTAATGAAATTTTACTAGATTTGTATGACATAATATCAGTTTTCATGCAATTTCATGTCTTTTAAATAATAATAATAATAATATGTCCATATTTTCAGCAATATACTATTCCGTTAAGATGTACCATTGTTAAAACATTGCAAATATGCATTATTATTATTAATAATAATAACAATAATAATAATAATAACATTTTAAATATATATATATATATATCACTCATCAGTAAAGACTGGCAGGTTGCAGAGTGGGGGGGGACAGAAACATGGCGTCTGCTCTCACAGCCTCTCCCTTGTCTGACGGAATCCAAGCCGCCTCGGATTACGGTTCCTACGACAACGACAACGACAACGACTCTTTGGGAATGGACGAGCTTTGGCGCTTTCGCGGGACGTTCTGCGGCGTTCTGTACACCCTGATCTTCATCCTCAGCCTGGTGGGGAACAGCTTCCTGCTCTGGGCTCTGCTGGTGCGGGAGGACCTGAGGAAGACCACCACGCTCTTCCTCCTGCAGCTGGCCGTGTCCGACCTGCTGCTCACGCTGACGCTGCCCTTCTGGGCCGTCTATTACCTGCACCACTGGGTCTTCGGCACGCCCGGCTGCCACCTCCTCGTCTTCCTCTCCTTCCTGGGCTTCTACAGCTACATGGCGTTCCTGGTGGCGGTGACGGTGGACCGCTACCTGGCCGTGGTCCACGCCGTGCGGATGCTGCGGCTGCGGCTGAAGTCTCGGCTGTGCGTCGCGCTCTCCAGCGCCTCCCTGTGGCTGGTGTGCATCGCCGCGAGCGTCTGGGAGGCGGTGCACTCCGAGACTGTGGAGTACAAGGACGAGACACTGTGCCTGACGGTGCATCAGTCGCTGCACCTAGAGCTGCTGGGATACGCCATGCAGGTCAGCCTGTTCTTCCTCCTCCCCTTTGCCCTCATCCTCTTCTGCTACGCGCGCATCTGGGCCACCGTGTCCAGGTGCAGGTCGGCCAGGCGGGTGCAGGCCGTGCGGCTGATCTTCTGCATGGTGCTGGGGTTCTTCGCCTGCTGGGCGCCCTACAACGTGGTGCTGCTCCTGGACGCCCTGTGGCTCCTGGACTACCCCGGGCTGACGGGGCCCGAGGCCACAGAGAGGCTGGCGTACGCTTACTACGTGTGCCTCGCCCTGGCCTTCTGCCACTGCTTCCTCAACCCCGCCCTCCACATCTTCGGCAGTGAAAGATTCCGCAGCTACCTCTCCATCTGTCGCCACAGCGACCGGGGGAGGAGCCTGACACTCAGCACTCAGCAAAGTGTCCAGCAAGGTTCCACCGCCCGTCAGTGATGTGCTGTGGGTGCCACTGCAGAAAAAAAACAAATTTAATTAAAAAAGCAGAAGAGGGGATGGAGAGATTGAGACATCCTGAAATACTTGGAAGGCAAAGACTTTCAGTTCACTGGAACCACTCTGGTGAAAATCAGCCTTGTCCAGAAATATCTCACATTTTTAAAAAGTTTTTTTAATTTTTTTAATTTGGCAAATTATCTAAAAAATTAAAAAAAAAACACTTAGCAAATACTGTATATGTTTTTCTTTTACACATTGTCCATGTACACAGCTGGCTATTTACTGAAGCCACTCAGGACAAGCATGAAACTCATACTTTAAGCTTAGTACATGGAAATACAAGATGGGACAATCATAAGATTTTACTGTATAGTCATTGAAAGGTTTCTTTCTGGGGATGTTACCCATTTGAGTCAAACAAAGTGCAATTCCATTTCACTTCCTATAACTGTTTTAAAAAATATATATACATACACACCTGTGGTGGCCACTTTTTATGTGTTGTTTAAAAAGCACAGTTTCAATATAATTGCCTGTAAATATCTTAATGTTTTAGAAATGCTAGAATTGTTTTAGAAGCGTATGAATGTTGGAAGAATCTAGGGTTATAATCTACAGCGTATCGCAGTACCTGTTGCTTCATAAGCCTTTGCTAACCAAGATGGGTGTGTTGGCGGTTGCAGCGTTTCCTGTGAGGCTGGCATGTCATGCCAGTGTGGTCGGTGTGTCTCATGGCCAAGGATGCTTTTACAGGTTGGCTCAGTAAAGCCAACTCTGCAACAGGAAGTAATGCAAGTTATCAGAAAAAAATAAGTATTTTCACATCAAAGACAACGCATCAGATCACTGGAATTTTTTTGTTTTTTTTACATTAAAAAAAAATGTATAACATTTCATGTTATCAAATTATCAGTTCTAATAATATGTATACTACTGGGCAATAAAAATGGGCCAAGCCCAAAATGGCAAAATATTAAGCTTTTAATGGTCTTAACAAATCATTGGTCAGAAAATTAGCAAGAATTAAACAGACTATGTTTGTATGTACAGTGTATGTGTGTGTGTGTCCTTTTCTAAAATACAACCCTGGCTGTCATAGTTGTAGTTAGGTAAACTCTGAACCTCCATTCAATGCACCAACTATGAACTTTGTGCATTTGGTTGGCTAATAAAGTTATTTCTTCAGCATTTCTGTTTGTGCTCCTCAGGAAAGCTCATTTTTAAGCGTTAAGCCAGTAATCACCTGTTCATCGAGCTGTGCTGAGAGCAGGCTGAGGCAGAGTTTCCGGAGCCACAATCCGCACGTCTGTCTGTACCACAGCGCCATCTGCTGTTCAGAGCTGGTAGAGCGAGTTGTGCTATGAAGCAGCAGCTGGAACCTCAGCATGGGCATCGACACGCAGCCAAAGCGCTTCTACAGGGCACTGCTCAGGTCAGAGAACGAGCTGATTGGCGCCTTGCATGGCAGCCTTTCACCGCTGGTGTGTGAGTGTGTGTGTGAATGGGTGAATGAGAGGCATTAATTGTAAAGCGCTTTGGATAAAAGCGCTATATAAATAAAGTCCATTTACCATTTACCATTTAGAGAAACAACACAGCGGGATAAATGTGAACGTAATTGTAATAAATCAACCTACCAGCAGGGGGAGGAAGGGACACGGACAAAACTGAGTGGCGCCAGCCATCTTTTTTTAAAACCGGTGCAGTCTGGGTGAAGACTGCCAATTCTGCCCACTCGCACACACATGCACGCACACAAGCACACACGCATGCCCACACATAAGCACACACATGCACACACGCATGCCCACACACAAGTACACACATGCACACACGCATGCCCACACACAAGCACACACATGCACACACGCATGCACACACACAAGTACACACACACACACACCAGGGTTCATACACTTTTTCATCAATGATTTTCAATTACTTTTCCATGACTTCTCCACAACCTTTAACTGAATTTCCATGACCAAAACAAATGACTTTCTCAGCGGGACGATTTAAAATTATTTATTGTAACACTAAGTAAAATTAGGTCTGCATCTGAAACATATGGTGCCTCTCTAAAACAAATAAACACCAGACAGACGCACTTAGATACATTCTCTCATATTTTAATTCGAATAGTTTAACATTTTTGTCAATGTCTCAAACAGGGCTCGAACTTGCGACCATTTTGGTCGCATATACTCCCGAAATTTAATCTGTGCGACCTCGAAATATAATTGGGAGCATTTGTGCGAGTGCAAATAATTGTTCTGGTGCGACCTTTTTTTTTCTTTTTCCAGTCGAACGTCTCGTTCTCTGTACATTCGCTAGTTAGTACAGTCAGTATGTGCCTTGTGAGCTGACGGTGACCCTTCTAACCAATCGTGAGCTTGACATTCTTACCTTTAACGCTGATTTTAAATGGGTTAATATTAGCCTTCAATCACTCCCTTTCGCTGCACTCCACTGTCACGCGACACAGAGAGCTAACGCGTTAACTAATGTTACCTAAAGACAAAAGTTCATGTTAAATTTATCAGCGTTATCGAAAGCTGAAAACTTGAGGCGAACATATTTTTTTGAAACGTTAACGTAGCGTTTCGTGTAGCGACCCGGTTGAAACAGCTGATTTCTACAGTGCAGTTTACTGGCGGTTGATTTAATTAGCGGTATTAATGTGACGAGAAGCGCCTTGTCGTTTGAATGCATAACAAGCAATTGAAGAGTCGACACATTTTAGGCGTGACAGTTTAACGGTAACTTGTAAACCGTACTGTTATATTGTCGTTTTTATCAATAAAAAAACTATTACATATATTGTTGGTGCTCCTTACATTTTGGTGGGTGCTCCTAACTTTTTGAAGTTGGGAGCACCAGTTGTCAGGTGCGTGGGGGGTTAGGACTCAAACGCAGAATGAGGGGAAAAAACTCCAAACTCCAAATGGTATGAACAAAGACTTTACTTAACAGAACAGGAACTAAAGCAGGGAACAAAAGGACTCTCAGGGCAACTCTCAAAAAACAAAGAAAACTGCAAAACACAGAAAACAGAAAATCCAAGAATCCAAAGACACACAAAACAGAACGTGGGCAGAGATACACAGGGAACTACTCTCAGGAGGAAACACGCAGGGCAGAAACATGACCAGAAGTGTTACAGGTCTGACGTGGAATAAACCCGCCACTGTATCACATTTAATTATTTTATTAATTCTGAAAACAGAAGGAGAATGGACATATGAGTTTGCTGCACAGGATTACCACACCATTTCCAGATAGCATTAACAGAAGATAATCTCTGATTTAACTATCACAGTGTCGCAAAAATAAAGAAAACACTTTACCCTTTACGGTTCAGTTACCTTGGGCCTGTTTCAATTACCAAACTAAACATATTTCCTTGCAGTTGTCTACCACAGAGTATCAATTCCATATATCAGTATCACATTTCACAATTCAAAAAGACCAGCAATCTCACACAGTCACTAAAACTAATTAACAAAGATTTTTAGGCTTATTAATCTCTATAACTCTAACTTTAACTGAATACTCCCACCTAGTGGACAAACAATTATTTGCACTCCATTAGCCATACTGAACGAACCTCATTTCCCCACGAAACTGGGTAATACAGTTCCGTGCATTTTCCCTGTACCGATCTTTAACGAACTTTCCATTTCTTTTCAAGGCTTTATATGATTCTGTCATATTACCCCGGCTACCGATAAGTATCACTACCTTGAGATATTTTGAATTTACTCACAGCAGGTAACTGAGCATATCGTAAAATAACTTGGTAGGCTACTGTAGCTATCAGGCTACACACGCTTTGTACCAGAGACTGTAAAAAATATGGACAAAGCTACTGTGACGTCACCCATTGACTCTCCGTGGGTCTCTAAAACACGTTTTGAAGCTCAATGGCGGGCGCGGCCATTTTCTCGATTTGGAGCCAAAACCATAGAGTTAAGCGGTCTTGTGATTTTTACAATTTGATTGACAGTCCGGTGCGGAAAAGCCCATCAACCTGAACGAACGATTGCAGAACGAACTTGAGGCTAGCTGACTGTCTGCCGTTATGTTTTAAAATATATTATCTGATGTTTACGGAGTTTAATTTCTATCCGTGACTGTACTGTGTCATGTAATCACGTTATATGTATGACATTAAAATACAATTAGGCTATGTTCAGTTATCTTCAATTTATGTTTCTCAGCAAAACGAATATGCTTAGCTAGCATATCAGTTTGCCAGTGAGCTAGGTAGGCTATCCGTGGTTAGCTCACGCATTAGCAATATGAACCACAGGGAAAGAACATTGACTACACTGATGGTCAATCAATCAGAGATGTGTAGGCTACTGGTGATTTGACTAGGCTCATTTTCGTATAACTGTCTGGTAGACCTGCTGTTAACCGAGCAAGTTATCGTCGTAGGTTTTTGCCACAGTCAGTTAATGAGCCAGTAACTGCTACTAGCTACTCCATCGCCGTTTGTGGTGTTCACTTGCTGGGTGACGCTAGCTGACCGATCGTTCGCAAATCACTTTCTACCGAATAAAAATCAACACTGTCAGCGGTGATTAACAAATCTACCAAGTATTTTAATAACTGATCTGCAGGCGTGTAAATATGACAACGCACTTTGCACAGCAAGTTTCCCACCTGGTGCATGAAGACAAAAATAGTGTAGCCTACATTGAATTTCTAATTATTATTAGGCTATTATTTTTTTCTTGTAAATCATCAAAACCAATGGAGAAAAGCCAATATACGCAAGGAGCCCGAGGACCGATTCTGAGAACCACTGTCTTAAACGCCTAGCTTGTCGGTCTCTTAAATGCTAAAAACATGTTCCTTTCTAAATGCCAAGATGTGTGATTTCATCATGTGTTGGATGTTATTCAGCAAATGAACCTTGAGACTCTTAATTCGCTTCGTGAAACTGAAAAAGTGTTTATCCCAAAATCGGGATTATAGTAGCTTTGTCACATGCGTGAAGCATGGCCCAGGTTGACATTTACGGAATGTACACGACTGACAAGCCGTCAAACACGTCTGACAGATTGAATGTTTGCCGGTTAAGGTTAGCTAGCTAGTCAAATGGCTTGGTAGCCGAAGTTGCGAACTGTTTTAGCATAGGCTACTACTGGACTACCAAATATAGCAAGCTGATTACGCTTTCTGTCAAGTAATTATTTGGTTAAGTAGGCTACCGAAAAACTTAAGAGGAGGATTATTTCATGGTCGTCTAGTGCAGCTGTAAATAGCACACGCCATAATGAAATCACCACGAAATGGGATGCCTGCATTTTCAGATTTAGCACAGGCGGACCGTGGCCTGAGCCGCAATGTCAAGGCCAAGAGGCGCCACCGCCCACCCCAGTGACCATAGACTGTAGCCCCTCCTGTAGCTCAGTCCTCTGCAGGAATTAGGAAGTGACGCAAGATGTACCTCATTGGTCCAGAACAAATATTTGCACTGTGCCCAAATGACGCAATAAATCATGAAATCGACCCATGGACAGTCATAAGACGAATAAAATACACCTATTATGACTATTTGTTCTTGTGAGAAAAAATTATTGACTTTGTATTTTGATCGCATTTGTACCGTAGACTTACATGGAAACCGGATATGAAAACACCCATGCTGGAGCCATCCGTAGTGGCGCTAGTGAGCAACCAGGAACTACAACACCAGAAAATGATCTTCAAAAACGAAGTCTGGTTTTGGCCGCTTGCTTTGTACACTTTCGCGACCATTCTGTTTCCCGTTTCCCCGTTCCTTTCCCAAAACCGCGCTTAATGCTCTAAATATTTCACAATCCATACCCGATTATTTTAGTTTACATTCCGAAATGGAATATTTAACCATCATCACCGAATATTTTCTATAATGGATCGCGACCGCGTTCAGAAACACAGTGTATTCCCTCCACAATCTCACTGACGATCCTGTTGCAATTAAACATTATACTAAAACATATCCACATATCACTTTCTACTTTCTATTACCACTACACATTAACCTATTACAGGAGTAAATATTACATTACCCGAAAACAGAAGGAGAATGGACATATACGAGTCTGCTGCACAGGATTACCACACCATTTCCAGATAGCATTAACAGAAGATAATCTCTGATTTAACTATCACAGTGTAAAGCCCTGCAGTTAGTAGCGCCCCCTTACTGCTGGGAGGTGGATATGCCCTCTCCATTAACAAACTGAATATTACTCTGTATACTGTCTTCAGTTCAGAGTGTGACAGAAGCACACTCAACCAAACAAGGATCCAGCACCTGAGGCAGGGAAAAGGGAACTTAAATAGACACGACACGAGACACAGGAGGGCACAATGAACAATCAGGCCACAGAGAGGGAAGGGAAAACGAGACAACCCAAAAACAATTATAAAATAATTGAAAACAATAATACAATTAAACAGGGTAAAAGGACAGAGCTAAAAACTGAAGTGCCGCCACCTGGCGGCCCAAAAAGGGAAACACAGACAAACCACAGAACATGACACCAGTGCTACCAAGTTAAAAAGTTAATTTCGAGCCCTGATATATTATTGAAGCTGCACTTCCCTGGCATATTGTCAGCACAGTAGGGCCTACGTTTACTAACTGCTACATTAGCTGAAGCGTACCTGTTGGGCGTGCCTGTAAACAGACTGAGCCAGACCGAATTAACTTCTCACACCACCAAAATACCGCGAAGGTTACGTGCCAATTTACGTTTTATTACTATACATACTATTTTTATGATTGGATTAATTAGTAATTATATTTTATGCAACTTTAGCTATATTTCCATTACTTTTCCAAAACTTTTCAAAAAATATTATTTCCCATAACTTTTCCAGGGCCTGGAAATTGCATTTTAATTGCACTTTTCCAGGTTTTTCATGACCGTACGAACCCTGACACACACACGCAGGTTAGGAAAACTGGAGAGACTCCCCATCCACACACACCCCCCCCCCCCCCCCCCCCCCCCCCCCCGCAAAATGGCTGCCGTGCTGGAGTTTACCCGTCATCACTGTAAATTGCTTTGAGTCGCTGGCTGGTGGCCAAAAACTAATAATAATAATTAGAAGAAGGAGAAGAAGAAGAATTTTTTTTTTTTTAATGATGTTCAAAAACAAAGACAAAAAGCAGTCTGGGACTATACGAATCTGCACACTGAGACACACTATTTAAACGTTCTTGGAATTTTCCAGTATTCTTGTTAAGGAAGTGACAGAGCACAAGAGAGCGGTGAAAAGCTGAACAAGAGGATGTGAGTAATTCGCAGCTTCTGTTTTCCCTGAAAATCTCACAGCGAGACCAGCGTCGAGCAGCCTGTGCCTCGTCACTTTGAGGCTGACCTCGGGGAGGCGAAGGGCTTCAGCTCGCGGGAGGAGAACCAGCATCGCTTCTGGAGCCGCACGGCGCTCGTGATCTTTCCAGGGGCGGGGCTACGGAAATGAACGCGTATTTAGCCAATGGCGGCTTCGACGTCGAGTTGAACGCAACGTATGACGATTATGAGACGGGGCTGGTGTACTTGTGCGAGGACCCTCCCTCTTCAATCGCCGTGGCGACGGCCGCCAGCTTCGTGGCCATCTTCTGCGTGGGCGTGAGCGGGAACGTCCTTCTGCTCTACGTGCTGCTGAGGCACGTGACCAGCCTGCTGGTGCTGAACATGGCCGTGTCCGACCTGCTGTTCGCCGCCACGCTGCCCTTCTGGAGCACCTATCACCTGTCCCACTGGGTCTTTGGCCCCGCCCTCTGCAGGGTCCTGGTTGGCGCCTACTTCGTGGGCCTGTACTGCGGGCTGATGTTCCTGACCGCGCTGACCGTGGACCGCTACGTGACCGTGGTGCGCGGCCGGTCGGCCCGGCGGGGGAGGCGTCTGGCGTGCGCCCGGTCGGCCTGCGCCGCCCTGTGGCTCGTCGGCATCTCCGCCGCCGCCTGGGAGATGGCCGCCACGGGGGCGGGGCCTGGCACCGTCCATAACAGTTCTAACAGCCTCTGGAAGGAGGGGGTGACAGGCGGGGAAGTGTCTGTGGCTACTCCCAAAATCAACCCGGGCATGGAACTGAAATCCTTGGCCTAGGAGTGCGTGGGACGTACCTCGGCGTGGAGGGAGCTGGGGGGGGGGGGTGGATTCACACATTCTCATCTTCTCAGGATAAGGCGTGCAAAAGAGAAATAAGTGACTCACTGTCTGCACGAACAACTGCTTTTGCATCCTTGGTGATGGTGGGCGGTGGTCAGGATTTCCCCTGGGTGGCAGGACAGCTAAACTCAGCTCTCCGCCTGTGACTGGTGGACGGACAGCTGTCACTCATCCTGGGGGGCAGAGCTTGTCTGAAGGGGAGGCCATAAAGGGACTAGCACGAGCGTCGGAGTTCAGACACTCTCCCTCGAAATCTGTGGGTGTGATCTGTGCCTGAACAAACGCTTTGTATGCATTGCCGTGCTACAGGTAAGGAGTTCATTTCTGATCATTCAGCTTCTGACATATTCATATTCATATATTCATTTTCAAATGCATGTAAGAGCAATGTTTTCATCACATACAGTTAATGAAATTTTACTAGATTTGTATGACATAATATCAGTTTTCATGTAATTTCATGTCTTTTAAATAATAATAATAATAATAATAAGAATAATAATATATGTCCATATTTTCAGCAATATACTATTCCGTTAAGATGTACCATTGTTAAAATATTACAAATACTTTATTATATAATAATAATATGTCCATATTTTCAGCAATATACTCTTCCTTTAAGATGTACCATTGTTAAAACATTCCAAATAAGTATTATTATTATTATTATTATCATCATTATTATTATTGTTATTATTATTATAATTATTATTATTAATAATAATAATAATAATAATAATAATAATAATAATAATAATTATGATAATATAATGACATTTTAAATATATATATATATATTCTGCATGTACTCTATTTCATTGTTTGTAATGTCTCATCAGTAAAGACTGGCAGGTTGCAGAGTCGGGGGGGACGACAGAAACATGGCGTCTGCTCTCACAGCCTCTCCCTTGCCTGATGGAATCCAAGCCGCCACGGATTACGGTTCCTACGACTACAACTACAACTACAACGACTCTTTGGTGATCCTGGGGGAGGACGAGCCCCAGAACTTTGGCGGGACGTTCTGCGGCGTTCTGTACACCCTGATCTTCATCCTCAGCCTGGTGGGGAACAGCTTCCTGCTCTGGGCTCTGCTGGTGCGGGAGGACCTGAGGAAGACCACCACGCTCTTCCTCCTGCAGCTGGCCGTGTCCGACCTGCTGCTCACGCTGACGCTGCCCTTCTGGGCCGTCTATCACCTGCAGCACTGGGTCTTCGGCACGCCCGGCTGCCACCTCCTCGTCTTCCTCTTCTTCCTGGGCTTCTACGGCTACATGGCGTTCCTGGTGGCGGTGACAGTGGACCGCTACCTGGCCGTGGTCCACGCCGTGCGGATGCTGCGGCTGAAGTCTCGGCTGTGCGTCGTGCTCTCCAGCGCCTCCCTGTGGCTGGTGTGCGTCGCCGTGAGCGTCCCGGAGGCAGTGCACTCCGAGACTGTGGAGTACGGGGACGAGACGCTGTGCCAGGCGGTGCGTCAGTCGCTGCACCTGGAGCTGCTGGGATGCGCCGTGCAGGTCAGCCCGTTCTTCCTCCTCCCCTTCGCCCTCATCCTCTTCTGCTACGTGCACATCTGGGCTACCGTGTCCAGGTGCAGGTCGGCCAGGCGGGCGCAGGCCGTGCGGCTGATCTTCTGCATGGTGCTGGGGTTCTTCGCCTGCTGGGCGCCCTACAACATGGTGCTGCTCCTGGACGCCCTGCAGCTCCTGGGCTGCCCCGGGCTGACGGGGCCCGAGGCCGCAGAGAGGCTGGCGTACGCGCACTACGTGTGCCACGCCCTGGCCTACTGCCACTGCTTCCTCAACCCCGCCCTCCACGTCTTCGGCAGCGGAAGATTCCGCAGCTACCTCTCCGTCCGTCGCCACAGCGACCGGGGTAGGAGCCTGACACTCAGCACTCAGCAAAGTGTCCAGCGAGGTTCCACCTCCCGTCAGTGATGTGCTGTGCGTGCGACTGCAGATAAACAAAGAAGGAAAAAATCAGAAGAGGGGATGGAGAGATTGGGACATCCTGAAATCCTTGGAACTGAAAGGCAAAGACTTTCAGTTCACTGGAACCACTATGGTGAAAATCAGCCTTGTCTAGAAAAATCTCACTATTTTGAGTTGTTTTTTTATTTTTTTATTTGGCAAATTATCTAAAAAAAAATTTAAAAAAACCACTTAGCAAATATATGTTTTTGTTACACATTGTCCATAAACACAGCTGGGTGTTTACTGAAGCAACTCAGGACAAGCGTGACGCTCATACTTTAACCTCTTAGCGCAAAGCCCCTGAGATTACTGGCATTCGGTGCTACTGCAACCAAAGTGTGAGATAAAAACAGAAACGCGCTGTTTTAGTTTCATTAGTAGACGATACACGACAACTATGCCGAATACGGAGTTTCGCAGCCCCACCATTGTCGCTCTGGTCGTTCATTTAACATGCACCCCCTCCCTGCAGTCTCATCTACAACTACATCCATGACAATGGACAATATTGTCTATCTTGGCATTCATAAATATATTATTTCACCACTAAAAAATCGTATTTGGTCATAGCAACAAGATAAACCCGACAATAGCCCTAAGATATGCCAATACAGCAGTGAAAACGCTGCTCGTTGAATAATAAGAAAAAAGTAATAAGAAAAAGTTTTTTAAAATGATACCATATCATTCTACAGTCAATATCTGGGGCTAAATATTGAATAAATATGCAACCTTATTGTTGGTTTTACGCTTAGAGATATCCCTTTTGAGACTGAGTGGTCATATATTGTCTTGGACAATCCGTTTGTGTAATATATGCGCATTTGTGATGCCTGGGTACCTTCCAAAATAGCTGTGCGTAATACCACACGTGTTGTTTACAGCGTTGTCGCCCTTTATAGTACAGTCTGGCTTGATTGACAATTAATTTATTCAGTAGGTGAGAGTATAAGCTTCTAACGATGTCTAACATATCTAATTTTACTTTTGGAATAGCGTTTTCTAGGTCAGCGTAACCAAATATTTTCTTATCATCGCATTCACGTACGCATTCACTTTATGGTAGCAGTTAATGACGCTGCACCTAACAAAGCGTGGTCAGCGATTTTTCGTAATTTCTTGGAAAATACTATTATTATTGAGGACTTCTGGGCATAGCTAAGCCATATGTTTGCTGATAGACCTAGCTGTCTTTAAATAGGTTAGTGGTATGATATAATGTGGATATTTCACACTGTAATATACGCGTTAGTCAGTAGTGTAATCATTTTTGTGAAGCATGCAGCAGTGATGACGTGAGAGTTGGAACACTGCCAAAACGTAACGGTTAAAAATTGTTTTCATGTCGTCCCATCCCCATACAAGAAAACATACGAGAGTACAGAGTATAGAAATACATACAAAAGTTATTTGTTATACATTTAGGTACTGTACTGCATTGTGTGATGATATTTTTTGCGTTATTTTTAATCTGATAGCAATGTTCCATCTTAAACCTTCATAAGGGGCTCATTTATATGCTTTATAATGGACAAAAACCATTTTATTCATTTTTGGAGAGATTTTGGATATGTTTCTGGACCCCTATATATTTTAGACTACTGTATTGATGGAAAGCTTGTAATTCCCACCTGAAAATGATGCAACAGTGAGTTTCTTGAGTCAAAACAGTTGATTTGTAGTGAAATACATGAATATGTTGTGATGGTAAATGGACTGCATTTATATAGCGCTTTTATCCAAAGCACTTTACAATTGATGCCTCTCATTCGCCAGAGCAGTTAGAGGTTAGGGGTTAGGTGTCTTGCTCAAGGACACTTCGACATGCCCAGGGCGGGGTTTGAACCGGCAACCCTCCGACTGCCAGACAATCGGTCTTACCTCCTGAGCTATATCGCCCCGTGATTTACAGCAATGCATCATTCAGACATTTTGGATAGATTTGGAGATGCTGGGTGCACTGCTTAGTTTTTGCTTCATAAATCTATAGTAGTTCTACATATCCACCCTTAGATTTAACTTGTGGTCAAGAAGTTTTTGATCCAGTACATGTACAGTTTAACCTGATGTATATATGCAATCTCTCAGTATTTCATTGCAAACTAAAAAAGTGCAAATTCATTCTTGATTTTTTGTCTAGACAATTGCATTTGTGGCACTGTATTTCTTCCAAAATTATGAATATAGCATTAGTATTGTAAATTGTATGAATGTCTTGCTTCATTTAAGCTTAGTACATGGAAATACAAGATGGGACAATCATAAGATATTACTGTATAGTCACTGAAAGGTTTCTTTCTGGGGATGTTACCCATTTGAGTCAAACAGAGTGCAATTCCATTTCACTTCCTATAACTGTTTTAAAAAAACAATATACATACACATCTGTGGTGGCCTGTGGTGTCTTGTTTAAAAAGCACAGTTTCAATATAATTGCCTGTAAATATCTTAATATTTTAGAAATGCTAGAATTGTTTTAGAAGCGTACGAATGTTGGAAGAATCTAGGGTTATAATCTACAGCGTATCGCAGTACCTGTTGCTTCATAGGCCTTTGCTAACCAAGATAAAATTTGAACGAATGTGTTGGCGGTTGCAGCGTTTCCTGTGAGGCGGACATGTCATCCCAGTGTGGTCGGTGTGTCTCATGACCAAGGATGCTTTTACAGGTTGGCTCAGTAAAGCCAACTCTGCAACAGGAAGTAATGCAAGTTATCAGAAAAAAGAAGTATTTTCACATCAAAGACAATGCATCAGATCACTTGGATCTTTTTTTTTTACATTTAAAAAAATGTATAACATTTCATGTTATCAAATCATCAGTGCTAATAACATGTATTTTGTATGTACAGTGTGTGTGTGTGTGTGTGTGTCCTTTTCTAAAATACAACCCTGGCTGTCATAGTTGTAGTTAGGTAAACTCTGAACCTCCATTCAATGCACCAACTATGAACTTTGTGCATTTGGTTGGCTAATAAAGTTATTTCTTCAGCATTTCTGTTTGTGCTCCTCAGGAAATTTTTATATTATTTATTAATTTTTAAGCGTTAAGCCAGTAATCACCTGTTCATCGAGCTGTGCTGAGAGCAGGCTGAGGCAGAGTTTCCGGAGCCACAATCCGCACGTCTGCCTGTACCACAGCGCCATCTGCTGTTCAGAGCTGGTAGAGCGAGTGCTATGAAGCAGCAGCTGGAACCTCAGCATGGGCATCGACACCCAGCCAAAGCGCTTCTACAGGGCACTGCTCAGGTCAGAGAAACAACACAGGCGGGATAAATGTGAACGTAATTGTAATAAATCAACCTACCAGCAGGGGGAGGAAGGGACACGGACAAAACTGAGTAGCGCCAGCCATCTTTTTTTAAAACCGGTGCAGTCTGGGTGAAGACTGCCAATTCTGCCCACTCGCACACGTATGCACGCACACAAGCACACACATGCACACACGCATGCCCAGACACAAGCACACATATGCACACACGCATGCACACACACAAGTACACACATACACACACCAGGGTTCATACACTTTTTCACCAATGATTTTCAATGACTTTTCCATGACTTCTCCACAACCTTTAACTGAATTTCCATGACCAAAACAAATGACTTTCTCAGCGGGACGATTTAAAATTATTTATTGTAACACTAAGTAAAATTAGGTCTGCATCTGAAACATATGGTGCCTCTCTAAAACAAATAAACACCAGACAGACGCACTTAGACACATTCTCTCTTATTTTAACTCGAATAGTTTAACATTTTTGTCAGTGTCTCAAACAGGGCTCGAAATTGCGACCATTTTGGTCGCATATGCTCCCGAAATTTAATCTGTGCGACCTCGAAATATAATTGGGAGCATTTGTGCGAGTGCAAATAATTGTTCTGGTGCGACCTTTTTTTTCTTTTTCCAGTCGAACGTCTCGTTCTCTGTACATTCGCTAGTTAGTACAGTCAGTATGTGCCTTGTGAGCTGACGGTGACCCTTCTAACCAATCGTGAGCTTGACATTCGTACCTTTATCGCTGATTTTAAATGGGTTAATATTAGCCTTCAATCACTCCCTTTCGCTGCACTCCACTGTCACGCGACACAGAGAGCTAACGCGTTAACTAATGTTACCTAAAGACAAAAGTTTATGTTCAATTTATCAGCGTTATCGAAAGCTGAAAACTTGAAGCGAACATATTTTTTTGAAACGTTAACGTAGCGTTTCGTGTAGCGACCCGGTTGAAACAGCTGATTTCTCCGATGCAGTTTACTGGCGGTTGATTTAATTAGCGGTATTAATGTGACGAGAAGCGCCTTGTCGTTTGAATGCATAACACGCAATTCCTTGAAGAGTCGACACATTTTAGGCGTGACAGTTTAACTGTTACTTGTAAACCGTACTGTTATATTGTCGTTTTATCAATAAAAAAAACTATTGCATATATTGTTGGTGCTCCTTACATTTTGGTGGGTGCTCCTAACTTTTTGAAGTTGGGAGCACCAGTTGTCAGGTTCGTGGGGGGTTAGGACTCAAACGCAGAATGAGGGGAAAAAACTCCAAACTCCAAATGGTATGAACAAAGACTTTACTTAACAGAACAGGAACTAAAGCAGGGAACAAAAGGACTCTCAGGGCAACTCTCAAAAAACAAAGAAAACTGCAAAACACAGAAAACAGAAAATCCAAGAATCCAAAAACACACAAAACAGAACGTGGGCAGAGATACACAGGGAGCTACTCTCAGGAGGAAACACGCAGGGCAGAAACATGACCAGAAGTGTTACAGGTCTGACGTGGAATAAACCCGCCACTGTATCACATTTAATTATTTTATTAATTCTGAAAACAGAAGGAGAATGGACATATGAGTTTGCTGCACAGGATTACCACACCATTTCCAGATAGCATTAACAGAAGATAATCTCTGATTTAACTATCACAGTGTCGCAAAAATAAAGAAAACACTTTACCCTTTACGGTTCAGTTACCTTGGGCCTGTTTCACTTACCAAACTAAACATATTTCCTTGCAGTTGTCTACCACAGAGTATCAATTCCATATATCAGTATCAAAAACGAAGTCTGGTTTTGGCCGCTTGCTTTGTACACTTTCGCGGCCATTCTGTTTCCCGTTTCCCGGTTCCTTTCCCAAAACCGCGCTTAATGCTCTAAATATTTCACAATCCATACCCGATTATTTTAGTTTACATTCCGAAATTGAATATTTAACCATCATCACCGAATATTTTCTATAATGGATCGCGACCGCGTTCAGAAACACAGTGTATTCCCTCCATAATCTCACTGACGATCCTGTTGCAATTAAACATTATACTAAAACATATCCACATATCACTTTCTACTTTCTATTACCACTACACATTAACCTATTTCAGGAGTAAATATTACATTACCTGAAAACAGAAGGAGAATGGACATATATGAGTCTGCTGCACAGGATTACCACACCATTTCCAGATAGCATTAACAGAAGATAATCTCTGATTTAACTATCACAGTGTAAAGCCCTGCAGTTAGTAGCGCCCCCTTACTGCTGGGAGGTGGATATGCCCTCTCCATTAACAAACTGAATATTACTCTGTATACTGTCTTCAGTTCAGAGTGTGACAGAAGCACACTCAACCAAACAAGGATCCAGCACCTGAGGCAGGGAAAAGGGAACTTAAATAGACACGACACGAGACACAGGAGGGCACAATGGACAATCAGGCCACAGAGAGGGACGGGAAAACGAGACAACCCAAAAACAATAATAAAATAATTGAAAACAATAATACAATTAAACAGGGTAAAAGGACAGAGCTAAAAACTTAAGTGCCGCCACCTGGCGGCCCAAAAGGGGAAACACAGACAAACCACAGAACATTACACCAGTGCTACCAAGTTAAAAAGTTAATTTCGAGCCCTGATATATTATTGAAGCTGCACTTCCCTGGCATATTGTCAGCACAGTAGGGCCTACGTTTACTAACTGCTACATTAGCTGAAGCGTACCTGTTGGGCGTGCCTGTAAACAGACTGAGCCAGACCGAATTAACTTCTCACACCACCAAAATACCGCGAAGGTTACGTGCCAATTTACGTTTTATTACTATACATACTATTTTTATGATTGGATTAATTAGTAATTATATTTTATACAACTTTAGCTATATTTCCATTACTTTTCCAAAACTTTTCAAAAAATATTATTTCCCATAACTTTTCCAGGGCCTGGAAATTGCATTTTAATTGCACTTTTCCAGGTATTTCATGACCGTACGAACCCTAACACACGCACGCAGGTTAGGAAAACTGGAGAGACTCCCCATCCCCCCCCCCCCCCCGCAAAATGGCTGCCGTGCATCAACCAGGTGGTTGATTAAACGTTGGTGGTGGAGTTTACCCGTCATCACTGTAAATTGCTTTGAGTCGCTGGCTGGTGGCCAAAAACTAATAATAATAATTAGAAGAAGGAGAAGAAGAAGAATTTTTTAAATTTTTTTAATGATGTTCAAAAACAAAGACAAAAAGCAGTCTGGGACTATACGAATCTGCACACTGAGACACACTATTTAAACGTTCTTGGAATTTTCCAGTATTCTTGTTAAGGAAGTGAAAGAGCACAAGAGAGCGGTGAAAAGCTGAACAAGAGGATGCGAGTAATTCGCAGCTTCTGTTTTCCTGAAAATCTCACAGCGAGGCGAGCGTCGAGCAGCCTGTGCCTCGTCACTTTGAGGCTGGAGCCGCACGGCGCTCGTGATCTTTCCAGGGGCGGGGCTACGGAAATGAACGCGTATTTAGCCAATGGCGGCTTCGACGTCGAGTTGAACGCAACGTATGACGATTATGAGACGGGGCTGGTGTACTTGTGCGAGGACCCTCCCTCTTCAATCGCCGTGGCGACGGCCGCCAGCTTCGTGGCCATCTTCTGCGTGGGCGTGAGCGGGAACGTCCTTCTGCTCTACGTGCTGCTGAGGCACGTGACCAGCCTGCTGGTGCTGAACATGGCCGCGTCCGACCTGCTGTTCGCCGCCACGCTGCCCTTCTGGAGCACCTATCACCTGTCCCACTGGGTCTTTGGCCCCGCCCTCTGCAGGGTCCTGGTCGGCGCCTACTTGGCGGGCCTGTACTGCGGGCTGATGTTCCTGACCGCGCTGACCGTGGACCGCTACGTGACCGTGGTGCGCGGCCGGTCGGCCCGGCGGGGGAGGCGTCTGGCGTGCGCCCGGTCGGCCTGCGCCGCCCTGTGGCTCGTCGGCATCTCCGCCGCCGCCTGGGAGATGGCCGCCACGGGGGCGGGGCCCGGCACCGTCCATAACAGTTCTAACAGCCTCTGGAAGGAGGGGGTGACAGGCGGGGAAGTGTCTGTGGCTACTCCCAAAATCAACCCGGGCATGGAACTGAAATCCTTGGCCTAGGAGTGCGTGGGACGTACCTCGGCGTGGAGGGAGCTGGGGGGAGGGGGGAGCTGGGGGGGGGGGGAGTGGATTCACACATTCTCATCTTCTCAGGATAAGGCGTGCAAAAGAGAAATGAGTGACTCACTGTCTGCACGAACAACTGCTTTTGCATCCTTGGTGATGGTGGGCGGTGGTCAGGATTTCCCCTGGGTGGCAGGACACTGCCTGTCGACGGGGGCACTGCCCGGGATTTTGGGCCCCTGGAACAGATGTCACATTGGGCCCCTGCACAGTCACAGCACTCTTGGAATCGTGAAATGGCGGAGCAGGGCAGCTGAACTCGGCTCTCCGCCTGTGACTGGTGGACGGACAGCTGTCACTCATCCTGGGGGGCAGAGCTTGTCTGAAGGGGAGGCCATAAAGGGACTAGCACGAGCGTCGGAGTTCAGACACTCTCCCTCGAAATCTGTGGGTGTGATCTGTGCCTGAACAAACGCTTTGTATGCATTGCCGTGCTACAGGTAAGGAGTTCATTTCTGATCATTCAGCTTCTTACATATTCATATTCATATTCATATATTCATTTTCAAATGCATGTAAGAGCAATCTTTTCATCACATACAGTTAATGAAATTTTACTAGATTTGTATGACATAATATCAGTTTTCATGCAATTTCATGTTTTTTAAATAATAATAATATATGTCCATGTTTTCAGCAATATACTATTCCGTTAAGATGTACCATTGTTAAAATATTACAAATTCTTTATTATATAATAATAATAATATGTCCATATTTTTAGCAATATACTATTCTGTTAAGATGTACCATTGTTAAAATATTACAAATACTTTATTATATAATAATAATAATATGTCCATATTTTCAGCAATATACCCTTCCTTTAAGATGTACCATTGTTAAAATATTGCAAATATGTATTATTAATAATAATAATATAATGACATTTTAAATATATATATATATTCTGCATGTACTCTATTTCATTGTTTGTAATGTCTCATCAGTAAAGACTGGCAGGTTGCAGAGTGGGGGGGGACGACAGAAACATGGCCTCTCCCTTGCCTGATGGAATCCAAGCCGCCTCGGATTACGGTTCCTACGACTATGACTACAACGACTCTTCGGTGTTCCTGGGGGAGGACGAGCCCCAGAACTTTGGCGGGACGTTCTCCGGCGTTCTGTACACCCTGATCTTCATCCTCAGCCTGGTGGGGAACAGCTTCCTGCTCTGGGCTCTGCTGGTGCGGGAGGACCTGAGGAAGACCACCACGCTCTTCCTCCTGCAGCTGGCCGTGTCCGACCTGCTGCTCACGCTGACGCTGCCCTTCTGGGCCGTCTATTACCTGCAGCACTGGGTCTTCGGCACGCCCGGCTGCCACCTCCTCGTCTTCCTCTTCTTCCTGGGCTTCTACAGCTACATGGCGTTCCTGGTGGCGGTGACAGTGGACCGCTACCTGGTCGTGGTCCACGCCGTGCGGATGCTGCGGCTGCCGTCTCGGCTGTGCGTCGCGCTCTCCAGCGCCTCCCTGTGGCTGGTGTGCATCGCCGCGAGCGTCCCAGAGGCGGTGCACTCCGAGACTGTGGAGTACGGGGACGAGACGCAGTGCCAGGCGGTGCGTCAGTCGCTGCACCTAGAGCTGCTGGGATACGCCGTGCAGGTCTGCCTGTTCTTCCTCCTCCCCTTCGCCCTCATCCTCTTCTGCTACGCGCGCATCTGGGCCACCGTGTCCAGGTGCAGGTCGGCCAGGCGGGCACAGGCCGTGCGGCTGATCTTCTGCATGGTGCTGGGGTTCTTCGCCTGCTGGGCGCCCTACAACGTGGTGCTGCTCCTGGGCGCCCTGCAGCTCCTGGGCTACCCCGGGCTGACGGGGCCCGAGGCCGAAAAGAGGCTGGCGTACGCGTACTACGTGTGCCACGCCCTGGCCTACTGCCACTGCTTCCTCAACCCCGCCCTCCACGTCTTCGGGAGCGGAAGGTTCCGTGGCTACCTCTCCGTCTGTCGCCACAGCGACCGGGGGAGGAGCCTGACACTCAGCACTCAGCACAGTGTCCAGCGAGGTTCCACCTCCCGTCAGTGATGTGCTGTGCGTGCGACTGCAGAAAAACAAAGAAGGAAAAAATCAGAAGAGGGGATGGAGAGATTGGGAGATCCTGAAATACTTGGAACTGAAAGGCAAAGACTTTCAGTTCACTGGAACCACTATGGTGAAAATCAGCCTTGTCTAGAAATATCTCACTATGAGTTGTTTTTTTATTTTTTTATTTGGCAAATTATCTATAAAAAAAAACCACTTAGCAAATATATGTTTTTGTTACACATTGTCCATAAACACAGCTGGGTGTTTACTGAAGCAACTCAGGACAAGCGTGACGCTCATACTTTAACCTCTTAGCGCAAAGCCCCTGAGATTACTGGCATTCGGTGCTACTGCAACCAAAGTGTGAGATAAAAACAGAAACGCGCTGTTTTAGTTTCATTAGTAGACGATACACGACAACTATGCCGAATACGGGGTTTCGCAGCCCCACCATTGTCGCTCTGGTCGTTCATTTAACATGCACCCCCTCCCTGCAGTCTCATCTACAACTACATCCATGACATAATGGACAATATTGTCTATCTTGGCATTCATAAATATATTATTTCACCACTAAAAAATCATATTCGGTCATAGCAACAAGATAAACCCGACAATAGCCCTAAGATATGCCAATACAGCAGTGAAAACGCTGCTCGTTGAATAATGAAATAAACAAGAAAAAGTTTTTTAAAATGATACCATATCATTCTACAGTCAATATCTGGGGCTAAATATTGAATAAATATGCAACCTTACCGTTGGTTTTACGCTTAGAGATATCCCTTTTGAGACTGAGTGGTCATATATTGTCTTGGACAATCCGTTTGTGAAATATATGCGCATTTGTGATGCCTGGGTACCTTCCAAAATAGCTGTGCGTAATACCACACGTGTTGTTTACAGCGTTGTCGCCCTTTATAGTACAGTCTGGCTTGATTGACAATTAATTTATTCAGTAGGTGAGAGTATAAGCTTCTAACGATGTCTAACATATCTAATTTTACTTTTGGAATAGCGTTTTCTAGGTCAGCGTAACCAAATATTTTCTTATCATCGCATTCACGTACGCATTCACTCTATGGTAGCAGTTAATGACGCTGCACCTAACAAAGCGTGGTCAGCGATTTTTCGTAATTTCTTGGAAAATACTATTATTATTGAGGACTTCTGGGCATAGCTAAGCCATATGTTTGCTGATAGACCTAGCTGTCTTTAAATAGGTTAGTGGTATGATATAATGTGGATATTTCACACTGTAATATAAGCGTTAGTTAGTAGTGTAATCATTTTTGTGAAGCATGCAGCAGTGATGACGTGAGAGTTGGAACACCGCCAAAACGTAACGGTTAAAAATTGTTTTCATGTCGTCCCATCCCCATACAAGCTAACATACAAGAGTACAGAGTATAGAAATACATACAAGAGTTAATTGTTACACATTTAGGTACTGTACTGCATTGTGTAATGATATTTTTGCATTATTTTTAATCTGATAGCAATGTTCCATCTTAAACCTTCATAAGGGGCTAATTTATATGCTTTATAATGGACAAAAACCATTTAATTCATTTTTGGAGAGATTTTGGATATGTTTCTGGGCCCCTATATATTTTAGACTACTGTACTGATGGAAAGCTTGTAATTCCCACCTGAAAATGATGCAAGAGTTTCTTGAGTCAAAACAGTTGATTTGTAGTGAAATACGTGAATATGTTGTGATTTACAGCAATGCATCATTCAGACATTTTGGATAGATTTGGAGATGCTGGGTGCACTGCTTAGTTTTTGCTTCATAAATCTATAGTAGTTCTACATATCCACCCTTAGATTTTATGAACTTGTGGTCAAGAAGTTATTGATCCAGTACATGTATAGTTTAACCTGATGTATATATGCAATCTCTCAGTATTTCATTGCAAACTAAAAAAGTGCAAATTCATTTTTGATTTTTTGTCTAGACATTTGCATTTGTGGCACTGTGTTTCTTCCAAAATTATGAATATAGTATTAGTATTGTAAATTGTATGAATGTCTTGCTTCATTTAAGCTTAGTACATGGAAATACAAGATAGGACAATCATAAGATTTTACTGTATAGTCACTGAAAGGTTTCTTTCTGGGGATGTTACCCATTTGAGTCAAACAGATTGCAATTCCATTTCACTTCCTATAACTGTTTTTAAAAAACAATATACATACACACCTGTGGTAGCCTGTGGAGTCTTGCTTAAAAAGTACAGTTTCAATATAATTGCCTGTAAATATCTTAATATTTTAGAAATGCTAGAATTGTTTTAGAAGCGTACGAATGTTGGAAGAATCTAGGGTTATAATCTACAGCGTATCGCAGTACCTGTTGCTTCATCGGCCTTTGCTAACCAAGATGGGTGTGTTGGCGGTTGCAGCGTTTCCTGTGAGGCTGGCATGTCATGCCAGTGTGGTCGGTGTGTCTCATGGCCAAGGATGCTTTTACAGGTTGGCTCAGTAAAGCCAACTCTGCAACAGGAAGTAATGCAAGTTATAAGAAAAAAATAAGTATTTTCACATCAAAGACAACGCATCAGATCACTGGGATTTTTTTTTTTTTTTTTTACATTTAAAAAAAATGTATAACATTTCATGTTATCAAATTATCAGTTCTAATAATATGTATACTACTGGGCGATAAAAATGGGCCAAGCCCAAAATGGCAAAATATTAAGCTTTTAATGGTCTTAACAACAAATCATTGGTCAGAAAATTAGCAAGAATTAAACAGACTATGTTTGTATGTACAGTGTATGTGTGTGTGTGTCCTTTTCTAAAATACAACCCTGGCTGTCATAGTTGTAGTTAGGTAAACTCTGAACCTCCATTCAATGCACCAACTATGAACTTTGTGCATTTGGCTAATAAAGTTATTTCTTCAGCATTTCTGTTTGTGCTCCTCAGGAAAGCTAATTTTTAAGCGTTAAGCCAGTAATCACCTGTTCATCGAGCTGTGCTGAGAGCAGGCTGAGGCAGAGTTTCCGGAGCCACAATCCGCACGTCTGTATGTACCACAGCGCCATCTGCTGTTCAGAGCTGGTAGAGCGAGTTGTGCTATGAAGCAGCAGCTGGAACCTCAGCATGGGCATCGACACGCAGCCAAAGCGCTTCTACAGGGCACTGCTCAGGTCAGAGAACGAGCTGATTGGCGCCTTGCATGGCAGCCTTTCACCGCTGGTGTGTGAGTGTGTGTGTGAATGGGTGAATGAGAGGCATTAATTGTAAAGCGCTTTGGATAAAAGCGCTATATAAATGCAGTCCATTTACCATTTACCATTTAGAGAAACAACACAGCGGGATAAATGTGAACGTAATTGTAATAAATCAACCTACCAGCAGGGGGAGGAAGGGACACGGACAAAACTGAGTGGCGCCAGCCATCTTTTTTTAAAACCGGTGCAGTCTGGGTGAAGACTGCCAATTCTGCCCACTCGCACACACATGCACGCACACAAGCACACACGCATGCCCACACATAAGCACACACATGCACACACGCATGCCCACACACAAGCACACACATGCACACACGCATGCACACACACAAGTACACACATGCACACACGCATGCCCCACACACAAGCACACACGCATGCACACACACAAGTACACACATACACACACCAGGGTTCATACACTTTTTCACCAATGATTTTCAATTACTTTTCCATGACTTCTCCACAACCTTTAACTGAATTTCCATGACCAAAACAAATGACTTTCTCAGCGGGACGATTTAAAATTATTTATTGTAACACCAAGTAAAATTAGGTCTGCATCTGAAACATATGGTGCCTCTCTAAAACAAATAAACACCAGACAGACGCACTTAGACACATTCTCTCTTATTTTAATTCGAATAGTTTAACATTTTTGTCAATGTCTCAAACAGGGCTCGAAATTGCGACCATTTTGGTCGCATATACTCCCGAAATTTAATCTGTGCGACCTCGAAATATAATTGGGAGCATTTGTGCGAGTGCAAATAATTGTTCTGGTGCGACCTTTTTTTTCTTCCTTTTTCCAGTCGAACGTCTCGTTCTCTGTACATTCGCTAGTTAGTACAGTCAGTATGTGCCTTGTGAGCTGACGGTGACCCTTCTAACCAATCGTGAGCTTGACATTCTTACCTTTAAAACGCTGATTTTAAATGGGTTAATATTAGCCTTCAATCACTCCCTTTCGCTGCACTCCACTGTCACGCGACACAGAGAGCTAACGCGTTAACTAATGTTACCTAAAGACAAAAGTTCATGTTAAATTTATCAGCGTTATCGAAAGCTGAAAACTTGAAGCGAACATATTTTTTTGAAACGTTAACGTAGCGTTTCGTGTAGCGACCCGGTTGAAACAGCTGATTTCTACGGTGCAGTTTACTGGCGGTTGATTTAATTAGCGGTATTAATGTGACGAGAAGCGCCTTGTCGTTTGAATGCATAACAAGCAATTCCTTGAAGAGTCGACACATTTTAGGCGTGACAGTTTAACGGTTACTTGAAAACCGTACTGTTATATTGTCGTTTTTATCAATAAAAAAAACTATTACATATATTGTTGGTGCTCCTTACATTTTGGTGGGTGCTCCTAACTTTTTGAAGTTGGGAGCACCAGTTGTCAGGTGCGTGGGGGGGTTAGGACTCAAACGCAGAATGAGGGGAAAAAACTCCAAACTCCAAATGGTATGAACAAAGACTTTACTTAACAGAACAGGAACTAAAGCAGGGAACAAAAGGACTCTCAGGGCAACTCTCAAAAAACAAAGAAAACTGCAAAACACAGAAAACAGAAAATCCAAGAATCCAAAGACACACAAAACAAAACGTGGGCAGAGATACACAGGGAACTACTCTCAGGAGGAAACACGCAGGGCAGAAACATGACCAGAAGTGTTACAGGTCTGACGTGGAATAAACCCGCCACTGTATCACATTTAATTATTTTATTAATTCTGAAAACAGAAGGAGAATGGACATATGAGTTTGCTGCACAGGATTACCACACCATTTCCAGATAGCATTAACAGAAGATAATCTCTGATTTAACTATCACAGTGTCGCAAAAATAAAGAAAACACTTTACCCTTTACGGTTCAGTTACCTTGGGCCGGTTTCAATTACCAAACTAAACATATTTCCTTGCAGTTGTCTACCACAGAGTATCAATTCCATATATCAGTATCACATTTCACAATTCAAAAAGACCAGCAATCTCACACAGTCACAAACTAATTAACAAAGATTTTTAGGCTTATTAATCTCTATAACTCTAACTTTAACTGAATACTCCCACCTAGTGGACAAACAATTATTTGCACCCCATTAGCCATACTGAACGAACCTCATTTCCCCACGAAACTGGGTAATACAGTTCCGTGCATTTTCCCTGTACCGATCTTTAACGAACTTTCCATTTCTTTTCAAGGCTTTATATGATTCTGTCATATTACCCCGGCTACCGATAAGTATCACTACCTTGAGATATTTTGAATTTACTCACAGCAGGTAACTGAGCATATCGTAAAATAACTTGGTAGGCTACTGTAGCTATCAGGCTACACACGCTTTGTACCAGAGACTGTAAAAAATATGGACAAAGCTACTGTGACGTCACCCATTGACTCTCCGTGGGTCTCTAAAACACGTTTTGAAGCTCAATGGCGGGCGCGGCCATTTTCTCGATTTGGAGCCAAAACCATAGAGTTAAGCGGTTCTGTGATTTTTACAATGTGATTGACAGTCCGGTGCGGAAAAGCCCATCAACTTGAACGAACGATTGCAGAACGAACTTGAGGCTAGCTGACTGTCTGCCGTTATGTTTTAAAATATATTATCAAATGTTTACGTAGTTTAATTTCCATCCGTGACTGTACTGTGTCATGTAATCACGTTATATGTATGACATTAATAATACAATTATGTTCAGTTATCTTCAATTTATGTTTCTCAGCAAAACGATATGCTTAGCTAGCATATCAGCTTGCCAGTGAGCTAGGTAGGCTATCCGTGGTTAGCTCACGCATTAGCAATATGAACCAGGGGAAGAACATCGGCTACACTTATGGTCAATCAATCAGAGATGTGTAGGCTACTGGTGATTTGACTAGGCTAATTTTCGTACTGTCTGGTAGACCTGCTGTTAACCGAGCAAGTTATCATCGTAGGTTTTCGCCACAGTCAGTTAATGAGCCAGTAACTGCTACTAGCTAGGCTACTCCATCGCTGTTTGTGGTGTTTACTTGCTGGGTGACGCTAGCTGACCAATCGTTCGCAAGTCACTTTCTACCGAATAAAAATTATCACTCAGCGGTGATTAACAAATCTACCAAGTATATTAATAACTGATCTGCAGGCGTGTAAATATGACAACGCACTTTGTACAGCACGTTTTCCACCTGGTGCCTGAAGACAAAAATAATGTAGCCTACATTGAATTTATAATTATTAAACTTTTATTTTTATTATCAAAACCAATGGAGAAAAGCCAATATACGCAAGGAGCCCCCAGGACCGATTCTGAGAACCACTGTCTTAAATGCTCTCGTCGGTCTCTTAAATGCTAAAAACATGTTCCTTTCTAAATGCCAGTCTTACAAAGATGGTTAATTTCGTTAAATTCTGTGTGTGCGATTTCATCGTGTGTTGTATGCTATTCAGCAACTAAACCTTGAGACTCTTAATTCGCTTCGTGAAACTGAAAATTTTGCAGTGTTCATCCCAAAATTGGGATTATAGTAGCTTTGTCACACGCGTGAAGCATGGCCCAGGTTGACATTTACGGAATGTACACGACTGACAAGCCGTCAAACACGTTTGACAGATTGAATGTTTGCCGGTTAGGGTTAGCTAGCTAGTCAAATGGCTTGGTAGCCGAAGTTGCGAACTGTTTTAGCATAGGGTACTGGACTACCAAATATAGCAAGCTGATTACGCTTTCTGCCAAGTAATTATTTGGTTAAGTAGGCTAAAGGAAATAGTAAAAATGACTCGGCTACCGAGAAACTTAAGAGGAGGATTATTTTATGGTCGTCTAGTGCAGCTGTAAATACCACACGCCATAATGAAATCACTACGAAATGGGATGCCTGCATTTTCTGACTTCGCACAGGTGGACCGTGGCCGGACCTGCAATGTCAAGGCCAAGAGGCGCCACCGCCCACCCCAGTGACCATAGACTGTTGCCCCTACTGTAGCTCAGTCCTCTGCAGGAATTAGGAAGTGACGCAAACTGTACCTCACTGGTCCACGACAAATATTATAACCGTGCCAAAATGACACAACAAATCATGAAATCGACCCATGGACAGTCATAAGACGAATAAAATACACATATTGTGACTATTTGTTCTCATGAGAAAAAATTATTGACTTTGTATTTTGACCGCATTTGTACCGTAGACTTACGTGGAAACAGGATATGAAAACCCCTATACTGGAGCCAACCGTAGTGGCGCTAGTGAGCAACCAGGAACTACAACACCAGGAAATGAGCTTCAAAAACGAAGTCTGGTTTTGGCCGCTTGCTTTGTACACTTTCGCGGCCATTCTGTTTCCCGTTTCCCGGTTCCTTTCCCAAAACCGCGCTTAATGCTCTAAATATTTCACAATCCATACCCGATTATTTTAGTTTACATTCCGAAATGGAATATTTAACCATCATAACCGAATATTTTCTATAATGGATCGCGACCGCGTTCAGAAACACAGTGTATTCCCTCCACAATCTCACTGACGATCCTGTTGCAATTAAACATTATACTAAAACATATCCACATATCACTTTCTACTTTCTATTACCACTACACATTAACCTATTACAGGAGTAAATATTACATTACCTGAAAACAGAAGGAGAATGGACATATATGAGTCTGCTGCACAGGATTACCACACCATTTCCAGATAGCATTAACAGAAGATAATCTCTGATTTAACTATCACAGTGTAAAGCCCTGCAGTTAGTAGCGCCCCCTTACTGCTGGGAGGTGGATATGCCCTCTCCATTAACAAACTGAATATTACTCTGTATACTGTCTTCAGTTCAGAGTGTGACAGAAGCACACTCAACCAAACAAGGATCCACCACCTGAGGCAGGGAGAAGGGAACTTAAATAGACACGACACGAGACACAGGAGGGCACAATGAACAATCAGGCCACAGAGAGGGAAGGGAAAACGAGACAACCCAAAAACAATAATAAAATAATTGAAAACAATAATACAATTAAACAGGGTAAAAGGACAGAGCTAAAAACTGAAGTGCCGCCACCTGGCGGCCCAAAAGGGAAACACAGACAAACCACAGAACATGACACCAGTGCTACCAAGTTAAAAAGTTAATTTCGAGCCCTGATATATTATTGAAGCTGCACTTCCCTGGCATATTGTCAGCACAGTAGGGCCTACGTTTACTAACTGCTACATTAGCTGAAGCGTACCTGTTGGGCGTGCCTGTAAACAGACTGAGCCAGACCGAATTAACTTCTCACACCACCAAAATACCGCGAAGGTTACGTGCCAATTTACGTTTTATTACTATACATACTATTTTTATGATTGGATTAATTAGTAATGATATTTTATGCAACGTTAGCTATATTTCCATTACTTTTCCAAAACTTTTCAAAAAATATTATTTCCCATAACTTTTCCAGGGCCTGGAAATGGCATTTTAATTGCACTTTTCCAGGTTTTTCATGACCGTACGAACCCTGGCACACACACGCAGGTTAGGAAAACTGGAGAGTCCAAATTGCCCCCACCCCTCCCCCCTGCTCGACAGACTCCAACAAACCCCCAACTCACCATCCACATCCCCCCCCCCCGCAAAATGGCTGCCGTGGTGCATCAACCAGGCGGTGGATTAAACGTTGGTGGTGGAGTTTACCCGTCATCACTGTAAATTGCTTTGAGTCACTGGCTGGTGGCCAAAAACTAATAATAATAATTAGAAGAAGGAGAAGAAGAAGAATTTTTTTTTTTTAATGATGTTCAAAAACAAAGACAAAAAGCAGTCTGGGACTATACGAATCTGCACATTGAGACGCACTATTTAAACGTTCTTGGAATTTTCCAGTATTCTTGTTAAGGAAGTGACAGAGCACAAGAGAGCGGTGAAAAGCTGAACAAGAGGATGTGAGTAATTCGCAGCTTCCTTTTTCCCTGAAAATCTCACAGCGAGACGAGCGTCGAGCAGCCTGTGCCTCGTCGCTTTGAGGCTGAACTCGGTGAGGCGAAGGGCTTCAGTTCGCGGGAGGAGAACCAGCATCGCTTTTGGAGCCGTACGGCGCTCGTGATCTTTCCAATGGCGGGGCTACGGAAATGAACGCGTATTTAGCCAATGGCGGCTTGGACGTCGAGGACCTGAGGCACGTGACCAGCCTGCTGGTGCTGAACATGGCCGTGTCCGACCTGCTGTTCGCCGCCACGCTGCCCTTCTGGAGCACCTATCACCTGTCCCACTGGGTCTTTGGCCCCGCCCTCTGCAGGGTCCTGGTCGGCACCTACTTGGCGGGCCTGTACTGCGGGCTGATGTTCCTGACCGCGCTGACCGTGGACCGCTACGTGACCGTGGTGCGCGGGCCGGTCGGTCCCGGCGGGGGAGGCGTCTGGGCGTGCGCCCGTTTTTCGGCCTGCGCCGCCCTGTGGCTCGTCGGCATCTCCGCCGCCTCCTGGGAGATGGCCGCCACGGGGGCGGGGCCTGGCACCGTCCATAACAGTTCTAACAGCCTCTGGAAGGAGGGGGTGACAGGCGGGGAAGTGTCTGTGGCTACTCCCAAAATCAACCCGGGCATGGAACTGAAATCCTTGGCCTAGGAGTGCGTGGGACGTACCTCGGCGTGGTGGGAGCTGGGGGGGAGGTTGCTTCGTCTGTGTATTTTCATCAGGTTTATTTAATTTTATTTTATTATGCAGTTATTTTGTTGGCCGGGCTGAGGGATGGTGGGCACGGGCTCTGGGGGGTTTGGGGCTTGCACCCCTTCTCCTGCCCTCTTCTTTCACTTGTTTATCTTTATTACTTTGATTAGTTATACAGCACAGTCCTGGGTCCAGTAATTCTACTGCATAATTATTTAATAATGATTATTATTATTTATAATACTAACCCATTAGATATCAATAAAATTCTGGTAGATCACTGACTGGTTTTATAAGCCTAAAAAAAGAGTGAACAGCTTCAAAATACACATTTGGCCGGGGATAGTAACTCAGGTAAGAGGGTGACAGTCATCTGCACTAACCTGCAGTCTTCTGGATGCTGCTTTCCTCTGCCTCAGCGGGGGGTGGATTCACACATTCTCATCTTCTCAGGATAAGGCGTGCAAAAGAGAAATGAGTGACTCACTGTCTGCACGAACAACTGCTTTTGCATCCTTGGTGATGGTGGGCGGTGGTCAGGATTTCCCCTGGGTGGCAGGACAGCTGAACTCGGCTCTCCGCCTGTGACTGGTGGATGGACAGCTGTCACTCATCCTGGGGGGCAGAGCTTGTCTGAAGGGGAGGCCATAAAGGAACTAGCACGAGCGTCGGAGTTCAGACACTCTCCCTCGAAATCTGTGGGTGTGATCTGTGCCTGAACAAACGCTTTGTATGCATTGCCGTGCTACAGGTAAGGAGTTCATTTCTGATCATTCAGCTTCTGACATATTCATATTCATATATTCATTTTCAAATGCATGTAAGAGCAATGTTTTCATCACATACAGTTAATGAAATTTTACTAGATTTGTATAACATAATATCAGTTTTCATCCAATTTAATGTCTTTTACATAATAATAATAATAATAATAATAATAATAATAATAAGAAGAATAATAATATATGTCCATATTTTCAGCAATATACTATTCTGTTAAGATGTACCATTGTTAAAATATTACAAATACTTTATTATATAATAATAATAATATGTCCATATTTTCAGCAATATACTCTTCCTTTAAGATGTACCATTGTTAATACATTCCAAATAAGTATTATTATTATTATCATTATTATTATTATTATTATTATTAATAATAATAATAATAATAATAATAATAATAATAATAATATAATGACATTTTAAATATATATATATATATATATATATATATATATATATATATATATATTCTGCATGTACTCTATTTCATTGTTTGTAATGTCTCATCAGTAAAGACTGGCAGGTTGCAGAGTGGGGGGGGACGACAGAAACATGGCGTCTGCTCTCACAGCCTCTCCCTTGTCTGATGGAATCCAAGCCGCCACGGATTACGGTTCCTATGACTACGACTACAACGACTCTTTGGTGATCCTGGGGGAGGACGAGCCCCAGAACTTTGGCGGGACGTTCTCTGGCATTCTGTACACCCTGATCTTCATCCTCAGCCTGGTGGGGAACAGCTTCCTGCTCTGGGCTCTGCTGGTGCGGGAGGACCTGAGGAAGACCCACCACGCTCTTCCTCCTGCAGCTGGCCGTGTCCGACCTGCTGCTCACGCTGACGCTGCCCTTCTGGGCCGTCTATCACCTGCACCACTGGGTCTTCGGCACGCCCGGCTGCCACCTCCTCGTCTTCCTCTTCTTCCTGGGCTTCTACGCCTACATGGCGTTCCTGGTGGCGGTGACAGTGGACCGCTACCTGGCCGTGGTCCACGCCGTGCGGATGCTGCGGCTGCCGTCTCGGCGGTGCGTCGCGCTCTCCAGCGCCTCCCTGTGGCTGGTGTGCGTCGCCGCGAGCGTCCCAGAGGCGGTGCACTCCGAGACTGTGGAGTACGGGGACGAGACGCAGTGCCAGGCGGTGCGTCAGTCGCTGCACCTGGAGCTGCTGGGATACGCCAGGCAGGTCAGCCTGTTCTTCCTCCTCCCCTTCGCCCTCATCCTCTTCTGCTACGCGCACATCTGGGCCACCGTGTCCAGGTGCAGGTCGGCCAGGCGGGCGCAGGCCGTGCGGCTGATCTTCTGCATGGTGCTGGGGTTCTTCACCTGCTGGGCGCCCTACAACGTGGTGCTGCTCCTGGGCGCCCTGCAGCTCCTGGGCTGCCCCGGGCTGACGGGGCCCGAGGCCGAAAAGAGGCTGGCGTACGCGTACTACGTGTGCCACGCCCTGGCCTACTGCCACTGCTTCCTCAACCCCGCCCTCCACATCTTCGGCAGCGGAAGGTTCGTTCCGCAGCTACCTCTCCGTCCATCGCCACAGCGACCGGGGGAGGAGCCTGACACTCAGCACTCAGCAAAGTGTCCAGCGAGGTTCCACCTCCCGTCAGTGATGTGCTGTGGGTGCGACTGCAGAAAAACAAAGAAGGAAAAAATCAGAAGAGGGGATGGAGAGATTGGGACATCCTGAAATTCTTGGAACTGA